>OY769903.1:11269060-11759635 GCA_963669185.1 Dyspetes luteomarginatus | reverse complement strand
ATGCGCTGCTGTGGCTGCTGCTCCTGCCTGCAGATGGAAAAGATGGTCCTCGAAGATATATATATATATATATATATATATATATATGGACCCCCCCACACCACCCTCTTTACTCTACCTCGCGTCCTGTCTCACCTTTACCTACTATATCTATCCTACACATACATACATGTCTCTATATATATATATAATTATGTGAGTAAAAGTGTGTGGATTATTATTATTATTATTATTATTATATATATATGTAGTGCCTACCACCTTAGTTAGGGTCAGCTATCTCGCGCGACCCATCTCCGCCTATCCAATCACACACTGTACCCGCGGTGCGCGCGTATGGCACGCAAGCGATAATACACGGTGTCCCAATTATCCCGCAACACGACAGGCCCATCATGGATGCCGATATATATATATATATATATATATATATATATATATATATATATACCTATGTAGCTGTATAACATACGGGAGAACGGCGTGAGAGTATTTTCAGCTCCTCCCAGCCCTATATGCTTTTATTCGCGCTCTCCCTCATATTCTGTACTCTCTTACATGTATATATATACAAAAACATATATATATGTATTTGTGTGTGTGTGTGTGGATCGTATATATATCATATATGATGCCACAGTGAACGCTTTACGGTCTTCTTCGCTGCCTCTTTCGCGATGTCTCACCATCACGCTCATTCGCCTCTCCTTCGCCTTCCTCTCTTTCTGCCACCGCACTCTCATTTATATGTATCTGTATACATATATACATCGAAATATTGTCGTCGTATGGTTCTTCTATTGACCATAGACAGATAACCATGGACATCCGACAGAGACTGAGTTGCAGATTTATTGAAAAATACTTCTCAGTTTGGCTTTGGGTTACTTGGCTCAATTTTTTCAACGATTGCCCAAAAAAAAATGTCATTCCTCTTCAATTGCTCGAAAATTAAATTTTATTGTTTGACTCAAAAAAATTGATCTCATTGATCGGTATAATTCGTTTGACACAAATAATGCAATGAAATTAGTCGAGGATCGTGAGATTTTATCTGCCATACCGTTTTTATTGACTATTTTCACTATTATTTATTTATTTTCAATGACCATTTTTTAATAATGTTTCACATTGATGCTTCGTTAATAATCAATAGAACAAATATATAAAATTATTGACTCGATGTCTTTTTAAGATTTTTGATTGTATATTCAAAATTCCGCTCTCAAGACTATAGCAGCCAAAACTAAATCAAAGTTTACAAAAACTGACTTCAAGAATAAAGGTAATAGTCGCTTTTGGCGATTGCTCGAAATTAAAAAAAATTTAATTAACGGATATTATCGAAGTGATCGATGATCGCGATGCGTGATCGCAATCGGTAAATCATCCATGATACGTATATATATATATATTTGTATAAAGGTAAATCGCAATTATCGAGAATTCCAAGAGCAATGGAGGTTGACCACGCCCATGTCCCCGAGTACGACCAATCGTGACTGTCGCCGAGTGAACAGTTCCCCTCGCGATTTCAACGACGAGAGGGAACGACATTCCGAGCCTCGCAGAGGAGGATAGAGCAGAGTTTCACTCGAAAAAGAGAGAGAGAGAGAGAGAGAGAGCAGAGATGACAATACATATATATATACATATATACATATATACATATATATATATATATATATATATATATATATATATACACGTATATATATATATCTGTACATATCATGCTGGAAAAGTTGGGCTTCCCCTTGTGTGCGTGGGACAAGAGGCACACTCGATTCTGGGTAACTTCCACGAGACACTATACGTGTATCCTTCTGTCCATGTGACGAGGAATCCCCTCTCTTTTACCTCCACGATTGTCGACCTCCTCGACATTCGGGGAAACTCATCTAGACGACAACGTCGACGACTCCACCCTCTTCTTATCATCTATATACCTACTGTGGTTCTCCATGGCTTCGCAAAATTGAGGGTTGATATAGGCGGATCGTTGAAAATGTCGCCCAGGAAGGGACAGAGAGTGACCCAAATGCGTTTCACTCGAAAAAACTTAAATTAAATCTCGTCTGACTCTCAACGGGCCTGAAACTACTAAAAATATTTTTAAAAAACGCCTAAAAAGCCGTAATGAAAATATAGAGACATAAAAGTAAGCCGCAGCCCGTTGATACGAAAAAAATTGAATCAATCCTCGTCTGATTCACAACGGGCTGAATCTACTGAAATCTCTCTATAAACTGGCGAGAAAAAGTTCTGAAAGATTAGAAAATTTATTGGGAAAACTATTTCTTTTAAATATGTACAACCGAATCTCGGTTTTTAATCATGGATTATCATGGTATTTGCAACTGCGGAGCAGTGAAACAATTTTTTGACAAAATCAGAATTTTAATCATGCACGAAAAAAATTAAATCAATCCTCGTCTGATTCACAACGGGCTGAATCTACTGAAATCTCTCTTTAAACTGGCGAGAAAAAGTTCTTAAACAGTAGAAAATTTATTGGGAAAACTATTTCTTTTAAATATGTACAACCGAATCTCGGTTTTTCATCATGGATTATCATGGTATTTGCAACTGCGGAGCAGTGAAATAATTTGTTGACAAAATCAGAATTTTAATCATGCACGAAAAAAATTAAATCAATCCTCGTCTGATTCACAACGGGCTGAATCTACTGAAATCTCTCTATAAACTGGCGAGAAAAAGTTCTTAAAGAGTAGAAAATTTACTGGGAAAACTATTTTTTAAAAATATGTACAACCGAATCTCGGTTTTTAATCATGGATTATCATGGTATTTGCAACTGCGGAGCAGTGAAATAATTTGTTGACAAAATCAGAATTTTAATCATGCACGAAAAAAATTAAATCAATCCTCGTCTGATTCACAACGGGCTGAATCTACTGAAATCTCTCTATAAACTGGCGAGAAAAAGTTCTTAAAGAGTAGAAAATTTACTGGGAAAACTATTTTTTAAAAATATGTACAACCGAATCTCGGTTTTTAATCATGGATTATCATGGTATTTGCAACTGCGGAGCAGTGAAATAATTTGTTGACAAAATCAGAATTTTAATCATGCACGAAAAAAATTAAATCAATCCTCGTCTGATTCACAACGGGCTGAATCTACTGAAATCTCTCTATAAACTGGCGAGAAAAAGTTCTGAAAGATTAGAAAATTTATTGGGAAAACTATTTCTTTTAAATATGTACAACCGAATCTCGGTTTTTCATCATGGATTATCATGGTATTTGCAACTGCGGAGCAGTGAAATAATTTGTTGACAAAATCAGAATTTTAATCATGCACGAAAAAAATTAAATCAATCCTCGTCTGATTCACAACAGGCTGAATCTACTGAAATCTCTCTATAAACTGGCGAGAAAAAGTTCTTAAAGAGTAGAAAATTTACTGGGAAAACTATTTTTTAAAAATATGTACAACCGAATCTCGGTTTTTAATCATGGATTATCATAGTATTTGCAACTGCTGAGCAGTGAAACAATTTGTTGACAAAATCAGAATTTTAATCATGCACGAAAAAAATTAAATCAATCCTCGTCTGATTCACAACAGGCTGAATCTACTGAAATCTCTCTATAAACTGGCGAGAAAAAGTTCTTAAAGAGTAGAAAATTTATTGGGAGAACTATTTCTTTTAAATATGTACAACCGAATCTCGGTTTTTAATCATGGATTATCACGGTATTTGCAACTGCGGAGCAGTGAAACAATTTGTTGACAAAATCAGAATTTTAATCATGCACGAAAAAAATTAAATCAATCCTCGTCTGATTCACAACGGGCTGAATCTACTGAAATCTCTCTTTAAACTGGCGAGAAAAAGTTCTTAAACAGTAGAAAATTTATTGGGAAAACTATTTCTTTTAAATATGTACAACCGAATCTCGGTTTTTCATCATGGATTATCATGGTATTTGCAACTGCGGAGCAGTGAAATAATTTGTTGACAAAATCAGAATTTTAATCATGCACGAAAAAAATTAAATCAATCCTCGTCTGATTCACAACGGGCTGAATCTACTGAAATCTCTCTATAAACTGGCGAGAAAAAGTTCTTAAAGAGTAGAAAATTTACTGGGAAAACTATTTTTTAAAAATATGTACAACCGAATCTCGGTTTTTAATCATGGATTATCATGGTATTTGCAACTGCGGAGCAGTGAAATAATTTGTTGACAAAATCAGAATTTTAATCATGCACGAAAAAAATTAAATCAATCCTCGTCTGATTCACAACAGGCTGAATCTACTGAAATCTCTCTATAAACTGGCGAGAAAAAGTTCTTAAAGAGTAGAAAATTTACTGGGAAAACTATTTTTTAAAAATATGTACAACCGAATCTCGGTTTTTAATCATGGATTATCATAGTATTTGCAACTGCTGAGCAGTGAAACAATTTGTTGACAAAATCAGAATTTTAATCATGCACGAAAAAAATTGAATTAATCCTCGTCTGATTCACAACGGGCTGAATCTACTGAAATCTCTCTATAAACTGGCGAGAAAAAGTTCTTAAAGAGTAGAAAATTTACTGGGAAAACTATTTCTTTTAAATATGTACAACCGAATCTCGGTTTTTAATCATGGATTATCATGGTATTTGCAACTGCGGAGCAGTGTAACAATTTGTTGTCAAAATCAAAGTTTTAATCATTGCACATCCGCGGTCGATCAAACTAAACTAAACAATCAACTGAGCATTCAACAAACACTGATGAGTGGAAAAAAGCTCCGAGAATTTTTACTAGAATCGGCTTAATTTAATTCTGTCAATCAATAGTCGGTTTATTATCATTGAATTATTATCATTTACCGAACTTTTGTGCCATTGTCATAAAAATAAACACATTCCCTTTCTAAGAGTAAAATAATCATCAGCATAATAAAATGCCTTTCAGACTGCAACGTCAAGCACCATTCCCTGCCTTTTTTTAGCACCCTTAAAAAAATGTTGTCCTGTAAAATGTTGACAATCGCTCCACCCACGCAAGCAGAATATAGAAGGGCAAAAGGGCGTCAACCAGGAACCCAGCAGACAGCAGGTGGACGACGCGCAGACTTCGTGTCGTCAAAGTGGAGGCGTCCTATAGAAGCCCTAAATATATATATATATATATATATACCACCTTGATACATATATATATATCGAAAAGAGGGGTGCTCGTCGCGGGTTGGTGACACACGCTGGCTGCGCGACAAAACCAAGAGGCGAAGAGGGGTGTTTCCCTGCGTGACACAAATCGGGAGGACACCCCTGATGACATCCTCTACGATTTCAACGAATCAGAGACGAGTAAACCTCTCTGTCCTCTCAAAATCTTCTCCATTTACACATATATGTATGTACTATATGACTGCACATACAATATATAAAGGTATACCAGTGATAGTGTGTATATAAAAGGGAGGACATACAGTAGGAGAAACGACAGAGGGCGCAAGCGCGTCTCTCGCGACCGCTGGACAACGCGGCGACACATCGATCCGCGGTTCTCCAACCTCTCGTCTCCTCCACCTAGTTCTCCTCCTCCTCCTTCGTCTCTTCATTCTTCGTTGCCTCAAGCTTTCCTTACACATCCGCGCTTTCACCCTCATCCCCCAACAGTTTGCTCCTTTACTCTTATACATATATGTACTCGGCTTGGTCGTCTATACACAGCGTCTCCTTTTCTTGATTAAACCCCCTTAACGTGTTCACCGGTTGCGCGGCGGCTAAACCAAAGTATCGGAAACCAGACTAGCCGAGCAAAGAGAGAGAGAGAGAAATAACGAAAGGGCTCAGAGAATTTTTATAAGGATTTTTGTTCGCCATTATTTTCGAGAGAGCAGATACGAAAACGAAGAGTTGAAAGTCCAATATAAAGTGAAAGAGGGCAGCGAAACCTGGAAGCTGCAGATAGCTAACTTCCAGAATTCGAAAGAGGTCAGATGATATTGTATTGGCAAGTTCACATGAGCAGATTGTACAAGGCGAGAAAAATTCTGAAGTAGGACATTAAATTATTGTGACTACGTTAATGTCAATGAATATAACACAAAAATGGCACTCATTATGAAACTTGTATGCAAATGGCCCTAAAATAGCATTGATTATGAAGCTAAAAAGGTCATGAACTTGCAGCTAAAATGGCAATAATTGTAACATTCAATGATGACCATGACACTAAAATGACTATATAGCACCAAATTGCCAAGTATATCTGAAAATTTACAAAGGCTATGACAGTGAAATATCATTAACGATTTTACTTGATTAGTACAACGAAAAAATTGCAACTCTAAAATTGCCATGATAACAACACTAAAATTCCATTTATAATGACACTATTATGGTCACGCTAACACTATTATAATGACAATGACTACTATGGTTTGTCCAACAATCACGAGTTTATTTTCATAACTAAAAAGAAAATCCTAAATCGCATGAGACATTTATAATTATAAGTCTCTCTCTCTTGTTAGCAGACCGAATCGGATAATATGCAAGGCTTCTTCATCTATCCGAACACCCAAAACCTCCCCGTTTTCCTTTCTATATCGTCGATGAGTCTTCGCATCTCACTCTTTCGCTTAGAAAGGCCAGACGCGCGCGGCACACGTTGCTATCGATTCTCGGCCGTAACCTCCGAAGGACGTGAACGCGAGAGGAGCGAGGAGGTGAAGGAGCGCATGAGGAGGACAAGGGCGGCAAAAGGCTAGGGGATGAAGGGGGCATCATCGCAAGGGATGCAGAGAGAGAGAGAGAGAGAGAGAGAGAGAGAGTGTATGGAAGTTGAGTTGGGCTTGAAGGTGGGCACTAGCCGACAGGCTCACTTGCGTCTCACAGACGACAAGGAGGTGATATATTACCACGAACTACCCTCCGAGCCACATTACCCCTCAATATATATATATATCTCCCCATTTCCCCTCTTTCTCTCTTTTCTTTGCCCTCTCGAAAAGCCCTCCTCACTCCCTTTTCCTCCCTCATACTCACAGACCTTACCACTCGAAACTACCCCCACCCCACTATACCATCACCAATAGCTCTTATATACATATGTAACGTAGTATATATGTCAGCTATATCAAATCGTACCATCTGACTATACAGCGACGTTACCTTTATTCGAAGGAAGATTCATCTCCATAATGGCCCTCCTCACCGTCGCCCCTTGCTCACTCCACCCCTATGGGGCTTTTCCCACACGTTCCATCCGTATTGTATATACGCCGAAAAATTTCCCTCGTAGCACACGTGTATTATACACAAGCATCTATATATTATATATGTATTTGGGGCGTCAAGTCTTTCCTACTGTCTGTCGGTTACCAAAGATTTGGCACAATTCCCCGAAGGAGTGCGAACAACATCTATATCCCTGAAGTACATATATATATATATATATATATATATATATATATATATATATATATCTATATCTATACACATGTATGAGGGTATGATATATGTGAAGGATATTCACCCTCGGCACTCACTTATATTCGCACCTTCACTTGTGCTCGACTCACTCTCGCGATGACGTTGTCACGTTCAATGTTGTTATATATATATATATATATATATATATATATATATATACATTTCTTTGATGGAAAATATGGGGGATGAAATGCTACATTTCTTACGGAAATTCTACAGGCGTGAAAAAGTAACATGGGCAGTTTTTGTGAACGAACTGTGCTTCTTTGCTTCTCGTTTGGATTCTTTTGGAAATTAATTCGTTCTCGGAGGGATCAAAAAACAGGGAGAACCTCGAAACAGTACTTAGCTATACAGGTGGTATTTGATTTTATCGAAATTTTAATATTAACGAAAAAAAGGACAAGAGCAGGGAGGAAAAGTGTTGGTAAAATCTTTGATAAATAGGATTTTTGAAAATTTCACGAAAATCTTCAGGAATTATTGTTATTGAAGTCTTGAAAATGTTATTTAGAATGTTACAATTAAGTGTATTAAATTATCTTAAAAAATGAAATATTTTGATAAATTCTATTAGACCAACTTGCTTACCAATCGTCCTTACGACGCAGTTATTTTCATTTCTAGCCCTTAAGGCTACCCTCCCCCCATCCCCTAAACTTTTAAATGCATCAATAATCAGTGTGTCTGCCAAATAACCCGAGGCAAAAATTCACGCGAGAGAAATCGAGCTACACCTGTGGTTCTCACGCCTTGAGGCCGCGGGAAGACCAATTCGTGTGTAACCCGCCCTGCTCGCGATGTTTACAAGACCGAAAGATCCGTAACAAGCGCTGCACCGTCCCCTTTTGCACCCCCCCCCCCCCCCCCCCCTCTTTCTTTATGGGGAGGGGGGCACTCTGGTATAATCTTCGCTGACAGCGAGAGAGTTTCTCGTCGAGGATTCAGCGTAATTTTCTTCGGTTATCCGGACGCGTTGCAGTAGAAGCACAAGAAGAAGAAGAAGAAGAAGAAGAAGAAGGAGAAGAAGAAGAAGAAGAAGAAGAAGAAGAAAGAGAAAAAGAAAAAGAAGAAGAAGAAGAAGAAGAAGAAGAAGAAGAAGAAGAAGAAGAAGAAGAAGAAGAAGAAGAAGAAGAAGAAGAAGAAGAAGAAGAAGAAGAAGAAGAAGAAGAAGAAGAAGAAGAAGAAGAAGAAGAAGAAGAAGAAGAAGAAGAAGAAGAAGAAGAAGATGAAGAAAAAGAAGAACAAGAAGAAGAAAAAGAAGAAGAAGAAGAAGAAGAAGAAGAAGAAAGAGAAAAAGAAAAAGAAGAAGAAGAAGAAGAAGCGAGGGAGGAGGACGAGAATGGAAAAGGTATGAGACAGCTCTCGCGAGAAACGACGCTGGAGAATATTGCCGACGTTCTAAGGACCAATGGCGTGTCTCAAGACGCGATGGCGTGCCAGACTGCATCTCCAGGTTCTTCACTAAGAGGACTCTCTCTCTCTCTCTCTCCTTCTGGGAGAAGAAGAGGATCTCTTCACCAATCCCCCTTCAACAAAACTCTTCAACAAAATGTCCCTCCCAAGCGAGCTAAGAGTCTCCACGCAGCAGCACCAGAGAGATGACTGTAATATCTACATTTGCAATTTGTGCATGCGAGGCGGATTCTCGCTCTCCGGTGAATCCGGTATCACGGGATACCGGACAAGAGAGTCGCGACTGCCATAGCGAGGAATTTTCTCTCTCTCTCTCAGTCTGTCTTTTCTCACGCCCTGTGAGAGCAGCATCTTCATTCGCAGGGAGCAAATAAAAGAATTTTTTTAGACGATATATATATATATTGACCTCCGGGGTTTCGGGTCTTTCGCTCTGGTTTTTCTTAAATATTTTTCTTACAGCATCTCCTTTAGTGGATTTTTTCGAACGGGTTCTGCGTTTCGTACCATTCGAAAATTCTAACGATTTTTTTTTTCAGCAAGCGAAGAGGAAGTCGAGACCTTGAAGCTTGAAGTTTTAATTAATTGTAAAGGCAAGACAGAGTTCACTGTGCTTCTAGTTCTAAATGTCTTTATACTTTTCATTTATCATCAAAATATATTTTTTCCGAATATTTTTGCTAAATGAACTTTATCCTTTTATCAAAAATGGCAGAAACTGTTGGTCCATTAAATATCAAATAGCTCATTTAATATTACGTGGTACATATAGGGCACGAAGGATGCAAACTTGTACAAAGTTCAATGACTAAATGAGACTTGTTAATGTAAATTTTAGCGAAATTTTGTCGAATGAGAGAATGATTTTAAAAAATTCAAATATGCCAAAGGATACGCCGCGTGGTAAAATTATGAAAATTTTCGGAGGGCTTTCATGAAAAGGTTGCACGCACCTGTGCCGTTCTCACTCTGGCTCTCGCCAGTTTTCATCTCACTCAGACCGCGCGCGATACTTTCCTCTCGGAACCCACACCGAGAGGGCACAGACAGAGAGAAAGAGAGAAAGAGTGAGAGAGGGTGGGTGGGAGAGAAAAGAGGGTGGTGCGTATATCCGGGACAAGCACGAACCGCTTTGAGGGTGTCGGCGAACAGATTGAGCTTAGAAAAGAGGATTTATGGACATCGTAGTCTCGTATAACGAGCAACTTTTTTTTTTCCACGCGTATTTTCCGGTTGCCTCCTTGAGCACGAGATGCGCGCGGAAGGCGCTTATAGGGGTGATCGCGAGGGGGTGGGATTAGCATAAGATCCAGCAGCCGCAACAAAAAAGCTCTCGCACCTTTATAACTTATAACTATATGTGTATAGTATTTTTTTTTTTAATACTCGAGGCTTTTGAGGATTATTTTCGTGCTGGAGAAAAAGCGATGATGAATAAAATGTTTTCAATGCGCTCTGCGAATTATTATTTTCAATTCTATTTTATAATCTCATTGATTTCAATGAGCGATTTAATTATCCTGGCGATACATTATTTTTTTATTGACTTTTTCATCAAAATTTTCGTATCATGTAAACTAAAATTGTTTTTCTGCTTCAAGGAGTGATAATAAATGGTGAAAATTACAATTATTGAGGATATGAATTATTTTTTTCAATGACTAATTAAATTTCATTCATTTTTTACGATTTCATTATAATGACGGAATAAAAATCAATTTTTTATTTACAATGGAAAAATATTGACACCCATCGAACCCATCGAACCCAAATCTCTGCGTTCCAACTGCCCTCTGGTGATTCTTGTACATCAAACACACATCGCATTTAAACAAGAGTTCTGTATCAATGTGATGCAATGCATTTATACAGGAGTTGGTACTCTGTACAAATGTCATAACGTATTCTATTCCGCATCATTAGTGGAATATTTCTAGCTATAAATCGTATATTTCGTTACTGAAATTATTCACCATAAAGCCCATTATTAATGACGTAATTCACCATAAGGTATATGTTGATTAACTGTAAAAGTTTTCCCCACTCGTATAAATACGAGTGGGGGTTCTTTCCCTGTTTCTCAGGACCAAGAGAAAAATGAAAAATTTCTCCATTCATTTTGTTTTATTTTCACATTTCAATATCCTGTCTGTTGGAAGTTTTCTTATCCTCTCCTTACGAATCTCACGAAATTTGATTGAAAATGAAAAATTCCATTGGCAAATGCAACAAAAGGATAAAAATTTGGAGGTTTTTCTACTGTACGGAAAATGCGAGTTACATTAATACACAAATATTTAACTTTTTTTTTAATTACGTGACGTCTCGAGAGGCTGCAATGTCCGTTGATATAGAAAGAATATCTTTAGCTATCGACAGCCTGTATCAATCGTAGTTCCACTATATTCAATTAAGTATCCCTCTCACGCCTGATTCGATCTCATGTACGAGGATTTATATATATATATATATTCTCGTGTGTTATATTTCCATCTCTCTGTATACACATATCGTTCTCTCTTTCTGACTCACGTATCACCCTGAAACCTTTGCCTCGGGGCTGTTCGGCTTCAGCTGAATATGCCTCACAAAGATGAGGCACAGCAATCACTTTCTCACTCGTTCTTCATCGTCGTTTGTCTTGTTCTCCTCATTCACTTTGGTGAATGATAGCCCAAGGAGGTCCTTGAAGAAGCATATAACCAGCCACGCGATATATCTGACATATCGCGTTGGCACAACGTCCAGGGGACTTTTGACCGTCGATTTCTCATCCCCCAAATGAAATATATCAAAAAATATATCCGATACATAAAACTTATCGTTCTTTATATATATATATATAGAAAAATTTATCTTGAATACACTTTTGATATATAAAAGATAAATATTTCCTAGCATATATATCTCCTATTTGCTATCCCGAAATGCACTCAAGATATAAAACTCTTCGTTGGAAATTCATTCCAACATATCTAATTGTTACATTTTTTATATATATCACATACTCCGACAGCATGAATGAAAATTACATGCGGATTTAACAAAAATATTTTATACATATATTTCGGCAAAAAATCGTATAAATCGAGTACGTCTTTTTTTTTTTTAAATACATTTTAAAAAAATATTAAATGACACTATATTTTTTTTAATTTATAGAATTTCACATAGAAAATTTTTCTCATGGCGGTTTCGTTTAGCCAAATAACAGGAAAAATAATGTATAAAAAATGCACGAATAAACAAAAGAGAGAATTTTGGGCATAATGACGAATCACCTGAAGGGGATAATAAATTAAATGTGGGAGAAAATTGACATAATTTATTCGGCAACATAAAAATGGATAAACGAATCATTCGTGGACCAAGGGCGGCTGCTCTACTGGGTGAAAGAGTCTAAAAGCTACTATATGGGGAGTCTCAAGTGCGAGATGGAGACCGAGCAAAAGTGAGTTTCTCCTCTCGAGTTCCTTCGCTCGTGTTATATAGCGAGGAGAGTGCGATCTATCTGGCTGGTAAAGGATGGCAAAAGGGACAAAGAGAACGAGAGGGCAGGCTGTAAGAGAGGGTGGACGGGTGCTCTTCAGTCGACGATGCTATATGGGTAGGGAGTGGAGGACTGAGTACTATATATATATATATAATGTATATAGTTGGGTCACGAGAGGGCCACAGAGAGGTAGCAAACGGGCTGAGGAGATGAAGGAGGAAGAGGACGAGGAAAAGGACAGGAGATAGCAAGGTGGACGAAAACGACCCGACCAAGAGAGAGACCTGAAGGGGGAGGTACGAAGGAACGGCAAAGGAGAGGGAGAGAAAGATCTCTGGACCTCGCAGTAGAGGAGACGTTCAATACTGTAACAGGGACGACGAGCCAACGCCATTGGCTACCATTTTCTCTACGAATTGCAGTATATATATATATATAGATGCACCAAGTATATACCAAGTAGAGAATATATATATATACGAATATATATATGCACCAAGTATATACCAAGTGGTGAATATATATATATATACAAATATATACCTATATATGGGTCATTCCAGGTCAAATTGACAGCAAAATGACCCAAAACCTTTTTTAATTGTTTTTCATTCTCGTAGAGTATAGAAAAAATCACAAAAATAGTTCACCCTGATTTTTTATTTGAAAAAAAATAATAATAATAATCGGTCATTGCCAAAAAATTTTGGTATTAGCTGTATCGATTGTAATGAAATTTTTGCAGGAAATTCTTTGTTAAGAAATAAAAAATTTCGTACCCTCGATGATGGAAAAAAGTCACTTTGTGTTTTTAAATTTTTCTTATTTCGCTAGGAAGAAATTATCCCCATAGGAAAATAATAATGAAGATCTGAGTACAGGGCACTATTGAATTAGCTAACGATACAAAATTATTTTCTATCAAAATAATCATTAAACATTTTGAGTTTTTAATGATTTTTCGATCTATTATTAACAGTATATTATTATTATTTTTTTAATAATCACAATTGCTTCGATATCAATTAAGGAAAATTTTGGAAAAATTATTATTATTATTATTATTTCTTCGCATCTTTACTAGCCCATCCGTGTGGGCCTTAAATTTATTTTATTTTATTCCGCAAAAAATACGTTGTAAAAATTTCAGAATAATTGATAACGTCTATCGGTGTTTATTTAAAGTTTGTTGATAACAAATCCGATTTGTTTTTTTTTTAACTGATGCTTTTTTGGGTTGTTCAACGGCATACTAAAGGGGAAATAATTTATTGGCGAATTTCATGGCTCTGCCGATTTGACCTGGAATTCGCCATATATACATAATGTATGTAATGTATATAATGTGAACTACTTGTATTCCTATGTAGCTGAAGATCCTCTAACTCTCTACTCTACTTCTCTGCTTTGCTCTCTTTTACTTGTTTCGTTCTCCATCCTACCTGTTTTACACTATGTATATATATATATATATATATATGTATATATATGTTTATATGTATAAGTCTCCTATTTTTATTGCACTGTTGCAATGCACGCGTCTCGATGCTCAGCGAATCCCTGCCAGGTCGACTCAGAAAAAAAAAGATATAAAAGAGAATAAAAAAAAATGCAGTCTCAACAGAAGTATCCTGCGAGCCCATCCTCGTCGTTCTACTCCACTCTGCTCCATCTGGTATTAGTACGAAAATTTCACTTTTTAATTTCAAAATAATATCAACCCTCTATGGGGCGATTTTTTTTTACATCAATTTTTCAGCCGCAAGTTTGATCCTAAGATTCATCTTAAATAAAAATTTAAATCTTAATATCGCGGTAAATTCGAATTCAGTCGAGAATTATGATTGAACTTGGAATTAACGTGTCAAAATTGAGGCTTTGGAACGCTTCAAAATAAAAATGAAGACATACGACTTTCTGATATTACTATAAATGGTGAGAAAAAATTGTAGAATTTTTGCAGCCTTTTCGTAACCAAATATAATAATGGCAAATAAATAATTAATCGCCTGATGCTCGATGTCTCATCAAATCCCATTCAATGAGACTCAGGACACGAATTTTTATTCATAAGGTCGATCTCGAGTCCTTCCAAACTCCAGATTGAAATTGGGTTCCAGCTTACAACTAAAAATTCCGATCTTAGAAAGCTTTAATGTATATGGATAAATTTTTTTTTGTTACTAAATATTTCCATCATTGATTCCACGCGCCACAAATAAATAATTCAAACATCACATTTTCAATTTTTAACTCGTCTCGCTTTCTTTCCAAATTCGTCTTCTACGAGCTAATCGCAAAAAAAAAAAAACGATTCATTTCAGAAGATTTCATTACACGCGGGCGATAAATATAAATTCAAACATCTCATTTTCAGTTTTTAACTCGTCTCGCTTTCTTTCCAAAATCGTCTTCTACGAGCTGATGGCAAAAAAAAACGATTCATTTCAGAAGATTTCATTACGCGCGGGCGATAAATATAAATTTGAATATCGCATTTTCAGTTTTGAACCCATCTTGTTCGCCTTCTACGAGCTAATCGCAACAGCAAAATCAAGAGAAATTGATTCTTCACGAGCAATTAGACCCGAAAAATGTCTCCGAAAGGAAAAAGTCCCAATATGAAAAATTTTACAATCAATCATGAAAGTCGAAACGTTCTCCGAGGCCAGAAAATTCTAAACTGTCCGGAACGCCTGAATCTAATATTTAATTTATTGAAATTTAATCGACGACGAACTAATGCGTATTCACCCTTTCCATACGATGTGAAAAACGGCACCTGATCCATACGAAAAGATCTTTCGAGTTTTACGACTTTTTTCCCTATTCAAAGTGCTTCTAAAAATATTGAAAAATTTGTGAATATACTTTGAACTTTGTAGAATAAATTACTTCATTTTGGAAAAAAATTAAGTTTAGCATCATTTTATTATCGAAGAATTGGGGAGGTAAATTGAATTGACCGGCCACGAAAGACCGATGTTTGTACGAAAAGGGTTAAACTCGATTGCATTTGTGGATTAATTGTAAGAGAGCGTAATTCTTTAATTGCTGGACAATCGCTCGAGGCACTTATCCACGATCGATTCGCTCTCTCAGTGAGACAAATATGCCCATATAAATCCATATTTATTGACACATTGCAGGCTACACAATTGCCAAAGAAACAAAAAACATTCACTAAAATCTTAGCTTGGGGAAATGCGTTTACCGATAAAACGCAAAATGACGCAAAGAAAATATACCAGCGATCATTATGTTAACGTAATATTTTTTTTATTTATTAGGCACTTAAATCTGCTCACTCGTATAAACTGGAATCATTAAAACCTTCAAGTTCAATGACCATTAACGTTTACACAAATTTCATAACGATAATTTTTTTTTGTTGTTGATTCTTTCATTACTTTTTATTAACACTTTTGTTTTGTCTCATTTCCGATTGTCTCTTATTGTGAATGGCCAATCGATTATGAACACCTAGGGCACACTATTTCCCCCCCCCCCCCCTTTTTTTTTCTCTTTTGAACGATAGACACAAGGCCACGAATTGGTTATCACAAAAAAGTGTACGGGGTATCACTGGCGCGCGAAAAATAGAGTATGCGAAGCCACATTTTTTTAAATAAAAAATAACGACGTTGAAATTCCTCGCGTTTCATTATATTCCTTTCATCGAAGTTACGAAAAAAAAAAGTATCGAAAAAAACAGAGTTATACGTATAATATACTTAAGCCCGAATTTTTAGTCATCAGTCTGATCTCAAGATCAATCTTAAGTTCGAGCTTGAAACTCAGTAATCGCCTTGTTCGAGTTTCGATCTAAATTAGGATCAAAGGTCGAACTTGAAATTGAACTTATCACGAAACTTGAGAATAAAAATTTCGGCCTTTAGATCAAGGATAATACACTAACATAAAATAGATAGAAAAAAAAACGAATGAACGAACAACGAAGAACTTTATAGACTTTTAGGTTGGGCAAAAATGCGTGTAAATTGCATGCGATTGCCGAGGAACAGGGACGAGTAATGTGTGTGTGTGTAAAAATCGTAATCGACCATGACGAGGTCGCGTAACAATTTTATATTACTCGATTAATCTCGCGTAAGATAAATATCGCGCTCGTGATTGATTTCCATTGAGAGAGAGAGAAAGGACGAGGGAGGGAGAACAGTAAGAAAAAACAGTCTCTTACTCGAAAGAAGAATCACCGATCGAATTGCAATCTCGCACGCAAAGTCTCAAAGTTTTGGCCATCAGTATTGAGACTCACGTGATGTAACGATTGAAAATGTTTTTTTTTAAACGATTTCAAGCGATAAGTCTAATCGACCGAGGGCGAGAAAAAAAAGGCAAGAGTGAAAGAAAAAGAAGAGAGTACCAAATCGCGGTATTTACTCTATAATGGAATTCTCGCTGCTCTCAAGATCAATAACCATTGGCGTGACTTTGGAACTTTTGTCAATTTTCATTTTGTCATCGGAGCTCTTTGCGATTTGCTCTTTGCTACAATTGTCAATGATCGTCTCCCTGCCCGAATGACTCGAATTATCATGCTTGATATTTATCGTAGCTTGAGCTTTTCCAAATGCATCGAGTATCGGAGATTTTGGAAATTGTTCGCCCCGTCCGACGGAAATAAGCTGTGCTCGTTTATGCGGTTTGTTTTGTGAGGTTGAAGCTTTAGGGCTTGAAATTTGTGGGGTTTTTATCGTCAATTGTTTCTTCATCTCTTCGTGCGTAATTTTTTTAGTATATTGCGTGATGAGAGGAACGTTCTTTTTCTCTTTATCTTTATCTTTTTCCTCCTTTTCCGATTTTTCCAAGATTTTCGGAGGTTCCGTAAGAGTTCTGCGTTTTGGCGTCAGCGCGTAATTCCAACAGTTTGGCAATTCGAGCCTCTCTTCGCCGAGATAATTTTTTCTCACCTCCTCGGAAACATACCAGCATGCTTTTAGATGCATCGGGCCCTCCTCTGGACAAGCCATTCGTCGTGCAAATTCACCAATTTTCTCGTTAACGCTCGATTTTGATAATGGATTTGCATTGTCGGGATTTTTCCGATTCCAAAAGGTCATAAATTCTTTTATGAGAAAACCACGACCGTGCGTGTTACCGTGAATTAGCCGTATCAAGTCTGGCAATGCCTCATCCGGAAGTACCAATCTGGTCTTCTTGGGTCCTCTTCTCTCCTCACCGGTCGAACTTTGATTCCTCGCTGTGCTCTCCGCTGTTGCGCTCGTATTTTCCGCTGCTAATGGCGATGCCAGCATTATCGGAGTTTCACGTACCCAGACCTGACGATCCGTCAGAAAATCGACGAATTTTTGGGGTACTGAAACAGACGAGAAACAATTATTGGCATTTTTTTCCCCTCATAAATTTATCATGTGGACCGATTTTTTATATACGTGTGAAAAATTGACCCGGCTAATTGTAACTTTTCAATCTTTCTCTGTCGTTAAAAAATTGAAATAAAAAAAAAAAATCACAGATACATTTTTTTTGAAACTCCTTGAAGATCCCTGAAGTTGAATCGTAGATTACTTACCCGTAATAAGCACGAAATATCTAATCTTATAACTCTGAGCCGAATGAATCATCCCATAATGGCGATGCGACTCATTCATGCGGATTCATTGTTAAAGTACTCGATTTATCTTCAACAATTTCAATGTGGTGATAAAAAATAATAATGAAATAATAATAAACACTCACTATTTTCAGGATACGAATTTACGGGTCCTTGCCAGATGCAACCAACAACTTTTGGCTTGATCTTTAAAGTTTGCTCCTTTCGTTCGGCTTCAAATTCCTCGCCGAGAACCTTCAGTTTGAATTTTTGCGTTTCCGGTGACTGAAATATTAAAAGATAAAAAAAATATAATAAAAATCTTAAACTCCCATATTACCAGGATTCAAAAAAATCGGTTCGTTTGAAAATTCGACCTACCATGTCTTCCTCGTCTTCATCAGCCCGAGCCTCTCCGTCCGAGAGATATCTGAGATTGAAAAAAAAAAATATATATATATATAGATATAAATGAATTAAAGGCTTGCAACAATTTATTCGTTGACTTATAATTTGACTTACCCATGAGGAACCATAAATTCGTTGTCAACGTCATACTCATCATCGTCAGGATTTTCTTCGTCCTTCTCATCGTCCTTTTCGTCATCCGAGCCACGTAGTGACTCGCCCGGTTCTTCCTCTTCCCATTCCTCGTCAGAGTCCACATCGTAAACGAACCATTTCTGAGACACAAAATTGAAATAATTATAAAGAGAGAAAAATGATAAATATTAAAGGAAATTATGATAGTTGAATTAACTACAAGGACGTCTCGGACATTTTTATGGAATTTTTTTTTTCCCTCTTTTTTTGACTTCAGGCTGAAACGAAGCAGCTCTCTCAGTCACTGATCCGCAGTGAATAAGCAGGACGTTCGTATCGGACGGGACTTCCTTGACGAAGCGATATCGCAAAACACGCAGCTCGGCTTTATTCTCCGACATTGTGCAGCCTGACAGTTTTATTTTATATTGAAATTTCTCATTCTCTCGACCAACATGAAAATTTCGTCACGACAGTTGCTCGATAGTCGTGCTCGCGTGAATTCAACGACGAATCTTTGACGATCTTCTCGAAGTAAATTTCATCATCTTCTCGCGGAATATTTGCGAAAAAAAAAATCTGACACATGATTGACGGGCTCGTCAGCCTCGAATTTTTTTTCACAAATTAATTCGCGATTAAATTAGTTGTGATTTTTTTTTTTGGGCGCGTTGCGGATGAACCATTCGTTGAAATGTCACGTTACGATGAAAAAAACTTCGAGATCGCTCGTAATTCAGAAGAAAAAGAAAAATGATTGTCGAGAAATTAAAACAAAATAGCAGCTTTTTGAGTTACTGTAATATGTGATTCGAACAATATAATATCGGTAGCTTCGTGTAGCTATTTGTTTTTTTCAATCTATTATTTGAAAATTTACGTTTAATGAGACTAATGAGTAAAAGAATTATTATTTTTATTTCAAACATTGTACGAAGAAAACGATAAATTCCGTAGGATATTGACGAAATTTCAGTGTCTCATAAATTATCCTCGATCTACAAACGACTATTAATTTCGTGGCATCAATTTTATCATCGAAGTTTAATCGATGAACTAATTTAACAAGACGCATGCAGCTTTCGGCAGCGATAAAAAAAAATGTTAACTATGAGATTGTGAGCTGATGCTGGCCTCACATAATTGGTAAGAAGTTCAAATTAATATAAACATAATTTCCCAGTTAACGAGAGTTTTGATAAAATGATGAGTTTAAAAATATCAAAGCACTAAAAGTTGTATAATTCAAATATATTGTTTATATATGGGGGAATTTTTTTAATATTTTTTGTATTGAACTAACATTCGTATGAGAAATATTTCCTGGGCAAACTCTTGTATAATGTTAAATATTTCACAGCATTATTTCACGTTGTAGTTTTTCTTGATCGGTGAATTTGGGATATTTTAGCGAATAATTAAATAACTGCTAGCCTTTATTTCCATAAAAATCAGACTACGATATAAAAGAATTATGAAATCCTTTTGGGAGAATAATTTTTTTATTTTCAATATCTCATCAAAATGATCGTGATTGAAAAATTATTGACAGCATTAGCATATAGTAGAATATTATTTTTATCGTCAAATAGAAGCAATTAATGAGAGCCCTTTGGCGTTTTAGTATTTTGCCGACACTCTCGTGTCATCGTTGAGTGTGTGGGCTCTTCTCAAATAATCTTATCTCTACGTGGCAGGACGTTTTGATGCACGCGCATGATCCCATCTACTTTCTCAGCCACTTGACTTATTTTATTTTCCTTTTTTTTTTTTTGCATTTTTGGTGAAAAAGACAAAACAGACATTGGAAAATGTCAAACACGGATATTCCATGTGGAAAATAACGTCATAATATGGTAAAGATACGATTGAGTGAAAAGACGCAGGATTGTGTGCACAATCGTGTGTGTGTGTGTTTGTAGACACGCGGGGAATGAGCCGATTTGTCTTTTATCCCACCCGTGAGGGGACGATGCGAGAAAACGAGAGAGAGAGAGAGAGAGAGAGAGAGAATGAGAGAAAAAAAAATCATGACAGAAGTGGCGGATATAATTTACAGCGTGTTGGTCACACGTATGGGCCATCTGTAATAGCTGTTTTATGCCCCATTGAGATTAGAAAACGCTCTTCCCGTAACGCACGCGAGATTAAACCCCGCGGAGTAATCGGCCGTTCGTTGATTTACACACTTTATATCAGCATCTCGATATTTTTTAGTTCGTGTCCTCCGGACTTCATTAGGCGCGAGCCCGTTTAATCGGAGGATCAATTTCATTCAGAAATCACAATATATCGAAACTCGAAAAAAAAAAATTAATCGTAATGGCTAAAATAATATTTCTATAAATTTTGAGATAAATTATCGCTTATGATTAGACTTTATCAACTGACGAAGAAAATTTATCGCTCTTTTAAAATTGCCAAAAATTGGGAAAAGGTTTTAGCGAGATTTTACTTGCGAAATAAATGAGAAAAAAATACATTTATTGGAATGAAATAAAACTCATTCGTCATACATAAAATTTGTTCGATTAAATTGCAACATTCTTTTTTTTGCATTTGCGTCAATCGAATACTTTATGATGATTTTTAGCTCTTTAGTTCGTAATCATTGTGTCTGATTTCATACGTCATTGCTGATTTTTATTCCATACGTAAGAGTATATAGAGAATGATTGATTGTTGATTGGATTTTTCCAACGATATTTATTGAAATACGTGACGAGCACGCGCTATCGAGAGATAAAACCAAAATGATGGTTAAAACGCGGTAATAAATTGAGACGTATGTTGTTTTATCACCCCATCTAATTTACAAAGTCGTTATTTAAAAAAAAAAAAAAATGAGACAAATGTTTGACGTCGAAATTAAATCGCATCAAACCTTTTCCCTTAATTTCCTGACTAAATAATTTTTTTATTGATTTGTGCCCAAGCCGAGTAAAATAAAACGCCACAAGAAAGGTTACATCGATCGATCTTATACACGAATAAAATAATCGAATCAAATGAGTACGAAAATAATTTAAAAAATTATCGTTTGAAAAAAAAAAAATGCATTCCCCTCCCCATATTTTCTAAGCTTGATCACATCCTCAATACAATAAATTCCCGATTTAATATCTCTGCGAAAATAGATCAAATTTCTCCAATCAATTTGGATTTTCATCCTGGCTCAATTATTCTTAATTTGCTTAATTATCTTGAATAATATTTCTCTTTAGAGCGTAAATGGAAAATTGAAATTAGCGTTTGTTAGTTATTGGAGGGACTTTACGTGGGTCTGTGGGGTCGTCATTTTCACATATGCTAAGAAAAAAATAATAAAAAAAAAATGATTATGTGACGCGATATGCCGCGCACGTTCTCGCGAATATAATTTCGTCGGTAATGTGATCGAGCGAGAACACAAAGATAAAGCGAATCTTGGTCTCGCGAATGAGATAGTTATACATTATAATATACTTGGCGCTTTTATATCGCAGAAACTTCTCTACCTCTTTTGCTCTGGGAAAAAAAAAGTATATATAGGAATTTCCGGGGCAAATCGTCTGGACCGTGAATTTCACTTTTTTTAAATATGTTTTCTCTTTCAGTATTTTTTGCGCAACACAAAAATGTCCACATTAATTTCCGAATTGAAAAAAAATCAAGTGTGAAAATTATGTAACGAAGTATTGAATGATTTTTTTAACACTAAATCCCTTTGTTGAAAAGTATTACAAATATTTGTTTGAAAAATGTTGAAATTTGAACATAATTATCAAATTTGAGGAAATCATCCCTTGTACCGCGAGCCACGTGAATCTTTGGGGAGAATCTCAATAAAAAAAATTTCCAACAAACGACTGTACTGTAAAAATTTTAGAATGTTCGTTAACGCCCAACCCTGTTCGTTCAACACATTCTTGACAATGATCACCTCAATTTAATAAATAATCAATCTTTTTCAGCCTTCAATCTTTTTAGCCCTACAAAATACTGATAGGAGTACAAAATAAACAAAAAAAAATTGTAATCCTCACGATCCTGTATCAATTTAGCCTGGAATGCCCGATATATACAAAAAAAATCGAGCTACGATAAAATATTGCTGTATATATATATGCAAACTGATCGGTTACAGAAACACGTCGTTTGGTCCATAAGAGAAATGAGTGCCAGAAAGCAGCGATCTGGTTGAATCCTCTGCAAAGCGTTTCTGGAATAATCGTCCACGTCAAATAAATTCCCGTACAGACTCCCTGGGGAACTCGCCATGCGGTGACACGGCACCGGGTGGCACAGAGACGGACGATATCGCGAGTGTCCCGTCGCCAAGCTTTTGAATCCTCTCTATCTTTTCCTTTCTCTCTCTCTCTCTCTCTCTCTCTCTCTCTCTCTCTCTCTCTTTCTGTCTGTGTCTCGATCGGATTGCTCTTCGGATCCTCGAATCAGTACCAAAACGTTCCTCGTACGAACCGCTACCGTGTGGGGACACGCAAAGGGACCCAAAAGGACCAATTTTTACTTCGTATCACACAGCCTTGATGAATTTTTTTTCGTCCAAACGGCCCGAAGATCGAGCACAAACCACTTGAGTAACTCACAAGTGGCTTTCGCGCCTTTGGCTCTCAGATATCGAGGGTTGTTTGTCAACTTTGAACGAATTCTGACACTCGTGTTGAACTGTGTGATGATTTTACGAAAAAACAAGAAATATTTGTCGCGCGCGATCTTTATTCTTGTTATTTTTTTTGTTTTCGTGAAAGTAAATTTTAATAAAATTTGAATTGACTCGAAAAAAAAGACTGTAGTTGTTTTTCTGCATTTTTTAATTTTTAATTTGGACGGATTTGTGCGATTTTTTTTTTATTGATTGAGATAAACGATCACTCTCCAGAAAACGAGAACGATTTATCGTGTGTAACCTTCGAGAAAATTGTGTCGATTTGAAACATTCCTCTTTTGAGAACAAAAATTAAGCGGTTTTCGTTATTTGTTTGTTTCTGACGCTGCCGAAGATTCGATAAAAGTGCATTTTGGATCTCGCACCGTTCACAAAATGATTGGAGACGCTTCGATGTTCGACGTGAGTAAGAGACATTCGAAAAATGCGCGAGACGACCCTGGAGGTCGAGATTACTCGTGGCATTAATGAAATCAATTAACACCAACCGAGAGATTATTATTAACGCAATACCGTGTTAACTTTCTCGATATAAGACCAATGAGTAATATCGCACTGAGTATTCAACGATCGAATTTATTTTGTCAAGTTTCGAAATATATAAATTAAAAAAAAGTTATTTCTGTAAATCGTTTTGACACTAAAAAATTATCTAAATTTTTTAAACATTTTTACTTATGATTAATTATCGATTTTTTCGTGCTCGAAAAATAATTAAAAACTCTATCCACAATTAAAATTAAGATAGTTTGTATCACGTGGTAGCATTTTTTTAATTTCAAATTTAACCGTTCCAAACTCGTGATAGTTACCATTGAAATCGCTAATTACTACAAGCATCCTTTTTAAACGATTTTTAAGATTTTCATGAAACACCACAAAACGATTTTAACGAATTTTAACGAACGAGAGGACGATTTTTCTTTTTTTTTTAATTATCTACCATCTACTTTTAGAGATATTTCGAGTGAAAGATGTGCCTGCTAATTCATCAGCAGCCCAAATCTCCCTCATGCCCTGCTGACCAGGCCCCACCACGCCCAAATTTCCACTTATTCCCCGCCGCCGATTACACGATAATTATCTCAGACCCATTAAAAATGTTCTTTTTGGCATTATCTAGTGTTTAAAAAAGTTAAGCTTTAAGCAATGTTTCCTCGCGAATGAGAATTTTGAGATGTGAAAGAAACGTTCTAGTCTCCCTGCACGATTACAATAACACGAAATGTCTCAATAAACAACGCTGGACATGAAAATCCATATGCATAAATATCTGCATATATATTTTATCAATATATATGTATACGTTTATGTATAATTCGTTGATACAGTACAGACATCGGTATCGAACGAGGAAACGATGACTCTGCAGACAAGAGATATGAAGTCACTGGAAAAAAAAAACAACAATAAAAAGAAGAAAAAAAAACTTTACAACGAACATTGAAATCATAACGTTGGCTTGTTCGCGTATTATTATTATTATTATTATTTTCTTCCTTCAATAAATCGTTCGCAATGATGGGCATTCGATTGAAACGTCGAGGGGTTATACGTGAAATTGCATCTTCTCGTGATAAGCATCTGAGGAATGTCAGAGGATGTTACGATGCGCCCACAAGAGAGGGTCAACATATAACTGACGTCTCGAGCAAGGAGAATCTTGTCGCTGATAATTCGAATGAAAATTTGTACTATGTACGAGAAACACGAACGAGACTATTTATTATCGATTATGGACCTCTGATGATTTTTGCGATATTTTCCGTGTGAGGAAAATCATTTTTCCAATTATTTCCATTGGATTTGATTCTGAACGAATTGCTTATCGATTTTGTTGTCGAACGAAAGTTGCCTTATAACGATGTTATACATGTTTTTTTTTTTTTTTGTCGAAACAGGAGATGACCGATGAACTATTGTTCTCGGTTCTTGGTCTGACTATGGATTCATCGAGCACTGGGGAAATAATGCCCCCGGCATTACCAACAACGTCCTACGACTACGAGACAACATTCTGTCGAACAGCAATTAACGGAAATTCTCAAGTTTTCGATAATATTGGAACAACAACGACGATAAACACCCTCGAATGTTACACAAATTTAACGTGCTCACCGCAAGTGCCTTGGAACGATTGGACGACAAACGCTTCAACAACTTCCGGTAATGAACAATTTTAATCAAAGTTCAAATCAAGAAAAATGTATTTCTCTTGGTTGAAAAATTCTTAATTTGTTAAATTTTTTTTTCACCATTTTGTACTGAAATCCGCGTTACTTTTCTCCAAGAATAAAGCTCTTGATATATTTATATTGATAAAGTTTTCGAGTAGAAAAAAATATTTCAGCCGAGCCAAATTAGAATTGTGTAATTTCTTTCCTATTTTAAAGAATATGAGATGCTAATTTTGTTTTTGTTTTCTAGGCTCTTTCAGTGAACTGAGCGAATTGGACTCTGAACTCGAGTGGTGCCTCGACAGAAGCTGGAACGCTGATCTACCAGAAAGAACACCCCTTTGCACCCCCGGATGTGAGGGTTTTTTACATCTACCGCTACCAAAGCCTCAGAAAATGTTTCAACACGACGAGCCATTGCTCGTGCTTGGAATTGATCTTAGGGCACTCGAGGATTCTTTGGGAACTGGTAATTATTTTTTTCCCCTCAGCTTTATGCTTACTAGTCAGCCAGAATAATTTACGAGCGTTAAATTTATGCAATTAATAATATATTTTTTCTACCATAAATTTATTTCTTCATCATCTTTCAGTCTATCGAAAAGAAATGACAAATTTGGTTCAATCGCGAAAATCATTATTTGTCATAAAATTCGGATATCTTGTTTGAAAATAAATCTTGCTGTAGTTGTGAGTGAATTAATTCAAAGAATCCAGGTCAATGTAGACTTTTAATGTTTCAGACTTGAACAACAATCAGTTGGATGAGAATATTCTATTATCGAATAGCGCAAATGCTGCTCTGGCCACTCATGATTATACGAATCGTAGCTTGGCTCATGCAGCCGAGGATCGTTGCTTTCCATGTACTTATCAAGGATGTCTCAAAGTAAGATGCACTAAATCATTGCTCGTCATTATCTTTTATCTGTCTTAAGAAGATGATTCGACCTTTACATTTCGAACCAAAAGTTTCAATTGTCCAGCATTTGAGTATTTCAGGCGATGGGATGAAATTTTAATAATTCAACCATATTGAAGATACCAATAACAATTATTTCTAATAATAATCTTTGATCGCTCTTACAATTCAATATTCATTGTTTAATGATAATCCATTTTTGTAGAAAGTGAAAACTGCAAGAGTTAAAGAGAAAAATACTTAGCAAAAACTTTAAATCTCCACAAATTCGTAAATTCTCCATCAATTTTAACATTGCTAAACAGGTAAAGGGGAATCTATGGTTTAGATGTTTCCAAAAACACACATACACGCACCGGTATATTAAAAAAAATATATTTTCTGACCTCTTAGAAGATTTTGGGCGTTCTGGCATAAAAACATAAAAAATTTGTTTGTTCTCAAAAAAAGAAAATTCTCTCTATGAGGAAGCAGAATAAAAATTAATAAAATGTTACGTTATTCAGGTTTACGCAAAAGCGTCTCACCTAAAGGCTCATCTACGTCGTCATACGGGAGAAAAGCCATTTGCCTGCACGTGGACGGGTTGTGGATGGCGTTTCAGTCGATCCGACGAACTGGCAAGACACCGAAGATCCCATTCGGGTGTAAAACCATATCCATGCGAAATGTGCACAAAGCGATTTGCCAGGAGTGATCATTTGGCAAAACATCGAAAAGTACATCGTAAAAATGCCTATCCATTGTTTGAGAATGGCAAACAATTTCGCGGTGGTAAAATAAATGTTTTGCCATCGGAGCTTTGATCCTGTGCACAAATACGAGCAAAGGAGGAAAAATCTCTCATCTTTGTGTATAAAATCTTCGTGACGTGAAATACGTGAAAATTGCCAAAGAGAAACAAAAAGATGTGCCATGCTATTTTTTTTCAGTATTAACATTGCTTCGTACAAATTAAACACAATGTAATACGTAAGAATGGGAAAAAAAATGCCGCGAAATAATGCTCAATTATTTTTCTTCCAAAGTTTAAGGAAAGAAAATTGTAACAACTTTGCGAAGCTATGGAAGAGAGACTAGAAAAATCCTGCAGCGATTTAATCGGACTTACGGCAGTTAATACTTATTGTAAAATATATATTTTTTAATCATGAACGAGAAAAAAAAAATCGGCCAATCAGCCAATTGATAATATTAAGTCACACTCAATTGAATTTCCTCTTATCTTTTCCCACTTCCAAAATCTACGTGTTGACCCCACGATAAATAATTTCCGAGAAATTCACGAGTACTCACCGTATCTCGGGAAAAACATCTTGGAAATGTTTATTTTTTTTTAATCATGAAGAAAATGATAGACAAAAAGAAAATCGATAAATCAGCGAACATGAAATTATCGAATTATCCTCGATAGAATTAACGCTTGTCTGCTCCATTTTCCACACTTACGTATTGAACTCGTGATAAATAATTTTCGAAAAATTCACGACTACTCACCGTATCCTTGGAAAATGGTCTTCGAGGTGTAATAGTCGCGCTTCGTTTCCTCCACGTACCCCAGTATGGTGGTCTTCGATTTTCAGCAAAAGCCAAAAGTTTAGCTCGCTGTTTCTCGATCGTTGCTCTACTCTGATCGACCATGTTGCAGCTACCAACGTCGTCCTCCTCTGCAACAAAATAAAGTAACAACATTTTTCAAGTTTTCTTTTTTGCCTAATTACAATTAGGTGGCGTCAAAATTATGCTCAAATTTTCCAGCTCACCGATTACAACGACATCATCGTCCTTGGATTCCGGAGGCCAAGTTTTACCGGATTTTCTTGTTTGTCTCGAAGCATCCTTGATCTCGTTAACATACAAACGATCCTTATCATTCAGTTTGTCGATACAGACGGAATCAAATTTCGTCTTGTCTTCGTCATTAAGGGTACGACGACAAATCGGTGCCACTCTCATGTCACCTTTGACTTGAAAAGGCATAAAATTGCTCGTTCGTGGAAGTTTTTCCTCCTCTGTCACTTTTGTTTCCGGTTTCTTTGGTACGAAAAAGCTCACAAAGGTCGAGGCAGCTTTTTGCTTTTTTCTCTCTGCCTCGAGTCTTTCTTCTTCCTTCTTTCTCTTCTCCTCCTCCTTAGCCTCCTCGCGTTTTTTACGATCGTCCTCCTTAGCCTTGTCTCTTCGCTCTTTTTCTTTCTGCTTTTGTCTGTGATTGAAGCGAAATATATAATTAACACGATCAATCAAAGTTTACAAATTTACTTTAAGGTGTTGTGAAACTCGAATGAGCTACAGAGACACATGCAAAAATTCTCAACAATTGTTTCCTAAGGTGCCCAACGTTTTCGAGCAAATCCAAATGCTCATGGAACGCAAAAATCCCGTAATAATTCTGTTCTTCTCGAAAACGTCCAGCAGCCTAAAGAACTCACTGGCCCATTAGCTTTTTTTGCCGACAGAGTTTGTTTCACATTGCCTTATTAAAATTATTATTAAAATTCGTACTCAATTTCCATCTGTTTCTTCAAGTCCTTTTGCTCCTTTTCTTTTCTTTTCTGTTCCTTTTCCGCCTCTTCCTTTTCCTTCTTTTCACGGCGTCTCACCTCTTTTTCTTTTTGACGATTCAATCTCTCTTCCTCGCGTTTTTTCTCCCTTTCCTGTGAAATATGAAAGAAAAAAATTGTATCAATGATGAAAATGATCAGCACATCGAAATTTCCGATTGATTAGGTAAAAAATAACGATATTTACCAATCTTTCCATTCTTTGTTCCTCTCGACGTTTCGTCATTTCCATTCTCTTCTCCAACTGTTTCGGTGTCAATCTTCTTCTCGCTACGCTCTCACCGTCAGTTTTAACACCGGATGTCGGGGTTTTATCAAAACTTTTGCCATTTACACTTTTCTTGTCTTCGCTCTCGTCGTCTTTCGTTCTCTTGTGCTCGTCCGTCTCGTCGTCAGACGATGAGATTCCAGCCTCTGATTCTGAATTACCAACGTGATTATCGCTTGAAGCATCCGATCTCTCTTTCGCAACAGCATCGTCGTCAGCCTCAGAGTCTTCGAGTTCCTTGGCCAATTCTTCGCTGCTCGATTCATCAAATTTTGTCACAATGACCTTTTCATCATTTTCAACATCTACATTCGTACTTGTATGACCTGAGCTCTTGTTCATTTCATTGCTCTCGTCGCATCTTCTCAAAACAACGACTGGCACATCTTTTCTCACTAGTGCTGTATTGATTTTTTGGAAAGATCGCGGTATAACAATCGACTTTGATTGACCCTTTCCATCAATTTTGTTGTCCCTCTGGATTGTTTCGTCTGTTGCAACTTCTTCGGTTACTTTTTCCAAGGTCGCTTCCGCGCAAACAGTCATCGAATTTTCGTGAGCATCATCGCTCTCATCTTTTGAATCTTTGTCGTCGATAGTCGAGTCAATTATTTTTTTCTGCTCGGCATTTTCTTTTGTCGTGATCTTGACAATTTTGGGACTTCGACACTCAGTGGGCGAGGGTGACATTTGCTTGCGTTTCTTGGCAGACAGAGTGTTGGGAGTGGCAGATGAACCCAGCATTTGAAAGGGCAAACGTGCTAAAATGGTGAAACATATTTTTCAGCAATTTTAGATAAAGAATGAGCTGTTTATATCGTATTTAAAGTAAACTTTTCATAAATACTTACATCCAAAATTTGAATTCAATTAAAAGACATTTTAAGTTACACTCATTTTTAATATGATTTTGAGAAAAGGTTGTGCAGAAAAAGCGCATATCTCTCATTAAAAAAATTCATAAGTTCATAAAAACTGAACCATCTTTCACATTCTTCTCAAATTACCGGACATTCTTTAACAACATTTTATTTTCAAACAATATTGATGGTCAATATCTTGAAATTTCCAGAAATTTGAAGCGTCACACTTTCTTTTTGTAAATATCAAAAATTTCTAAATTCCAACAAAACTATCGATAAATCACGAGAAATCACAAGAACACAAGCACATCAATGCATTTTTTCTACTCATCATTTTTCAAGTTTTGGACCATTTTGAGTACTCTCACAAAAATCTTGAAATTTTTTGTTTTCATTATCACATAAGTTTTCTGTATGAAGCGAGATGAAAGTTAATACTTGCGAAATTGTTTTAAATAATTTTTCTGCCCTTAGAAGATTCTTTTTATACGAAAAATCAAAATATGAATTACATAGAAAAAAATCGTCGCGTAATACTAAAAAATTCTAAAAAATTGTAGGGAAGCAACATTACAATTTTACTCAATACCTTGTACCAGTTTCTTCTTTTTCGGTGGTATAGCCATGGTAATGGCACAATCGTTGCTCTCCATTGATCCATCCATAACTTTCATCTCAAAGATGCTAAAAAAAAAATAGCCACGAAAAATTGAAATAAAAATAACCGATTGTTGTAACTATCAGCAAATGCCTGCAAATCACGAAAAAATTTAATTGCCTTTTTCCCAAGTTAATATTTTGAAGATAGAATTAAATGGCATCAGTTTTTGCCATAGTTGCAACAGGTGACAAGAGATCAAACTTTTCTTGTATTTTTCCAATAATTCGACGAGAATGAAAAATAATGTAATTGTCGCGTCGAAAATCTCAATCGAAGAGTAAAAAAATGAATGACTTACCGCACAAACTCTGAATAGTTGTCGCGATCGAAACTTTCGTCAATGTGGAAAAAATTAAAGGGATCGAGACACAAACAGCTACTTTCAGAACTGACGAGTTTGTTACCATAACCTCGAGTTTCGAATTCGGCGCGATGTATTCGTATTACGATGTGAAATACATACAAAGTGCGAGATTTAGTTTGTATTGCATTTTCGAAAGTTTAAACATTTTACGAAACATTTATTTGACATTTTCCCGAAACAACAACGAACACTGCGGCCCAGGCTGACCTTTGTAATAAAATCCGCGGGAAAATAGACGCCACCGGAGGGCGAAAATACGTGAATCGCGAATAATTTGAGGAGAGAGTAGCAAAAATGTAAAAAGAGGTTGGCGTTTATGCATAGAGGGCGCAGGGCGCAGAGGCCGCAGAAAGCAAAAATTAGACCGAGCTAAAGTAATTTTATTTTGCCGACATAAAATTTTGGTCAGCAAAATAGTGAACTGCAATTACCGAAGTGATGCCGACAAAAACGCACTCTTCGTTCGTTTGAGTACTTCTCTTCTACACCGCTAGGTGCGCCACTACAGCAGGGGGGAGTACAAAACAAACATTCAACAAACATAACCTCTATTAAGAGGAGAGAATATGTATTTTTCAGGCTATTCGTAAGCATAGCGTATTTGTTAATTGACGATAATGCATTCGTGATGGATTTGGCAAAATTGCTTCATAAAAGTGCTCTGGTCAAAAAAGGTAATTACAGAAATGATGCTTTTCATAAAGTTACAAAGACATAAAATTTTGTATATTTATCAGAAGAATCAGGATCATTGGAAAATGAAAAAAAGGAAGAGCAACACTTTCAGACGATCTACAAACGGTGGAAAGGCACAAAAGCTCAGGACAATGATTTAACTTACAAAGTTATACCAAAATTTTATTTCAAGGTAAGAAAATGTATTTATATTTCGAACAGCCCCGATTTCATTACCCTGTCGGCCATTTTTTATTTCTTATTTCGTGGTAAGAATAATATGAAACTTGTGTAAGCGATTAATTAAATCCGGCTAAATACAAAAGTACGACAGACTGCATAAATTAAAGACAAGAATTTATTCTAAAATTTCCTACTCACCGGATTATCAGCCTAAATTCCGAATCTACCGAAACAATACGCTAAAATAAAACCCAATCAACGAGAATGATCAGCTGATCTGATCATAATTACACTGACTCCAAAAACTAATAATATATATAATAATAATAATAATAAAAGGTTTCCTGCCAATATTTGAGACTTCCCTCTAAAACCACTTCCGGTACGAAAAAATATTTAATTTAGCAGCAATGTCTTTCGAAAAATGGTATATTTTTTGTGCATGCAAAGCTTCTAGTTTTTCCACCAGGATCATGACGGTCGTTGGCGAAATTTAAGGTAATATTTAGAGAGGTATGGACGAGTTGTCTTTAAATACCCAGGATGTGCAGGAGACTCTGTGCGGACCCGAACAAATTTCTGCACATTTTATCGACACAGTGCCTTCTGGGTATTTGAGGACGCAATTCCTTGACAATACCTTCTTAGGTATTACCTTAATAAATCTTCCCAAGGGTGACCAGGCTCATTTCAATTTCTCTGTCTCTAGATCTTGATTATGATTTTCCTTTTCGGTTTTCTCTTGAACGTTAGTTACCCAAAGAAGATGAGATATTGCCACAAAAATTACGCGAGGAAACTCGTGCCTTGTTCTTACAAAGACGGTCTCGTCAGTTATTGGACAACAACGAATTAAAAGCTCTTTGGGTATTGCTGGACAAACATCACAGTCCTCCTCTGTCGGGTGATGAACAGCTCATTAATTACGAAGATTTCAAATGTGTCGGAAAACTAGCTGGACCAAAATGCTCGACTTATTTCACGGCCGTTGTATTCGCCAAACTGCAACAGGGTGATCCTCATGGCCGTATCAGTATAATGGCTCTTTTCAACTATGTTATGAGAAAAGTGTGGTTGCATCAGACTCGAATAGGTCTCTCCCTTTATGATGTTACGGGACAGGGATATCTCAGGGAATCTGTGAGTATTTGCCCTTGAGAAAACAAAAATTTGGACGAAAAATTTATTTCAATGAAATTTCAGGACGAAAATTTGTATATTCAACACGTTTGGAATAAATTTTTATCGTCAAGAAAATTTTAATTTTAATATTCCCACGAGAATCGTCGATAAAAGGCGGAATGACTAATTTTTTTCGTCAGGATTTGGAAAATTACATTCTGGAATTGATACCATCATTGCCTCAACTGGAAGGATTGGAAAAATCTTTTCACTCGTTCTATGTTTGTACCGCGGTTCGAAAATTCTTATTCTTTTTGGATCCACTTAGAACGGGCAGAGTACGAATTCAGGATATCCTTGCTTGTAGCTTTCTCGATGATTTGCTCGAGCTCAGAGATGAGGATCTGCCGAAGGATCTTCAAGAGGCCAACTGGTTCTCGGCACCTTCGGCGCTCAAAGTTTACGGTCAATATCTCAATTTGGATCGTGATCACAATGGCATGCTCAATAAGGACGAATTATCGGGCTACGGGACTGGTACGCTCACGGGAGTCTTTCTCCAGAGAGTATTTCAAGAGTGTCTCACGTACGAGGGAGAAATGGACTACAAGACTTATCTGGACTTTGTTCTCGCGTTGGAAAATCGTCACGAGCCTCAAAGCCTTCATTATCTCTTTCGTATACTTGACATTAATAATCGCGGATATTTGGACACTTTTTGCCTGAATTATTTCTTCAGGGTATGGACATTTTGTATTCTGCATAATAGGAAAATTATCAATGATCATTAGTATAATTATAATTGTGATATTTCATTCGAATTGTCTATTGCAGGCGATTCAAAAAGAAATGACCATACACGGACAGGAACCTGTTACTTTTGAGGATGTAAAGGACGAAATATTCGATATGGTCAAACCGGCAGATCCTTGCAAAATAACTTTGCAGGATCTACTTTCATGGTGCGTAATGTAGTATGAATAAAATTGCCCTTGATTAATTGGCATTTACACGTGTTTTTGATTAAAATATTGATAATCTTACAGTGGTCAAGGTGATACAATGGTCAGTATTTTGATTGAATTTCATGGTTTCTGGGCTTATGAAAATCGTGAAGCAATGGCGGCCGATTCCGGGGATGAGTCCTCTCACGTGTGAACAACTAAAAATAAATTATTTACTATTTTTTTTTAAATAAAATCTGCATTGTATTTATTATCCCTATCCAACTCTCATTTACTACAAGATTTATGAAAAGATGAGAATTTTACAATCCCATACCAAAAACTATGGAAAGAAGCAGCCTACACCGGAAACAAAATTTCTAAAATTCTATGACCCAGGTGATGTTCAAAAAAAGGTTATTAAACGTTTAAAAAATTTATAAAACATTACCGTCAAGATAAACACCGATAGCCAATTTGTTAATTTGACATAAAAAGGAAAATTGGTCGACTTGTGGATCACCTAGAGCTGATAATATTTATTAATTTAAAAAGACGAGCCTTGTAACACGCACGTGTAAAATTAATCCTTAATTTTTAAATTAAATTTGTTGTTTACATGTCCAAAGTCATAAACGCGTTGTAAAAATTTTAAAATAATTTTAACACCAATTTAAAACAATTATGTTTAGTGTATTATTTGAGTAAGCGCTGCTATCGCAACGGCGAAAAAACTAACTGCATCGCTTGCTCCAAAATCTCAAGCAGACGATAACCTCTGGAACAATGCTAATCGTTGTTTTTGTTTACAGAATTATTTTGTGATTTTTAAGTATGGGATCCAGAGAAAATACGGCGAAACCCAAAGAAAATACGCAACGCGCATATCTCGGAAATGGCCGACAAAATAATCCTTTGAGTAATCCATGTATTAAGGTAAATTATTACTTTTCCTCAGTATGAAAAAACACAAGATCGAAATTAAAATTTGCATGTTGCTTCCTCGTTATTTTCCCCATTCACAGACTCCTCCCTTCGATGGGCAACTGGTTTTTCTCAATTTTGTTATCCTCATAGAGGAAGTTTTGTCAATGACGCACACTAACGCTTCACAGTGTCGAATTTCAAGGTCATTGACTATGATCACTTTCATAATAAACTCTAAAGATTCTTGAAACCGGCAATTTCAAAACAGAAAAGTTATTCTTTTAAAAATTCCACATATTTCGTGATCAAAATGATTATATTTCCTAGATCAAAATATTCGGAAAATTTAGTCACATTTCTTTTTTTTTCTAAACTCCTTTGTTAAGTATTTTTCGGCGTTTTGTGCATTCTTAGTACCTTCAATATGATTGATTTTTATTTAATTTCTATTTTATTGCAAACTGAAACTCTGAAATTTTCCGAACGGATCTTTAACTTTAGATGCTCTGCGCCACCAGCAAATTTTTCATTTTTTCCACTGACACGTTGAAATTTCGCGATTTTTTTTTAATAAACTATAAAATTAATAGACGCGTTTCGTGAGATAATATTTTTTTCACGAGAAAAAAGATTCCTTAATAAGAAAAAAAAAACCACTTTTCCACTTTGAAACAATATTAATTATAAATAAAATCATAACTTTCAGGAGCAAGAGTTGTCAATGGATTGCCTACATAGGCACAGTGACGATAAGGATGCCTGTGAACTATATTTTGTTAATTACAAAAGTTGCCGAGCATTTTGGGTACAATCTGATCGATCGTTGAACTTTGAGTATTGAAAAATTATCACAGAACTTTCATTATCGTGATAATTATTTTCATTTTTCAGAACAAAGTGATGAAAGAACGTCGTTCAGCTGGAATTAAGCCTTACCTTCCACTTCCCGAGGACAGAGTCGAGATTAAGGCAAAAATGAACGAGTCCAAAGGATAGCGTTAACAATTATTAACATGTATATTATTAATAGTTATGGAAATATATAATTACATGGCGTTTTCACATATAAATTATTTCACTTTGATCGAGAATTTCTTCTCTCCATGGAATAAAGTATCTCCAATTGATAACGTAAATTGAGCTTAAAAAAAAGGTGTAGAACAGCTACAGTTACATCAGCTAGCCGGGCAATTATTCTGGTAGAAAAAAAAGCCATTTATTTACAAAATTTGAATTCACCTACTATTAAAATTCATGTCCAATTTGTTCTACTCGGTATAAATGAGAAACTTCGTCGACAGAGAAGTGCTACAAATTTCAAATGTCTGTTCCATATCCATAAGTGAGAGATGTTGATCGATTTATTCAAATAATTGTGTGTTGAAAGAAAAAATTACCCATTTTTACGTTGATGCGGCAAAAAAAAAATTTATTACATGAAAATGCGTGATTAAAAAGGAAAAAAATATCACCTCACAGTTTATATTTGGTAACATTTTCTTTATAACATAGGCCTAATCCAGTTTTTCAATATATACGTTAATCCTTCTCAGGTGTTCGATAAGATGTCCAACATGCATTCACGCTTAATCAATGAACTGTTATATATTTATATATACACAAGTTTTTTTGAGTCACACACGTTTTTTTTTGTTTTTTTTCCTCGAGGACACATACATCGTTTATAGATCAAGATTTTTGAGACTAGTTTGTACATATATTTATTTATTTTTTAACTTATATTGATACCGTGTCGTTTGTTCGAAGTGTCGAAACGTTTTAATCGCGATTAATTGATCGTCAAAAGCACATTACTTAATTCAATGACACGCACAATATTATCGAGCTATACGTCGCTTTGTATTGACATGGAAATGGAGTTTGCACATTTTACAATCGACATAAACTCAATCGAGAATACGCGGCTCGACGCCAATATAATATTCATATATATATATATATATATATATATATATATGTACGCGAATAAAGTTAATATTCATACGTAAAAAGCCTTAAAACTGTAATTCTCGTTTTCGCTTACAAACACATTCACATCAATCGATTATGTTTTGCTTCTCGACTTTTTTTTTGTCAACCATTTCACAAAAGTTAACGCACGACGATATATGACACGGCCATTATATGTACTTTTTTCTCGTTTGTCGCTTTTTTTTCACAATTCGTCAAACGCTATTTTTTATGGCCACGGTTTTTCAGCGATTTTCTCTTGCATACATTTGTACCTTTCCAAATGAGCGAGATCGAGAGCTATTAAAGTTCCAAGTAATTTTCGGAAAATTAAACTTAGGGACTAGCTTACCCAAATCAAGGATAATGCAAGTGCGCAATCATGGCGATTAAATAATGATGTGCCAGTTTATATACATATAATATATGTATAGTACAACAAAAATTAGTCATTTTTCAAATTACGAATTTCAGTGACTTGAATTCACAACGATCACCAATATGATTGATCGCACATGCACATTTTTTTTCTTTATTATATGTAAAAAAAAAAAGCAAATAAAGATTCGATTCACTATAAAAATAAAACGTCCGAGTGACGATGCAAGATAGAAACGAAGAGGGTGCCTAAGCTCTACAGACACGAGCCAAAACCAAATGCAGAAAAAAAAAAAAATTGCCAGTAATTAATTTACCCATACGAAGAGACAGAGGAAGAGAGAGGGAGAGAACGGACTGGTGAAAAAGTAAGAATGAAAATTTTGTTACCAAGAATTATTGTGATAATTGGAACAAAAAAAAATAAAAATTAAAGGAAACGTGAGATATTATATATAATTGAAAGAAATTGGAGAATGTACCGAGCTATTTCCTATTGAAATGTACAAATTTCTATTGTTGCCTTTACGAATAAATAAATTAAACTATGAGAATCTACGAAATTAAAAGAAAACAAAAAAATAAAAATCTTATCAAATGAATTTACTGGTGAGATGAAAATTATGTACTTTGTTTGTTTTTCTCTCGAGCTGCTCGGTCAGCAGATCGAATCTCTCAACACGTGAAATATCAAAAATCTTGCAGTTACTCGATACAATGAATTTCACGAGTCCGGTATTCATTTTATTATCAATGTAACAAAAAATAATGATTTTAATAAAATTTTCCAGTGTCATTACGTCTTCACTTGGCTTTTACAAATGAATTAAATGTTTGTCAGATTTCTCCCGTTATTTTTGCTTTCGTTTTTCTTTTATTTTTCTGTTTGTTTCTTGGATTTTTTTTTCTCTTGTCGTTGGTTGTTGATAATTTCCTCTTCGTTACTTAGCACGCATCGTCGGCAAGCAGTCATTCGGAATGTTCTCTTATGCGGAATGTATTGATACGAAAGTGATGGCACATTTGTCGAACCTGCAAAAAAAAAAAACCATCAGCTTCATCATTCTAATTTAAATTTCCTATTCTTATATTATAATAGGAATACATTATTCGGATACAAATTTAAATTAATAATATTAAGTTAACACAAAAAAAAATTCAATTCCCCAAAATCGCGATTATGGCAATTTTTTTTCATTCCAATTCCCAAAATCAGTGGCAGTTGTAAAAATAGTCAGGCCGACTTTGGTTTGTGCGTAAGTAATTTTTTTTCACATGTAAAGCTACATATTTTTCTGAAGAGTACCCAAACAGAAAAAAAACGTTTTTTTAACCGCGTTTGTGTTTATATACATACATATATAGTCATCGTCAGATAAGCAGATTGATTAATAGAATGGGATGGAGGACGAGATATATATATGTGGATATTTAAATTCTCCATCCCATTCTATTCATAGTTTATGTGAAAATACATATATATGTGGGAAAACCCATGATAGAACGTGATGGAGAACGAATGGAGAATATCAATGAAAATATTTACTCACCACACACGTGCCGTAGTGTACGTGGGCGGCCAACGCGAGAATAGCTACGAGGTACATAGTTTCGAGCTCGAAACGAGGCAAGACGTACGAGAATGTAGCTGCACCGGCAACGGGCAGTAATATCCACGGTAAAATTTCGCATCTCGTATTACTCATCTGAGATACAATCAGTCGACACTGTGAACAAAAATTTCATATGCATTTATATATGTTTATTCATGTTCGTAAAAAATATGATATATATAAATGATAATATCGATGACTCACGCATATATTGGAGAATATTGTTCCAATACCAAAGTAAATGATTCTCGGATCCTTCTCGAGTACATTATTCAGCGAGTGGGTTACCCAAAACGTTACGATAGCAAAGAGCAATGCCAGAGGCACGAGAGGTCTCAATGCCTCTAGCAAAGTACGATTTTTTCCAGTTTTATCTCTGTAAGATCTGAGAAAAAAAAAAGGATACAATCAATATTCGGCATAGTAATTATTTCAGATTTATATCATTTTGCCCTTGTCATGCAGTTCGTGGATATATACATATATATATATATATATCCATACTTGTAAATGTTCCATAGGACAACCGGCAAATTGGAGACTAGAGCGCTCACGTAGAGCAACATTTCAAACATAATTCCCGCTGAAATACCTCCGGGCAGTTCGAATTTCCATGCCTCGTGACCGCCGATGCTCGTCAGTATGAATACGATGATAGTCGCCTGTGATAAGGACAAAAAATCGAACGTGTACAACAACAATGTGAGCGTGACAAAACTATTTGCACAGTGAAAGAGAAGATAAAAAATAACAAAGGAAAAAATCGAAACATGCACTCATAACTTTATCGGCTTTACTAATTGTTAATAAAAATTATTTTTTTGCAACGCTTTTTCTTCCAAACTACTTTCTCAATATCTTTTTGGTTTTTGGCATTATTTTTACTTAATCTAGACACTCTTACGGTCTTTGATATGGTTGCTTTTTCTATATTTATTTTATTAATTTTATTGCAATGTATCAAAATTATGGGGGAATTTAATTTTTTTTTTTTTGTGACTAGAAAGTTTTTTGAGGGAATTAATATACTTAACAGAATAACGATTAGAAAAAATGGTTAATTTTCTTCCGCAATGCTAAGATTAAAATATGAAAAAAATCATGCGTTCATCATCGAGAATTTTTTGTTTTTTTTAATTCATTTGTATGAAGATGACTCACCACCATCGAGGCGTCGTAACCCCAGGGTAGAAAGAGCACACCCGTGTTGTATTTTTCCCAATGACTGAGGTAAAAATTAACAAAGACGTTCCACAGTATGAAATACATTCTGAGAGGGGAAACGCTGTGATCGGTTCTACCGAATACGGAATACATGCAGACTGTTATGAGCATGGCCGTCCAACTGTCGAGTCCATGATCGAATAATTCTCCAAGAGGACCGGAAGTTTGGGTCATTCTTGCCTGTTTTCCATCGATACCATCTGAATCAAACGGGTAGCTTTTGTCATTCCATAATACGCCAGTTTTGATTTTTTTTTCGTCGAAAATCAAATAATTTTTGTAATTTTTCGAGTAGAATTGAGGAAATTTTACAAAATCGGCTCATAAAATTATTTACTCATAAATTTTTCTCCTCGATACTTGCACAAAAAAAAATTCAATCCCCCAAAATCGCGATTATGGCGATTTTGGGATACAATTAAAGATACAATTAAATCTGACTTTTTTAATGACAATAATTTTTATGAACTAAACAATCATTCTATTTTTCTTTTTTTCTGGTTTATTATTCGATTTTTCGAACTGAAGATCTTCTAATTGTATTTTTTTTTTTTAACGTAAAAAGGTCATGGGAATAGAAAAAAAAAAAAAATTCATAATGTTGATGTGTTTAATGGTGCCAATTCGACTTTCAACTTCACTGATTGAATTTCATTGCAATCTGTTAATCCGACATAAAATTTTCAATTCTGCTCTTCCATCAGTAAACTTTGTTTCTCATTAATAAAAATACTCACCGAGAGTGTAAGCCATGAATATATTGAATGCCGCTAGGGCAAACACCCATCTGGGTATTGGTGGATACTCGGGGTGATCATCGCTTGATGCATAGAAATAATAATCATAACTCGCAAACATCAGAAAATTGACAACGGTGAATAGAAAACCGGAAAAAGTCAGTACATTTGGCGCTACCCATTTCGGACAGTACTGTAATAAAAAGATTTATTGCTACAATAATCAGACAAAATATGATAATTTTGAGATATGGTAATTTTACCTGTACGACACTGTTCCAAAAGGGGTGCATCACATAAATGCTGAGTGGACTCGTGTCCAGTGAACTATACTGTAAGTGCAAAAAGTACATTTCATGTATTATGTTTTATGATAACTTGTCTTGCTCGACGTCATAAATAATTCATGAAAAATGCAAACTAGATGGAACTTTTTTATTTATTTCGATAAGTAAATATTTAAGGCTTTAGATTGTATTTTACATCATGCGTAAATGCTACCTGTGTAACGACGAAATGCAAATAAAAAATGTATCTTTATCTTTGTTTCGTTACATTTGATATTATACAAAATTATTGATATAACAAAATTTTATATTATACAGAAATTGATTTACAACGCCGAGAATCACGCGATATTGAAGGGAAAGTAATTCTTGCTACGTGCAATTTTTCAATCGACATTAGAGCGAGCTTTGATGGAATCATTTGATTTTTTTTTCTGCGTAAACGTTCGATAAATCTCATGCTGTTTATAAATTTCCTCTTATTTTTATTTAACTTACATTTTTCAAGAATTGAATTTTAGTTAAATTCAAATTTAATTGACATGAAAGTATTTTTTCATTTCCCTCTCACTCTACATTCGCTGAATTGTTCGCATTGTTTGCACATAGCAACAATTATTTTTCATTTATTTTATTATTCAGAAATCCACTCCAGCGGGGGTAATGAGGGTCAGTGGACAATGTTGATCATAAAGATCAATAGAATAATATCAGAACGCGTCATTTCCTACTTTCTTCCCAGAATCAAACCAACTGACCATTTCATTATTTTTTCAACTAATATAAAACAAAATTTACCGGAATACTTGAATTTCGCCTTTTATCTCTTTTTAACGCTTTAATGGCCGACTTTTGCCGGACGTGGGACGTACGAGTATCACTAATCATTAAAGGATTAATAAACAATAAATGCGCAGCTTTAATCAGTAATTAGTAATAGATCCTGATCCAGGGTCATACTTAAAAGTAATTTTTTAATTCCTCGTTTTGTAAACAATAATTAGCGATTTGTTTTAAATCAAAATATCAACAACTATCATATTCTACGAGAGCCGAATGTTAATTAGGATTTCCGGTCAATGACCGCCATCATAAAATCGAATGGCGTTCCCGCGTTGAGGTTAAGTCATCGCAATTCGTATTATCTAGTTTGATTTCTGATTTTTTTCCGGCACTTTTAATTAGAGTGCTTGAAAGTACAAGAAAACTTTAACCGCGTCTTTGTTAAATAATTATTACTTTTTCTAACGAATAAAACACGATGACCGACATTATACAAAAAGTGGGGGTAATGACGGTCGGTCGCATCGCTCATTTGATTTGCAACAAATGATTTTCGAATAATTTTATATGATGGACCTCCAATATTTCATCGTTGACATGCCAAAATTTCCTCACAGATTTGCCTAATTACGATCATTTATTTTTCAACCTAAATATACAAATTCGCCTGTATAAGTGAACCCCATTTCAACATGCTCCGCTAGTATTTTTTTAATCCGGAGACACACTCGTCGTGGTAATCATAAATGGCGTTATGAAAATAAGGCACTTATCGTTTTGATCGGTGATAGGGTTAGCTAACTATCAACCCAACTGCAATTGCGTGTCATGGAATTACACAATTTTCAAAGCAGCAGTCTTTCAGCTTTCGTATGGAAGAGGGGAAATATAAAATGGTTAAGTATTGACCGCGTTCACATGAATGTAGTCAAATAATCGTAGCATAATCAGAGCTAATTTTCAAACGTCCTGCAAATTAACGATGACTTTTGCACAGATCCAAAATTTAAATATCAATTTTATAACATTATGAATATGAAAAAAATTATTTAAAAAATACGAAGCGATTCGGCAATTCGTAGGTGCACACGCGTGCTCGTAAAAATAATTCAAATACTTTTTATTACATACAGGGCTGAGTCAATTAAATATAGAAAATTATATTCTTTCGATCAAAATTGTATTGGGATGATCTTACACGAGCAATAAGGTTAATGACGTAAACCACGCCGTTTGATCGGATAACGCATTTTTATACATATATCCGGTTTGTTATAAAAATTTATGACTAATACATAATAAATATGCCTATATATATATATTAACGTACCTTGTAGTTCTCGAAGCCCGTGAGGTGCTCCTGTGACAGATACTTAACATCTAGCTTATTTTTTAACATCGTTGATGCACGAGGTTGAAAATTATAACCACTATTTCAATTACACTTGACTTTGGCTTTTCGGCTGACTAAGTAATACTTTTTTGTTTGTTTGATTAATTAGCCTCTCTGTCTCGTTGGATTTTTTTTTTTTTTGAGGTATCACATTGAGAGACCGATATGTTTAACAGGCACGTTTCCACGCACTCATACGCGCGCCAGTAATCACACTTTTTTTAGAAAAAAATTATAACAACGTGACGAAAAAAATGCTACTACGCTCGTACTACGATTATAAGTATTTTTTTCGTTATATATATACACACATGTATTAAATGTACGGACGAAATTCACACATCTTTAGCGAACTCTACGACACGATCTCGTGAATTGTAGTAATTTTTTTTCCCAGATGAAACGGTACGCGTGCGCTCTTTTGATTAAAAAAAAAAGAATTCTCTAACCGCTTCGTCCACGATCAAAATAGTTTCATCGGAGAGAAACAAACGAATGGGAAATACACAAACAAGTTATTGTCGATACCACGCTCGATACTACACAACCGTACTTCGATTGTTTTGTTTTTCGATTATCGATTGTTTTCTCGAAATTCGAGATAAATCGTCCGCAACGCGGCGCCACCTCTCCATGCCCCCGCCCTCGGCGCTCTCTCCATAGCTTCGCATGATACACGTATAACCTGCGAAACGTGCACTTTAAATAATTAAAGAGATCACAGTAATTACGGAATATTCGACGTAATGGCAGCCGCTATGAGACAAAATATAGCTGATATGCTCAAGGGCATCGAAAGGTAAAGTTCATAAGGTTACAAAGTTAATTATTAAACGGTTAAAAACTACCCTCGACATTTGTCATTTTTTTAGGTTATGAGCACACTCGCGTCAGTCTAAAAAAAAATCAAAGAATGCTATTATTTCAGGTATAATCCGGAGAATCTTGCGACTCTGGAAAAATATGTCGAGATTCAGGCACGTGAAAATGCGTACGATCTTGAGGCTAATCTCGCCGTTTTAAAACTCTATCAGCTAAATCCGCAACGTTTTAATGCTGAGATAACTTGTCAAATTTTGCTCAAGGCTCTGACCAATCTGCCTCACACAGATTTTGTTCTGTGCAAATGCCTGCTGAGTGAAAAAATCGTCAGTACACATATTTGTCTTTTTTGCCAATTATGAACAATGATTTGGGGCAAAAAATCTATATGTACGTTTTTTTTTCAGATGCAAGAAGACTCCATCAATCAAATAATATACCTGGGAGATATTTTGGAGCAATGTGATTTTCAAATATTCTGGGACAGAGTCGTGACCATGGGAGATCTTTGGGGCAGAATAATTGGATTTGAAGATTCTATTAGAAAATTTGTCTGTCATGTTGTTGGAATTACTTTTCAGACTATTGACAGAACTCTATTAGCTCAATTGCTTGGCAGTGTTGATGGTATGGACAATTTTGAGCAATTTGTAATATTCTTACTTTTTTTTTTACAAAAGTGGAACTGAAAAATATTGTTTTGAAACGTAATTTTCGTTTAATTGTTTAATTTACGATTTTAATTTAATTTTTTGTCATTTGGTTCTGTCTGCCCACCTGGTCCATGATTATAGCCAAATTTTACCAATTTTAATAAAGTTTGGTGGACTTTGTAAATACTGAACTCAAAGAATCCGATTAAGAAAAAATAATCCGTATCAAAGGGAATACTAATAATTAATTCAATTTTAAATTCAATGCCAGTATTGCCTTGAATTCAACATAGTGGGGTTGACCAAAAATCAAAATGTTAATTAATTCAAATGAAAATTCGTATCTGAGTAGTTTTGAAATCACCAAATTCAAGATGGATATAAAAATTTTGGAATTTCAACATGAGGCGCTAAACGAGGTCCACCGTATCCGGAACTCTTAGTCTGGTTGAAAATCAATATTCACACATTAATGATTTAAATATTTCAGATTCGACTTTGAAACATTGGGTGAAAAAATACGGATGGAAGGAGGAGAGCAAATCCGTGATATTCATAGCCAATCAGGACGAAAACATCAAGACGAAGAATATCACGGAAAAGATTGAGTTTGAAAATGTTGCTGGTCTCATGGCATCATGCCTCTGAAATGTCGAATAAAGGAGCAAATAATATCTTTATAAATAATAATATGTTGATTTTTTTTTTTGCTACCACTTCCCATTCCTTACTGTGGTTGAATTCAGCAGCTATCTTATCGGTCGGAATAAACAATTTAGAATGATGTCTCGATTCAATTAGCACAATTAGAATTAGATTTAAAAAAAAACACCCACAGCATTCGCTGCGCCATCTAGTGGTACTCCCGCGTATCATCGACGGTGTGACATATATATCGTCTTTCCGTTGACGGACGGTAATTCTCGTATGTTCTTTCGTACTTTTTGCGATATCATTCATTCTCGCGTCGACTACAATAGTATGCGAAGTTGCGTAATCGTCGAAAAAAAATCCAACAAAACGAAACATTCAACTACGTCGAGTCATTTGGCTCCAACGGCATGTAAACCGTTCGTAGGTGGGCCACGTTATCACAACGTCACATGAATCGTGTGATTGGACGAAATTTATCAATTGACACACACACACACCGCATATAAAAACAGTGAATGGCGTCATTCCGTTAAATCGAGGAGAAATATAAAGCCTGCAAGTGCAGTACCCCCTCTACACAAATTTGTATAGTTTTGTATCACAGCGAGTCCGCTCACACACGGGTATAAATACGGAAAATTGAGCGTAGATTAAATCGAATTACGCGTATTCGTGTGAAAAACGACAAAATAAAGAAAAGATAGAAAAGCGCCTCGAGTGCAAGTCGTGGTGGTGAAAAAAAAAAAAAAATTCAAGGGATTATCAAAGGTTCGAGGTTTCTGTTAGTTACGACGTTTCCTCTCTTTCTCTCTCTCTCTCTATCTCGGTTCGTGCGTGCATTGGCGGGGGTAAATAAGCGTGGTAACCGGACGGTCGAAAAAAATCCTCCGACCGGATCGAAAGTAACGAGTCATCAACCACTTCAAGATGGCAGAAGGCCAGGAGGCTCCGAAGAAAATTACGATTCACGTGAAAACACCAAAGGAAAAACAGAGTGTAGAGATCGAGGATGACGCTACGATCAAGGATGTAAGTTTCTTCTTTTCTTTTTTCTCGTGTATTTTATACGATCTCCATTAACCCGGAAGATCGATAATTTTCGATATAATTTTCCTCGACTCTGTCGTGTCAATCTCGCTGATTGGTTAACATTCGTTCTAGTCATTTTTTTTTTTTCGTCGTTTTGATTCATTTCACGGGATTTTTTTTTCTTTTCACACTTGAAATAATGTGCAGTTCAAGAATGCGGTCGCGAAAAAATTCAACGCCCAGTCTGAACAGCTGTGCCTCATTTTCGCCGGCAAAATAATGAAGGATCACGAGACCCTTGGAACACACAATGTCAAAGACGGCTTGACGGTGCATCTCGTTGTAAAAGCACCGCGCAGTGCAACTCAGGAGACAACAGATTCTGCATCAACACCAAGACCTCCAGGTTATTAACATTTTCGAATGATTCTGCTCCCGGTTTAATTACGTATTTATTTATTTATTTATTTATTACTCATTCATTTATTTGCTAGCAAATAAAACAGAAATTTATTGATAATTTTAGTATGCCAACTAAAAGTGGAGGCATCGATGGTCAATAAGTGGGGAGCATGACAAACATTATTATTTTTTATAAATAATTTATTCAATTTTTTAAATATTTAAAGCAATTATTTAGCTTCAGATTTATTTATATATTCACTGACCAGCAGGAAAAACACTGAAATTTGATAATTTAATGTGGCCAACTAGGTGTAAAAGCCAGGGATGGTCAAAACTAAGGACTAGGTAGATTGTGAAGTTTTTTTATGGCAAATAAAAGAAAATGAAATTAGTTGTACTTACAATGGTCGAATAATTAAAGAGAGAAATTTAGAAAAATTTTCATATGTGTTTATGTGTGTGCCAAGAATGAATCATTAACAATTCTAGAATGGCTTGAGCTATCATACTGAAATTTGGTAGACAAAGCAATCATTCCCCTTTATTAAGAATGATCTTTGTTGAATTCCATACAACCATTGAATTTTTATAAAGTTTTGAACTTTTTAAAATAATCAATGATTGCTCCAATTTGTGCAATTTTTTAGTGATCGAGTTGAAACCTTTTACACAAGTGCAACTTTGACAAGGGATGTTTAGTTTAGTGAATCGCAGGAATTTAAATATTATGAAAATTTCAGACTTTGAATAAGTGGAGTTTTTAACTGGAGTAAAAAATTATTGGCATCAACCTTGAAAAAACTATTCAAGAAATGAGTCATAATTTTGATATTGCGGGTTTAAAGAATTTCTGATCATTTTAGTCGAAACTCTACTAGATTAATCTAAAGATTTGTAGTATCTTAGGATTATTGAAATCAAATTAATTAAAACAAAACCCTGCAAATGACGAATCCCCCATATTTTCCCTCATTTGCATAATTTCCTCTATGAGCAATTCAAAGAATGTAATAAAAAAGTTGTCTCTTGGACGTTTTTTTGGACAGGGGGAAAATTATGTACAAATTTCTAAATTAACTTACAATTTTTTTTTTTTTTTTTTTTTTTTTTTTTTAATTTGTAGCTGACATAGGTGCAAGTCCCTTTGGGCTAGGCAGCTTAGGAGGCCTGGCCGGTCTCGAATCGCTTGGTCTTGGATCGGGAAACTTTATGGAATTGCAGCAGCAGATGCAGCGTGAGATCATGTCAAATCCCGAAACAATGCGTCAACTTGTCGACAATCCTCTTGTACAGAGCATGATGAACAATCCAGAAAATGTGCGAATGATGGTCTCGGCTAATCCTCAGATGCAGGAACTCATGCAACGTAATCCGGAAATAAGTCACATGCTCAACAATCCTGAATTGCTGAGGTAAAAAATACTCTTTTCGAATTTTACGTCCCTCCAATAAGTTAAATTTATTCTCAAATTTTCACGAAAATTCAAAGTATTTCCAACCCCAACTTATGATTTTCATTCAAATACACTAACAACAAAAAATTCTAGCAGCCGATTTATCGAAATATCAATGGTACAATAATATTAAAATAATTGAGAATAGCGACAAAAAAAATTACCTCAACGAAAAGATATTTGTAGCAGCGATCCTGTTGGTAGATTTATTTTTTTCCCCATTGTAATAAGTCAACTGAAAAAAAAAAAAAAAAGAAAAAAAAAAGAAGATTAACAATAGCTCGTATGTATCGTGAAATTGCAGGCAAACACTGGAGTTAGCCCGTAATCCTTCGATGTTGCAAGAGTTGATGCGTACTCACGATCGTGCTCTGTCAAATTTAGAAAGTATTCCCGGTGGTCACAGTGCTCTGCGTCGAATGTATCGTGAGATTCAAGAGCCAATGCTAGCGGCAGCGGCTAACGAGCGAAATCCATTTGCTGCACTTGTCGCAAACAGCAATGCCGCCGAGGGTGCACCAAACCCACAGCAGGGTCAGGAGAATCGTGATCCTCTGCCAAATCCTTGGAGTCCAAATTCGGGCGAGGGTGGACAAACGACACCGGCACAGCCACCGGCTGCTGGTGAAACTGGCGGCGGTGGTGGAGCTCTCATGGATCCAGGAATGCAGAGTCTTGCCACCCAAATGATAGAAAATCCACAATTGATGCGCGATATGCTAAATGCACCTTACACGAGATCAATGCTCGAGGCTATGGCCGCCGATCCGGCTGTTGCAAATAGTATCCTTGCTGCTAATCCATACATCAGATCAAATCCGCAAATGCAGGAACAGATGAGAGCAATGCTACCGACTTTTATCAATCAAATGCAAAATCCACAGGTACAAAATGTCGTGACAAATCCTGATGCACTTGCTGCTATAATGCAGATACAACAGGGCATGGAACAATTGCGCACTGTTGCACCAGAATTTGTTGGAAGGTGAGCGAATGATGATAATCAACAATTTCCAATTAATCGTCGAGTTGCAAGATTTTTTTTTTCTTTAATACTCATAGTTTTGTAGATTTTTCAATTAAATTATGCGAAATGACAAGAATAATCATTATGTGAATAACAATAATAATCGTCATAATAATTGTCAATTTATTCCTTTTTCGGAACTATATCAGCTCCTCGGAACAAAATGGCTGAAAAAGTTTGTTAATGAGTCTATTTCGTTTCACCTTAATAATAATTGTGGAAAGAGCAATTGTTTAATTTGAAAAAAAAAAAGTTTATATGACTAGAGACTAGAGTGAATTTATAAAATTTGAAGCATTTTTAGTAAACTCATGGGGGGCATTTTATTTTTAGCATGGGAGTCGGACTCACACAACCGCCGACAACGGCGACGACGACGCCGACTACGGGAACACCAGCCCCGAATGCCCCAGCCCCGGGTCAACCGGCCGATACGAATCAACAAAATGTGCTCTCACAATTCATGGCTAGAATGGTGAGTTTGCAAGCTTTCGTTTTTTTTTTTTTTTTTTTTTTTTATCTTGTGAACATTTTTTATTTAGGACAGTTTTATAGGCTTATATGAATATCATCGGATTATCGGCATGATAATACAAGAGAGCAATGATTAAAAATTACAATCAGTGGATACACCGAATGGAATTTTATTTTATCAAATTCTTGATGATGATTTTTTTTTTTTTTTTTTTTCTTAGATATCCGCGGTCGCTCTCGGTGTCGATGTCGATGGGCAAGCAGCGCCACCACCCGAAGAGCGCTATAGGGCCCAGCTCGAACAATTGACGGCGATGGGATTCGTCAATAGAGATGCAAATTTACAAGGTAATTTTTTTTTTTTTTTCACATCAATAATTTCCGAGATTTTGGAAAATCCTTTAATTTAAAAAATGTTTTTCTTTTTCATCTTTCAGCTCTAATTGCCACGTTCGGTGACATAAACGCGGCTATCGAGAGACTACTCGCTAACGGACAGGTTTCCATGAGCTAACCACCAATTCGCAAATGCTCTTATTCCATTATAATCTTTAGTTCGCCTCCCCTGATTAATTGACTTGGCAAGATCGATCATGATCGACGATTTCCGAGGTAACTTTGACTGTCAAAAGAAAGAGAGAGGGAGAGAGAGAGAGAAAAAAAAACAGAAAAATTACAAAAAGAAGAAAGAAAAAGTAAGAAAAATATATAAACTTCTATCCTGGCTCTTGGCATAATACACGCTAATGACTCGTTGAACACGCATTTTCTTTTATTCTCCAAAAACATTGAGAAAACTAAGGGGGAAATCGACGATAGTAGCTCGACGCGATAGTGAAGTAAACGAAAAACCAGCGATTTATCACTCGTTACCATTTGAGGATTGTAGCCATGGAAAAAAAAAAAGAAAAAAAACGTTTGTATGATTCAGAGCAAATTGCTAGAATTGCAGTTTCAAGGTGAGAAATAAAATTCGTAAAACGTCACGAGAACAGAACATTTCTTAAACTTACGGTCGGGTAAATCGACGAGTCATCCACATCGATCTCCCTCACCGATTATAAATTTCTTATTTTTTATTTTTCATTTAATAATTAATCGCTAAGACATTCGATGTTTCTTGTATTGCAAATTTGTAGGTTTTTAGGCTTCATGGAACGATTTGAGAAAGGCATAGATTTTTTTTCCTTTTTTTTTTCAAAAGAATCGAGCCTTACAGATCGATTCAATGCATTAAAAAAAAAAAAATCCAAAAAACAAAAAAGTTTCATGTGTAGATGAGCTCGATGAACGAAAAAGGTGCAGGAAAACACAATTCGAAAAAACTCATTGTCAACTAGTATAAAGATTGTGAAAAAAAAACACGTGGTGAATGTTGTAAATTATCTTTACGAGAGAGAGAGAGAGAGAGGGACAGAGAACGTTTATGGTTTTGCTATTTTTTGATTGACGTGACGAAAAACGAAAAAAAAAAAAAGAAAGAAACTAAATGGAAGTATATATATAAATATATATATATATCGCTACGACTTGTGTTATATATACATATATTTTACGTGTGTATCTCGGTAGTAAAAATACTGAAGGGAAGACATTGTGTAAAAGCTATTATATATATATATATATATATATATATATATATATATATATATATATATATATATATTGAAGAACGAAAAAAAAAATCATAAAAATGTGTGGTTAAATATTCAAGAAAAAAAGCGCCTCGACGTAGAGTTTGTCTGTGTAGAAAATCACAGGTGCTCAGGCCGATACAATATTGAATTTCGAATCATTCGATCGTTCGGAGGATGTAAGGTTTAAAAAAAAAACCCAACACCTCTTCGATATCTCGAATAATAATTCATATGGAAAAAAAACACATCTGAGAAATGACATTGAAAAAAAAGAACATGCAGCTCTGAATAAACGTTTTTTGTAGATTGAATACGTATATAAACTTGTCGTTAAGTTTATTCAAGCCGTTTGTGGTACTACATTACGAGGCAATTACACAATTTACTAACGTACCTCAATCTCTAGAAAGAAAGAAAGGAAACGGAAAAAAAAATTATGTTCAGGGATAGGGACGTTTTTTAGATAATAAAATGATAACAATTAATAATTATACTTTTCGGAGTGTGCTGGGCAATTAAAGTTACGATGATATAAGCGAATTTACAAACTATAGTAAATGCATAATGCATGAGATGTATACTGTAAATACATAATATAAACATACGAAAACACTTTAAGCTTCTGTGCAACGAGTAATAACTCCTGTTATAAAATTTTTCGTACAGCAGAAAAAACATGAAAATTTGCATCATATCACAAAATATTCATAATCCGGTCTGTTTACATTTTGGGGCGCTAATTTCAAATCGGTACGATGATTACCGAGTCAAATAAAAATATTACATTCCTTAATGAAAAACGCCAAGGCTTTCTATTAAATCTCATCATTTTGTATTTCTACTTAAATTTTTCGCGGAATGTATTTTCGAGTGCTGTATCAAAGCTTGCAGAGTATCAGTTTAAGCATTTCAACACAGTCACGCTATATAAACTACGAGCTGCCGGATAATTAAGTTCATGTTTTCATTATCGATTATAAATATTTCTCGAGCATTTAAGCGTTACACAGCAGAATTATAGGTTTTTTTTTTTTTTTGCAGTGCAAGACGCCATTTGTAAATATTATTTGAACATACATTTTTAGCTCGTAGTAGAGTAGAACGTTTGGTAAGTTGAAAAATGTAGGACCGACGCGTTTTCATGAGATGAGATGACACATGAACGTAACCTGTAAATTTGTTGAGATTAACTCCATTTACGAATGCTTGATATTTCGATTATAAGCAACGAAGATTTTTGTTGTTATAATCAAAGCATTTCTGGATGTCGTAGTTAATCTCTGACGTATCTGTGCTGATTTGACTCATTTGTAAACTTTGAGGACGTCATATGTCATATTACGACATCAGCGCCACTACTAAGTTACATCCGGTATTTCTTTTACTAGCAATATTTATAAATGGCATAATTTTTATCCTAAAATTGCAGTTCGTCTCACACTTATCGCTGTTTGAACTCATAACCTTCAAAAATAATTGACTTTATATATTCCCTCTGACATTGAAGAAATTAGAAAATCGATTACGCAGACTATCAGAATGAAAAACTCAACAAATAAAATCGATTTCGCACGCGTCGCGCTTACAGGAAAAATAACTAACTCTAACTCATGAATTTGTCCACTTGTCATCTCAGGAAAGAAAATATAGACGGTACTATATATTGCTACTATTGGGCACGAAAAAAAGTTGTGTCACCGACTTGCTTAGTGGGCCCTTCTCGGACATCGCGCAGTAGTCAATCGCCCTCAAAATACGTCCCTGCCCCAAAGGGATACTTCAAATTACCGGCTTACAATTTACAATTAATCCCTCGGTGGCAAAAGTAGGGAGGGGAATTATTACCTGACCGGAAGTAGAATATTTAGCTCGAAGAAATCAAACAGAAGTTAACTTATGAGGAGTTTAACTGTACATAACATCGTCTGTACGTAACATCGAGACACCGTAGCGTCATAATAGCACGAGTAAGAACGTGTGGGCCGGCGAGTAGGTAGTCGAGGTATATAAGAACCCGCAGTACACACTACGACAGAGTGCGGTGTGAGCGAGCATGCTGAAAAATGGTAAGCATAAGCCAAAACGGTGCAGAACGAGAGAGAGAGAGAAAGGCTCACGGCTTGTCCCACCACTACTACACCTTGCTGTACAATCCCCCGGGTGAAAAGAGAACCAAGGGGAGTAGGGATAGAAGGAACGAGAGACCGATCGCATCCCGCGACCGTTGGAAGATGTACGGCGGAATAGCTCGCGGTCCTCCACCGGGGCAAGAGTATCGTCAATCGCACGCCAAACGAGCTCGAAATACCAGTACAACTTTTTGCAATAACTCCGTGAATCTCACAACCTTGCTTTTTTCTCCCACAATTATCCTCGAAAATATTAATCTCGAGCCAACAATATAAACGCCTTGCATTCTCATATACATATAACAATAACAATTATAGTAATAAACGCAATAAAAGTTTCATATCGTGTTTTGTTTTCGCGCGTTCGATTCTTCGATTTCCATGATTTCTGTTGGTGTAGTCGAGATCGAGTATTTCCTGTGTTGATAAAAAGAAAAAGGAGCTTTGTCTTCGTATTCAAGATAATTCCGTGCACACGTATTGTTGTTGCACACGAGAAAAAAAGAGAGAGGACGAAAAACCGTTGCTTTTTCATCGTTATAAAGTTACGATGAAAACCGATGCGGCGCTTTTGCCGCGCGATCTGTGAAAAACGAAGCAAAAAAACACGCTCGCGAGAGTTTATATATGTGTATATATATATATATATATATATAGACACGGCTGTATCAGAGACCGCGCCGCCGTTGCTTTGCGCGCATCCTCCTTCGTCGTCAGGGGGCCACCGTGAGAGTCGCGGGGTTTTCAGTCTGAACCAGCTGCTGCTGCTGCGAGGAGCATACGAGGTCGCGGGAGATTCGCTCGTCGCTCCATACACGCTGCTTTTTTTGATACCAGCACACACATGCAATGTTCTCATTCTTGCCATCAGTTTGCGTTTGAGCAGCAACGAGAGTTCTTCACCCGCATGAATAAAGATTCTCTACTGTCTTTTGCTGCGACGTGCCTAAAAAATTGTGCACAAGAATAATTTTAACCTTCGAAAGGGATCCACGTGCCTTACAAGTGTAACAAACGCCGAAATGTGGTGAAGACGTGAAAAAAAACGCATTTTCGTTTATTATTTGTTATTATTGGTGTCGTTAAAACTTAGCAACGATATTGGCAACAGGTGTGCGCGTGCGCGTGTGTTTGTTTTGATGAGTTTTTCGAGGCCATCTTGTAATTTACGAAAAAGTGAGGCAATCAATTATTTTTATTTATTTTTTGACGAATTAAAGAAAGCGTAAGAGCAGTACATGAAGTGTTTTTCGTGAAAAATAGGTGGTTCTTGTTGTTTTTTTTTTTTTAATATTGGACCACGGTGAGCCCGGAAGACAACGAAGAATTTCGTTGGGGGTTTTATTATTGCCGGTATACGCTTTTTTTCTTTTTCGCGGTTCTCGTGGAGAGGCGTCGCCGGAACGGGGTTGTGCGGAGTGCCTCGTCTCTCGTCTCGCTACGTCGGGATAACCAGCGGAATGTGGCACGAGGTGAGTTAGCGCCCGGCGGACCGCCCGATCCCGCGCGCCGGTCTTTCTCTCTATCTCTATCTTTTTCTCTCTTGCTCTCTCTTTCTTTCCCGATCTTTTTCTCATGCCGCGATACTCGCGAGTTGTGCTCTCGAGAGAGTTGCGGCCAGGGACGGATCGGGAAGAGCCCTTTTCTTTCTTCGTTACTCAAATATCTCCGAGCCCATCGTCCAAGCCTCCTTGGCTCTTCTACACCTACATTTGTGTATATTCTATGTACTTGAAGCAAAACTCGTGATATTTATACAGTTTGAACTTACACACGCACGAGATGAAGCCCAATAAAACGTATGTTTTACTTTCCCTCGAGTGAATGTTTTGCAGAGCAGAATGTTTTAGAGCGAGCGTTTCGCCGCGAATGTTTTGTCACGCCGGGACGTTTGAGTGCCGGTAATTTTTTTATTAGGTCTACGTGCAAATAATTGTCGTCCATTGGCGATTAATGTATTTGTTCCATCCGCAAACGAATAAATTCTTTAATACGATCACGATTTTTCGTAGCAAATATAGTAAACTATGGCGGAGCCCTGCCGAAAACAAAAAAAAAAAAAACAAAATTCAAAAAAAATGTTCTAACGGTTTATTTTCATCAATTTTACAATATATCTTTGATATCTTTGGAGAAGACTTTTTGGCAACAAACTACGATAATGTTATCCAATTTTTTTATACAAGAAGTAGTTCTGGCGACCAGACTTCCCGGCGCCAAAACATCCGCGCGTAAACGCGTCTTCGAGTCGAAACGGTTGCCGCAAAACGTAACGTATCCAAGTCTTCGTTGCGTGACGTAGAAAAAAATGCTTGACACACATATGCATGTGCGTGTGTGTGTTCGTATTATGAGAAATTGAACGGCAGCTTTCTGCGTAGCCTTCAATGTTATTAGAAATTCAAAATGGCGGAACGTTTGAATTTTTTAATCTATTAATTTTTAATTTATTAATGGGTATTTGTATTGATTGTAAGTTTGCATTGAACGTTAAAATTTGGTTTGGAAAAAAAGTCGATCGGTGGGGAACTTTCGTTGTAATTGTGAAGATCAAAAAGAGCTCGAGGGCGATCGTTCGCGCCAGCACGTACTTTGGAATGTTAAGGTCGTTTTTCATGCTGATCACACATATACTGGTTTTACGATATATGCTATAAATATGCTATATATATAATATATACTATAAATATCTTGCAAAATATTCTATATATATGCTGTATATTTTCTATATATTCTATATATAAATGCTGTATATTTTCTATACATGCAATATATGTTATATATTTTATAAATGCTTATAAATCCAATATATGCTATATATAACCTATATATAGCTGTACACGAGTATTAAGGCCCAAAAAAAAATTCGTTATGCCCGTTTAGCTCGTTCATGTGCGCATCATCGCTGCTGACGATCGATAAAGTACGTTGTGATCGGATGTCAACGGTTCTTGTGAGCTCGTTTCTCTCCCGAGCATCGGAGGGAAACGGGGAGAGCAGCACATCTCTCTGATGCTTCTCGGGGCCCGAGCCTCGTCTCAGGGTCGGGGTGGGGGAAGGGGGGATGGGGGAGGGGACTGCGAACCCGTTTTTTCGTCGTGAACCGCCAAACATTCATTCAAAATCGCTCTCCTGCTGAGAAAACTCGAGTAAGCCCCCTCGTTGACTCGATTAAGTCCCTGGAGGGGGTAATACGGGTCACCTAAGAAAGAATTAATTAATTTCATAAAAAAAAAAAAAATCTTCTAATATTAACGTCCCAAAAACTTCGAGTAATCCCAATATTATGTGTCTAGAAATCATCTGCGTAGTTAGAAAAAAAAAAAAAAAAAATCATTTATCAAAAAATAATGAGGAATATGAAATTTCAGCAATTATAAATTTATTGAAAATTATAAATTTATACTTGAAAATGATGAATCTTTGAGAAAATAAAAATTCCATAATAATCGTGCGATTTATAGATAAATAATCGTTTCTCCTTCTCCATTACCTGTGATTCGTATAAATTTATTTTCTTTTCGCAATAATTGATGAAAATATAGTGCAAAAAAAAATGAAATAAAACCTTCAATTTGTAATAACTTTAACATAAAATCTTAAACATTTAATATTAGCCTTAAAAAATATTCAGATAAAAATGTTGTCTATTGTAAATTTTAACTGACCCGTATTGCCCCCACATGGCTAATTACTCTCATAACACGGACTCTCTCGATTCACAGAAAATTTTGTCTGAATTGACGCACGTGCGTTGTACATAATACAACATATGAATTACTGCACGAGCCATATTACACTTAACCAGAGGTAAAATACCAAGTAACGACGCTCTCTCGTACTCTTGCCACTTGTGAGCCCTCACGCACGGATCCGAGAGAGCGAATAACCATGAAAATGAATGAGGCAATATTGCGTAAACGCACACACGTGTATTATTCCCGTTCCATGTAAGCAAATGCTCGTCATTGTGCTTTTTGTCTCAAATTATATACCATTTGCGTAATATGCGCGACCAACGATGCGAGAGGTCGACGCAGAGAACAGATTAGGGAGAGGTAAAGCACAAAATATTCGATGTGCAATTCGATAAATGATCGTTTTCACTTGATTCGTATACGAAAGAGAGAAAAAAAAGAAACCCATTTGTCCTCTTTATGGTTAAGCACGACCTGTGAAAAAATATATATATATATATATATATATATATATATATATATATATATATATATATAAATTTTGTACTATATATATATATATATATATATATATATAGTACAAAATTTCCATGAATAATTCGATTATTTAAAAGCTCAAATAACGACTGGGGCATTTTTTTAAAATGAAAATTGGTGTAATCTTGTGGATTTTTACATAGTTCCATTGGCCATACATCAAAGTCTCTCATAGCTACATTTGCGTTCACTTTCATACAACATAAATTCACATTTTTCTCTTCCTTTTATTTACTCTCTCTGTCACTCCTCAGAGCTCCTGTCCCTCGTCAGATTTTCAAATTCGGCGTCATAGTCACAGTGGGTGACTATCGGCTCCCCGTTTCTTAACGCATTATTTTTTTTTCATTTCCGTTGGTCTCATTCACTATTTTGTATCCGTTCCCTAAGGCTATCTATCAGCTTTCCATTTGCTATCTTTGGGTCTCATTGCCACCACACACACATATATATATATATATATGTATAGTACAAAATTTCCATGAATAATTCGATTATTTAAAAGTTCAAATAACGACTGGAGCATTTTATATATATATATATATATATATATATATATATATATATATATATATACACACACTTCTTTTCTGCATAGTCTAAACTTGGTGTCTTGAAATTCCTAGTTAATTCCCCTTCCTATACTTCTACACCTGGTCCTTGCCCATGTTTCTTTGGTTTCCTATATTCTTTCATCTCTGTGCTCTGCTTCCTGCTCTGGTATACTCTCTACAGTAGATATTTTGTTCCAATCGTGCTATATTTCTTGGTCCCTCTTAATCCTAATTATCTTTTTCTATATTCTTTTTCCAATTCTCTTATTTTTCGAGTTCGTATCGCGTTTATCGCATTTCTCCTTTCCCAAATTGTTATACATAACTTTTGAGTAAATACTCGAAGAAAAAAAAAACGATAAAAAATTGTGCTGGTCAAGACACTGTCGATTTAGTTAGGAATGCTCTGTCATTGTGAAGAACGAAATCCTGTACTCGTAAGTCTGTTATAATAATATCGACCTTCTCGCCAGGAGCCATCGTAATGGCTGATTTATGAAAATTTCAATTCTAACTCAACATCCTTGAATCGCTGCAGACACGAATATCACGATGATATTTCGTCTCAAACGAGTTATGAAAATAATACATAAATATTACACATATTTCTGTCAAATTAATATTAATTCATCGGATTATAAAACAAATAACAGGATTAGACAATTAAATGGGTTATATTTTATGCGTCGACGAGGCTGAGCTTATGCACATGATACTCGGAATCTTCCATACTTACGAATCAATTTGGATAATTTGGCAATAATTAACACGATCGAATCTCCCTGTGTTGAACAAAAATTGACATGAATTGTATACGGAGATAATTGACTGCTGTGATCGTGATTAATTTTAATCGAGACTTGAGAGCAAACCCATGATATGACCCGGAAGTTTTCGAGCCTTTATAAACTTTTTTTCCAATGTCTTCAGGACTCTTGGGTAGATTTTTATTCAACTCTTTGTACGAAAATATTTATCATTATCTTATTATAAATATAATAATAATAATGATTTTGTTACTTAAATTTTTTCATCATTCAATGTCAGCTACCTTGAAATGTGAATTAAAAAAAAAAAAAACAAAAAAAAAATCATACAAAATTGGGTAACGAAATAAGTTTGCGAGAATTTTGTGTTTAACGGTAAGACAAGGTCAGGAAGTCGGTTAACAGCTGCTACTTCGTCATCGCGAGCATAGGAAGGATCCTGCTTGTGCTGCTCTTGCGGCTGCAAACTCTAGGACGTATATATATATGTATATAGGCACCTTAACAGCCGCAGCGGCAACGGTTTCGTACTTATCGCAGGCAAGTTGAACGTACGCGATGTGTCAACAGCTGCATCTCTTTTGTATGCTCTGTGTGTGTTTTTGGTGCGCGCGATTAGATCGTTTGCCTTTGAAACTCGAAAACTCCAAAATTTCCTCTACATTATGCACAGTATATATATATATATATATATATATATATATATATATATATATATAATTTAATATTTATATATAAATATAATATATATATATATATAAAATTTAATATTTATATATAAATATAATATATATATATATAAAATTTAATATTTATATATATACATATATTAGCTACTCATTCTCACAAAATCATCCAGGACTGGACGCCCGGTTGTCCGATTCCAGAGCGACAGCATACCTAGCGAGGTGCAAAAAAATAATTATATAAATTAGGTCTAAAGGGCATTTACTGCAAACGTAAAATTGTTGCACATAATTCCGAACGTTTTGTTATCAAAATGGTTCACAAACACGAGAATATGTTAAGCAAGTTAATTTGAAATATATATTATTAAACATTTTCTGAAGATTTATACGGCATCTTAAATCATCTTGCGAAAAAAAAGGGTGCTAATTATAATCAGCACCTTTTATTTTCCTGCTTGATTCAGCCCGATCGAAATATTTATCAAAAAAAATAATCCAGTAATCATAAAATCTAAATTACTTTATAAATAAATTCTTCGTTCAGCAAGCTAAAACAAAGAAAAAAGTCGATTAATCGGACAAAGTTTTATCAAGAATTAGCTTAAGAATGCTTTTCATTCACGATCACAGATTGTATAGTCATCCTTCTATTATAAAAACTCTCAGCACTCCCATGTGGGCATTTCGGTTCATATATATATATATATTAGCTACTCATTCTCACAAAATCATCCAGGATTGGACGCCCGGGTGTCCGATTCCAGAGCGACAGCATACCTAGCGAGGTGCGAGGACCAAGTCAGCCTGGATATTCACTCTTTTTTTTTTTTATTCCCGCCACGTATCGCCCTCGTCTCGATGATATTTTATTGGAAATGCGAGACGAGAGCGCGGAGTAAACACGAGCAAAAACCAGGCTCTGTCTGCTCTCGTCTGATGAGAAAGAGAGAGAGAGAGAGAGAGAGAGAGAGCGAGAACGTAGGCAGTGAGACAGGACGCAAGGATTACACCCTCAGATTTTCTTCTCGTCGACGTGCTGATTCCATACGTCCTACACGCTCATTTGCAAACGCTCACTTTCATATCCACGTACAGTATATAATTTTACCTTTTTTTTTTATTACTCATTCTCTAATGCATTGGAGAGTAAAAAATGCACTAAAAAATAAATTTATGACAATATAATTATAAATAATTGTTATTTTAGCTCAATTCATAATTACTTGGTTAGAAAATTACTTTTAATAGTTTTTTTCCTCGATACTTGTCACGAATGAATAATTTTTCTTTTTAATTCAAAGATCGCTGTCTACATTTTTAATATGCAACTTTCGACTTTCGAGATACAACAATTTCTCGTTTTTCCATCGTTCGCGCCTTGCCCATCATGGGTGTTAATCATTCCACGATGTTATGCTAATGACGAGAGCTCTTTTTTCCCTTCGGCCTTTCTATTGACTTTGTCGCAATGCGTTTCTTGCTCATAGCGAGAAAGACACGAATATATTTTTACCATTCGTATATATATATATATATATATGTGTGAGTTTATTCCTGACCAATTCGAGAAACATTTGACTCCTTTCTATTTGATCTATGATATTTTTTATGTCATTCTACAAGCATTAAAAAGTACTCTGATTTTTTAAAACTTTTTCTTCATCAGCTCAAATTGTTATATGATTTTTTTTCTTTTCAACCAAAATCATTGCATTCATCTGAAACGCTGAAAAAATCAGGGCCCGATAATACAAATTTTGGGCCCATTTATAAATTATCTATACACAGTCAGTCAAGCTCGAGCAATCTTCGAGTTGTGGAGCTAAAACTTTCTATTATAATGAAAAAGAAAATGCGTGCATATATATATATATATATATATATATATATACAATGAGAAATTATGAAGCTGCGTCTCTTGAGAGATTCGTAAAGACGTTTCATGGTCGTCGACGAGAGAGCAACCGAGCATTCGCGGTCGTTCGCTTCACGATAAATTTAGATACTATAGTACATATGTATTATATATACTTATCTATACACATATAAATATGTAAGATCTCGTATAACTCAAATTGCTCGTTTTTCCCTCGCTTCTTGCGCGACTGGTACTGCAATACAGGATCTCACGTACGTCTGATCAATAATTCAATCGACCATGATCTGGAATATATATATATATGTAATTGTTGAATATCAAGACGCGATATCGGATTCATTTAAAGACGAGTAATATTATCTATCTCGATTTTGCAATCTTAGGACGAAATAGTCAGATTAGAGGGTGAAAAACATTAAGATTTAATACACTAAAAACTCGATACCTTTAACTACGTTTTTGGTAACTTTATTTTGAAAAATTGTAATTTTCATAAAGCGGAATTATTTTGGATAAAAATAAGAATTATTCTGATCATTTTTTTCGAATCCTTATGATTTTTTCTTGGTAGCTAATTATATTTTGAATTACTATATACTATATGCTGTTTCATAGACTTTTATATTCATGCTTATAAATCCAAGTAAAATCATCGTGTTCTCAGATTTAAAACTCATTATGAGAGATATTAGAGAGTGGATTATTATTATTATTTTTTAATACGAGTATCATTACACTAATATATTTTTTTCTCATGTTTATGAGTAACACAATATTGCAAATTATATTCACGCTGGATGCACAAGATTAGGGCACGCTTTACGATCACCAGTAAAATAGGGACGGAGAAAATTGCTAAGAAAACGGAGATTTGTATTCATGAAGAGAAACGAGTGGAAAAGCGCGTGCTGGATCTGTGCCGTCACGCGGAGCTCTTCAGTACTGTATAATTTAGTTATACCACACCTCGGAGTAATAATCGCTCGAGTCAGGGAAGAGCTAGAATTGCCGTTTTCCACATAACGAGAATATCTAAGTCGAGCGCGTGTCGTCGCATCTCAATGTCACGATAATTGGCATGTAAACTTTTCACAATTAAAATTAAATGAGAATATAAACTTGAGACATATAAAAAGGTGATGATTCCTTTTCAAAATGTACCGACATGCACTGCATTCCTACATCAATTAAGTAACATTATTGTTTTTTTAAATAAAAACGGTATTTAAGAAATTAAAAAATAATTTTTATCCATTTTTTTTCTTTAAACAATAAATTTTGTTTAACGAGTAAATGATATTATTTCGAAATTTTTTGTCTGCTGCTTTTTTTTTTTTGAATATTATTTATCGTCCATCAGGTGTGGCTGTGGCTTCTTGGAATAAAGAGCATAAAGAATTTTTCGACCGGTATTATTAAACTTGTGAGTGTGCAAGACGATGATTCTTTTGTTTGATTTTTTGGCCTGGTCGTTCGCAGAGAAATAATTCGCATCACGTACCGCACCAGGCTTTTTATGTTTATTTAATTAGCAGCCATTTACATACCCATTAGTTCCTCCCATACACTGCAATATATTGCATTAATATATAAATATATTTATTTTATAATATAATATAATTTTAGTTATAATGTAATTTTATTATATATATATATATATATATATATATATATATATATATATATATATATATATATATAGCTCCAGCATTCAATGAAACTAACCAAGTGAGTTATAATTTTACAAAGATTTATTATTCTTCAGGTACAAAATAAATTTTTCAGCTTAATATAAATATTTTAGAGATCAAAGATAACTGACTGAAAAAAATGTACAAAAATGAAAATAGTTTGAATTCAAAGTAAAAATATTAATATTTAAAATAGTGGGTTTGGGTTGATTATTTACAGTTTCAGCGGTTATTTTCGGTTTCAGCGACAACTTAATTTAGACATTTCAATAAAACAAACAAAAAAATATTATCTGCCGAATTTTTTAAATTCTGCTTTCCGCAAACAAACTTAATATTTCGAAACCGTAATTATCATTTCTTTTTCGATGCATCGACCATCATTGATATTTATTTTCGATCTATATTTCGATTGAAAACCAAAGATATTTGAATTTTCCTGCACTCTGGCCCTACGACTATGGCAAAGCCGGTCAGTTTCACCAAAACCTCTCTTTCTCTCTCTCTCTCTCTCAGTTAACACGTACAATATACGTATATATAGATGCATGTACGCTCTATTGCGTTGATTTAAAGGATCGAACGCCGTGAGAGACATGGACGGTTAAAACCGGCACTTAGGAGGAAAGAAACGAGATGCGAATTTATTCGGGCTGGCTCTTTTCGCGGCGCAAGACACGACCGTTGCAGCAGCAGCAGCGAGAGAAGAGAGATCCGCGTCGGCCATCTCGCTGAGAGCCGCGAGAAGAACGGTCGCGCTCTCTCTCTCTCTCTCTCTCTCTCTCTCTCTCTCTCTCTCTCTCTCTCTCTCTCTCTCTCTCTCTCTCTCTCTCTCTCTCTCTCTCTCTCTCTCTCTCTCTCTCTCTCTCTCTCTCTCTCTCTCTCTCTCTCTCTCTCTCTCTCTCTCTCTCTCTCTCTCTCTCTCTCTCTCTCTCTCTCTCTCTCTCTCTCTCTCTCTCTCTCTCTCTCTCTCTCTCTCTCTCTCTTCTCTTCCTCTCTCTCTCTCTCTCTCTTCTCTCTCTCTCTCTCTCTTCTCTTGTACGAGAGAGCGCGCAAAGTAAATTGTTACCTGTCCCAAGTCCTCGCGATAGTGCGCGCGGCCACGTTTTCTCTGCTCTCTCTCTCTCTCTCTCTCTCTCTCTTGTATTTAACCAAGGAAGGCAAGCTCGAGCGCGAGAGGGCTGAAAAACCGTTTCTTGCCGATTGAACCATAGTAATTCCTCTCTCGCACACAGAGCTCGTCTCTCTTTTGGCCCTCACAGCTGGCAATCGTGAAATAAACGCCAGACTCGATTTATATATTTCGTGTAAAAAAAAAAAAGAAAAAAGAAAAAAAAAAAAGCACAAAGATCGGATATAAATCCTTCCCTCCTGCTATAAATCGTTAAAAAATCGAACAATTTTTCGTCTGTTTTAATGGGCCCAAAAAAATAATTATATAAATTAGGTCTAAAGGGCATTTACTGGAAACGTAAAATTGTTGCACATAATTCTGAACTTTTTTTTTATCAAAATATTTCACAAACACGAGAATATGTTAAGCAAGTTAATTTGAAAAATATATTATTAAACATTTTCTGAAAATTTATACGGCATCTTAAATCTTCTTTTTAAACGATGAATTTTCTTTGGGATTTTTTTTCCTGGCCTGCGTCATCTCAGCAACAAAAAAGTTTACAATATATATATGTAGTTTATCGTTAAGGAGTCATGAGTTCGTGACGCTATACCGATTGTGACACGCGACTTTCACCGATCCTGTCGGGTGTCCTGTGTCCCTCTAAGGAATTTGATCTTGCTCTATACACGATATATATATATATATATATACACATGTAATTCTCGACTGAAATCGAGTTACACTCGAGTCAGAGAGAGAAGGAGATGAAACGAGCTCTCCTCCTGCGATATCTGGTCCACGCACGAATCAGCACTGACGCATATATATGGGACATTCTACGTGAGATTGACCACCCATTTTTTCCAGTTACTTTTTATTTTAGTTGACTAATGACAAACAAATTAAAATAAATTATGTCTAAGAGTACGATTTTTGTAAATATTCGAAACGTTCATTTGTCTCATTTAGGAAAAAAAAAAAAAGACAAAATGATTTTCTAGGAGAAATTTAAAAAGCATTTTCAAGATTCTCAAAATACATCAGCGTCAATAATTTTTGGCTCAAGCTTAAAAGAAAAGGAAATTTGTCTACTTTCTCACTGACTAGAAAATAAATTTCGGGGAAGCCTTAATTTTGTCCGAGCAAATCGATTAGTGATCACACATCGATAAGTCGATGTGAACGAACCATTTCAAAGTTTGATCGGTTATTTGCTGTGCCGAAATAGCCACAAAATTTTCTTTGAACTCTGTAAAAGTAGAAATATTTTCATGTAAATCTCGACTTTTAAGTCGTGGCCAACAATTTTCGTGGCACGCCTATTTTAAGAATCGTAAAATTTTTTATTAAGGAATTAAAAAAAATTAACCGAATGAGGTTTAAGAGCATTCGATACCCTTAAAAAATTATGTTTTTAATTATCATCAATTTTTTATTGTGATTTATCTATTTAAGTTTTAAACTTCGACGTGGAATGCCCCATATATGCATACCTCGAAAGATTTTTTCTCGCGTGGATATGCGAAGGCCTCGTCTTTGCTCCTATAGACACGTATATATTGTGCATACATATAATATATATATATATATATATGGTAGATCGAGCTTGTGTGGTAGACCGAGCTTTGTGGTCAGGCGTGGTCACCATAGGCGAGCTGACAGACGAATGCGTGGATATGAACGAGAAAATAGATCGACGATTCGAATTATTGAAGAAAAAAAAATCGATACCCTTAAAAAATTACGTTTTTAATCATCATCAATTTTTTATTGTGATTTATCTATTTAAGTTTTAAACTTCGACGTGGAATGCCCCATATATGCATACCTCGAAAGATTTTTTCTCGCGTGGATATGCGAAGGCCTCGTCTTTGCTCCAATATACACGTATATATTGTGCATACATATAATATATATATATGGTAGATCGAGCTTTGTGGTCAAGCGTGGTCACCATAGGCGAGCTGACAGACGAATGCGTGGATATGAGTGAGAAAATACGAGAAAATACGAAATACGAAAACCGACGATTCGAATTATTGAAGAATAAAAAAATCATGATTATTATTATTTTTATCACTGCAAAAAAAATATACAAATAGATTAAAATTGAGAAGTTACACGTGAGGATATATTTGTAAATTTATTTTTCATTAAGTATGAAAAATTACGAAATATGAAGACTTGAGATATGAAAGACGAGCAGGTGAGAAATACCAGAATGAAAAAAATAAATAAAGAGAACACGAATGATGAGTTTTCCTCGTCTTCTTCTTTCTCCTCTTCTTCGCGAGTTGAAAAATTAAGGCGCGAAGCGATAGAATCGGCAGTTACTCTGGTCAGTCTGGTGTGTAGGCCTCTCTCTGCTTACGTTTTGCTTCTGTTGCTGTCCATTCAGGAAGCACCTGCCAAGTTAAATTCGGTCGTTCTCAAGGCCTTCAAGAGAGAGAGAGAGAGAGAGAGAGAGAGAGAGAGACGATCTTGTATTACTATAGACATATATATGCATACCTCTTGTTGATACCATTGGTATGCACCCTTTCTCGTCATATATATACAGGGTGTCCTGTAATTTTGTGCACTCTCTCCCGATTTTCTTAGCCGACAAATCAAAAAATTTAGTCACCCAGGATCATTATTTGCAAACTCCTTTTCTCATGCGATTCGAGGAATCAATTTTCACACCATAAATTAACATTGTCTGTTAGCGATTTTTAAATATACTCATGTAAACAAAATATATCGCGTACGTATGAGATGAAAAAAAATAAATTTAACCGGTAAATCATAATTATTGAATTTTAAATTTACACAAAAAAATATATCGCTTAAATATTTAAAAAAAAATGTATGTTAAAATAAATTGGAAAAAAGACACCATATTATAAATATAAAATCAAATATACGTATATATATATATATATATATATATATATATATATATATATATATATGTAATACAAGAATATACGTTTTCCTCCTCGAATGCTAATAAACCAAATTAAGAAATTTAACAGTCCAACTATCGAATGCATTTTAATTTTCTGGATCTCTCTCGATACCTGACTACGATCTTTGAGCTCCTGAGCAAGTTCCCTTCCGCTGCTGTTTCTCCTTTTACTATACATGCATGATAGTCAAAGCAGCCACGGGGTACCCTCCAACAGGCTCTCTTGCTTCTTCTCTCTCTCTCTCTCTCATTTCCTAAGCCCACGTCGAAGGATCGTTGAGAAGATCTTCGACGGCGCTCATCTAACTAAGTACATCGTTCTTTTTCACTCGCTCTTCCGCGCGTATTTCTCTCTCTCTCTCTCTCTTGCTCTCGCTGCTCTCTTCCCCTGTACTCTGGCATGCCTGTGCGCCACCACAACAAACTGTATACCTTGCAACTGTTATCTAGGCAACGACCTTGCAGCTCGACTCTGCCAGAGCTCTCGTAACTTTGTGCAAATCGTATACTATAGCCATTCGTATATATATATATATATATATATAAGTATGTACATAGAAAAAGTAATGAAAAAATTATATCATAGTATAATTATTTTACCCCTTTTTCTATTCTTATACAGTGTACCATGGTATAATTTCTTTATTTATTTTTTATATTCTATGGGTTTTGTTGCCTTATTAGGGACGTATGAACTGTGACGAATAAGGAGATATGGCATATAGATACGTGACATTCCATCATAACTGTTTTAAGAATCGTTTTAAGAATGAAAAATTAAAAAATGCACCAATTTTTATTTCAAATTTCTTTATGGTAACAAAATATCCGAAGGTTTTAGCTTTTGTATTGCAAATATCGTATTTTCACCATGAAATTGTTGTATATTTTGTTTTTCTTGTAAAATTGGAAACGGAGTAGCTGGTCCATTTTATATTTATAATTATAATTGAGGGTCTTGAATAATATTATTAGCAAAACGTTTTATATTTGATAAAAATTAATCAGCTCATTCTTCAGAATATAGAATAAAAATGTCTACGTAGTATATACAGTCAGTCGGTTACAACGTGCAAGAGAGTCGAGCCGAACACAGAGCTCATCTCGACCCGTGTGTTAAAATGGCTCGAGACAACGTGAGGGTTGTCTCGAGTTCTCTCTCCGCGCTGGTTACGCGCCGAGCGCGCACCTTGATCGTCGACTCGCTGGTAAAATCGTTGACCTTGCGATCAGTGCGTCCATCATCCACCCGGGGCATTTTCACTTCCTGCTCAACGTCCTTGGCAATTCTGCCGTAATGGAATCCGCGAACGATCCTCTCCCGTCCCGTGGAGGATGAAGAACAGGATCGAGCCAACGAGGAGCTCTCGCTTGTTCGCCGGAAGTTCCTATATAAAATAAAATTAAAAAAAAAACGCAGTAGACTCGTTACTGCACCGATCAACCTGGGGCTGTACAACTATATGTACTCTCCTTTCTTGGTGGGAAGAGAATCTTGAGAGTCTATTCTTCTGGGAATTCAATGAAAAAATATATGCATAAACAAAGAAATTGTTTATAACGCATTGACGTTATATAACAAAGAAAAAAATTAATTTTTAACAAACGAAAAATTCTGTAAAAATTAAATAAAATTAAAAAAAAGCAGTAGACTCGTTACTGCACCGATATACCTGGGGCTGTACAATTATATGTACTCCTTTCTTGGCGGGAAGAGTTATGTAACAAAGAAAAAAAAAATTTTAACAAATGAAAAATTCTATAAAAATTAAATAAAATTTAAAAAAAGCAGTAAACTCGTTACTGCACCGATAGACCTGGGGCTGTAAAATTATATGTACTCCTTTCTTGGTGGGAAGAGTTATGTAACAAAGAAAAAAAAAAAATTTAACAAACGAATTTTTTTGTAAAAATTAAATAAAATTAAAAAAAAAAGCAGTAAACTCGTTACTGCACCGATAGACCTGGGGCTGTATAATTATATGTACTCCTTTCTTGGCGGGAAGAGTTATGTAACAAAGAAAAAAAAAAATTTTAACAAACGAAAAATTCTATAAAAATTAAATAAAATTTAAAAAAAAGCAGTAAACTCGTTACTGCACCGATAGACCTGGGGCTGTAAAATTATATGTACTCCTTTCTTGGTGGGAAGAGTTATGTAACAAAGAAAAAAAAAAAATTTAACAAACGAATTTTTTTGTAAAAATTAAATAAAATTAAAAAAAAAAGCAGTAAACTCGTTACTGCACCGATAGACCTGGGGCTGTATAATTATATGTACTCCTTTCTTGGTGGGAAGAGTTATGTAACAAAGAAAAAAAAATTTCAACAAATGAAAAATTCTATAAAAATTAAATAAAATTAAAAAAAAGCAGTAAACTCGTTACTGCACCGATAGACCTGGGGCTGTACAATTATATGTACTCCTTTCTTGGTGGGAAGAGTTATGTAACAAAGAAAAAAATTAATTTTTAACAATCGAAAAATTCTGTAAAAATTAAATAAAATTAAAAAAAAAAGCAGTAAACTCGTTACTGCACCGATAGACCTGGGGCTGTATAATTATATGTACTCCTTTCTTGGTGGGAAGAGTTATGTAACAAGGGAAATAATTAATTTTTAACAAATTAAAAATTCTGTAAAAATTTCCGAACAATTGATTAAGTCTAACAGTGAAAATTTCTTTAATAACGTACGAATGATTTTTTCTCAATCTGAAAAATAAAAATAGTTTCAATTATTATTTTGTGTTGACCAAATATTCGGTTATTGGTAAAATACTTGAAGAAAAAAAATTAACTCAAGCTCATGGACCCAGCTCATTTGGCCTGGAACGCCCCATATGTAGTTCACATCTGAGAATGAACGCTGTGCCTTAAGATTTTTTTATTATACAATCGTAATCGTTCAGTTACGCAAACGGGAGAGTTTCGTAAAGTGCGATAAGGCAAAACGAGAACAGTTGGTCAAGAGTCGTTCGATAATTCGATGTGTTCGATGATTTTAAATTACAATGTAATTATCAATGCTTTTGAAAATTGCTATAGTGGGTTATCACGGATCGGATACTTCGGACCCTCCCTTGGATCAAGCTGCGTGTCTATGAGTGTCTGTTAAGAAGGTTTTGACGCAGTGGCTACACACGCCCATTTAAATTTAAAAAAATACATATATATATATAATATATATAATATATATATATAATATATATAATATATATATATAAAATATATAATATAGATATATATTTTTTTTCGTTATTGGACAAGCATAAACCGCGTGGCTATTATTTCTCTGTGTGGTTCCTGCTGCTTTATCTTATCTCAATTACACACACAACGTCAAACCATAGAAGAATTGTGCAAAATTAGCGAAATCATTAAAATTTATGGAAATGTGCGTGAACAAGATATCTGTTATGATCTAATCGAGTGCGAGTCCTACGAGCTCTCTGGGTTAGTAGTGTGTGTGTGTGAGCGTATCCAGAGGGTCTATTTTATTGTTATACAAATTTTTATTTCCGAAAATAAATAATTCATAAAATAATCATCATTTATTTATTCTAAAAATATTGATTGACACAAAATAATTTTTTTTTGTATCTACAATCTGATGATAAATAAATTATGATACTTGATGTAATTATAATAATATTATATGTTTTAAAAGTAGGTGTGAAAAAAAGGGCGTAGAATTTCTATTACTCACTACAGAGGATTCTTTGAACGATTAATTCGTCGTACAGAAAATCCGGTCAAGGTAGTGACGAAACTGAGTTTCAAATTTTTTCCCACCGGATGTATACATGAATGAGGTGATAAAAGAGACCCTATAAACGTCGAACAATTTCTAGCTATGAAAATTAAATCGCCACAATTTTTCATAAACAATTATTCGTCCCAAAAAATGAATGCAAAATGATAATGGTAATTATAGTTAAATTAATGTTAAATCATGGTCAGTTTGTTAATATATATATAATGTACAGATCGACGAACTCGAGATATATATATATATTTTTTAAACCAGGACGTGTTAGTCATCGTAAAAAATGACCGGACATTTCACCATTTCCAGCTATAAAGATCGAATCATTGCGAGTTTTGAGAAATAATTCTCCCGGAAATTCCATGCCTATGATAATAAATTTGGAGAGGAAAATAAATGATTCTCGAGTCGATCGAGCCTGAGATAATTCATATTATTTTCTCCCACATCTTGGCTGTATCAAGACGCAATTTTTCAATGAGAATAATCGGCTCGATTTTTGCTCAGTCGTTACGATATGGTGAGTAGTGCGGTGGTTGATCTTTCTAGCTCGGGGGGCTTTGCTAACTTGTAAAATTGGATAGAACGTTGCTCGGATAGGACTTCATTGGTGTCGTTGGAAACCCCGCGAACACGGAGACTTAAGCTCGTAATAATTTTACTGACGGTTCTCTGAACTCTATTACGAGTTCTCATTCTTGGCAAAATTCTCTCACTGTTCGGTCACCTTTCTCTGTGTGTGTGTGTGTGTGTGTGTGTTTTTCGCGTGTTTATGGTTTGTGCCGTATGCATGAACGCCGGGCAATGGTCAATCTCGTGAACTCTCAACGCAAAACGCTCGTCGTTAGTTCAGACTCGAATGCCACAGTGTAAGGCTCTGCACGCGATAGACAAGAATTTAGCTGGGTAAATTTTACGAGATATTCACGTAAATTTTAACATTCGTATTTTTATTTATTAATTTTATCACCAATCAACAAGTTTTACGGACTAAAAAAATTTATCAGTTTGAAAATTTCGAATTTACACCTTTTTTACATTTGATTGAAACATAGCAATTTGAAAAAATCGCCAGATAATATTTTTGTTTTGTTTTTTAGCCGCCCATATCGATTCGGTCATTGTTTAATTCAACATTTCCATCTTATCATATTTTTATTGAAAAAGAAAACGTTATTTATGAATGATTAATTAATTCATTAATTCATTAATCAAAATTAAATTGGAATGCCATTAAAATAAAGGCTATTTTTTATATTTATTTGACATTGTAAATTTGTTTTTTTTGTTTCCTTTTATGCACAATTTTACCATTTGCTTTTTCTCCATTTTATCATTTATTGTTGCAACAATTTCATTTGTTACATTATATCGAGACCATAAGGCTATCTGAGAGATATCGATTACAAAATATATGTCGGGTCTCGTTGCGGACGCTGCGTTGTCCAATGATCTCAGAGAATTATTACAGAGTACGAGTCCGATGACTTGTCATGGGTTCAAAACTCGGCCTGCCCATCGACACTAATGAAATCCGATATTAATCGTATTCACGCCTTCTGGCTCCGAGTGCGTCAAGAGTATTCGATCTGGTCGTGTATTATGAAAGAGCTAGTAGTCGATGCACCAGACCGAACGAATATTTTCACTAGATGGACATGAATTTCGATCCACACACAACGATGTTATAAAAAATAATTAGAAAGAAACATTCTCAATATTTTAACAAATTTATCACATTTTTTTCATCTGAAAATGCATTTCGGTTAAATTTATCTTTCATTTTCTTCATAATTACCATTTTTGACGTCATTAAAATTCGATCTCAGTGAACGATTTATAAGTGAGATCGAGAATTTTTATTCCGAATATATAAATTCATAAACATACATGAGGCATTTCACGTCGAAATGTTCGTTATTTAATAGTTGTTTTATTTTTCTATACGCAGAGCTAAATTTGAGGTGCTGAAATGAATTTATGTGACGCTAAGAATATTTTTTTTGTGAAGAATTAAAAGTTTTTTCGTCCTGTTTTGGTCATTTTCCAGTAAACGAAAAAAATCTCGCAAGTAAGACAATTTTCACAGTTTCCAAAATCATTTTTCTTTTTTTTTTAACTCAAGACTTAAAAGTCAAACGAAACTCTCTCTACTCTAACCCGTTAAAATATAAATTATAAAGGTAAATTTTTTCCGAAAAAACGATCTAGTCGTGTATTATGAAAGAGCTAGTAGTCGATGCACCAGACCGAATGAATATTTTCACTAGATGGACATGAATTTCGATCCACACACAACGATGTTATAAAAAATAATTAGAAAGAAACATTCTCAATATTTTAACAAATTTATCACATTTTTTTCATCTGAAAATGCATTTCGGTTAAATTTATCTTTCATTTTCTTCATAATTACCATTTTTGACGTCATTAAAATTCGATCTTAGTGAACGATTTATAAGTGAGATCGAGAATTTTTATTCCGAATATATAAATTCATAAACATACATGAGGCATTTCACGTCGAAATGTTCGTTATTTAATAGTTGTTTTATTTTTCTATACGCAGAGCTAAATTTGAGGTGTTGAAATGAATTTATGTGACGCTAAGAATATTTTTAGTAAACGAAAAAAATCTGGCAAGTAAAAGACAATTTTCAAAGTTTCCAAAATATACTACTCGCCATTTTTTTTTTTTTTTTTAACTCAAACTTAAAAGTCAAACGAAACTCTCTCTACTCTAACCCGTTAAAATATAAATTATAAAGGTCAATTTTTCCGAAAAAACTAACATAATTACGTGAAAGACTACTCGATTCTGTACAAAAAAAGTTTTCATTCGCGCTTAATTTTTTTTTTAGTACCTTAAATTGTCGCTTTACAGAAAAATGAAATTTCTGTTATAATGTAAAATAGGTAGACGATTCGACATGGGAAGTCCCATATCTGTCTATATATGCTGTATGAAAGAATGCTGAATAGATTAAGAATCAGAGATTCAATCAAGTTCTCTTCGAGAATATTTCCAAGTTCATATTACGAAATTTCACTCACATAATTTTTGTTTTTTTCGTTCGATCGACATTGAATATCTTCGTTGACTGTTAATAGTCATCAGTAACTTGCCTTATTTGGCACACGAAAAAAAAACAAAAAAAAACCAATCCAAATTTGCGTCGCACATTTGCTTTAAGGAAGTGCAAAACTCTTTATATAGCAAAGTTTAGTTTTTTCCCCTTCGCAATCAGCCAATCATTCTGCTACGGTTTACGTCCAGTGACGTTGTACCGAGAGTGAAGAGTTACGTGGAAGGATGACGAGAGAGTGAGAAGCAAAGGGAAGAAGAAAGTCGTTAGTGGAGCGCGCGCTCGAAACGAGCTCCTCGCTTTTTTTTTCCTCCTCTCATGCCATCTCCGTAACGCGTCCGAGAGAGTGCAACGTGCTACCGAGTTGTTGGCGCGCGGTCATTCTCGTTCCGTGATGCGCGAGAGAAGAAACGCACGTGTGCACGTGGCCACGTATATCGGGCATTTAAGACCAAATCGACAGGATCGCCCTTACCAATTTGTCAAAATGATTTTCGAAAAAAATAAAAGAAATAAACAATCATTGACAATCTTGAATGATTTTTCTAAATTGAATCGAACCCATCGTTATTAATTTTATTTTTATTGCCCTTTTCGTATATAAAAATCGATATGCCAATAAAAAATAATTAAATTTTTCAACAATAAAAATTAAATATCCGTTAAAAATTCTTATCGTTTGATAGAGAGTCTTAAAAAATTGTTTTTATGACGAACTGCGAAAGTTTCAGAAAAAATGCTAAACTTGCTCAATAACGCTTGAAACGAGTAAAAAAAAAAAAATCCCGAATTATTGAGGCTTTTATTTCTTTACATCATATTGAGTGGAATTTAAAAAATTGCTTATGATAAGAGTTTTTTCGAATTGGACTGAAATGCCCCATATATATTTTGCGGTTATGCGTGGTCGAGCTGACTCGTATTAAATACAAACTCTCTCTATATATATATATATAGTTTGTATTTTATACGCTATATATGTCGTTTATAGGGTTACATATATGTGTGTGTACATATGGAATTTATACCTATATGTGTGATCTTATAAGAGGCCCCACGAGAGTCTAGTTCGCCGAGGAGTGAGAGGATCGACATGCTCGAGCATCCGCGACCGAATCGTGTGTACTTATATATATGCCTCTACATGGATCCCGTGTGTGCTTGGATGTCGGGAATGCGAGCGGAACCCGTTTCTATGAGTCAAGCAAGCAACAGCAGAAGCAGCAGTAGGAACGCTGTTGGCTATTGACAACAACTTTGGTCCTGCGATCTCGAATCCCCAGCAGCTCGTATAATCTCGATTCTCCCGATCGTGTTCATTCCTCCCCTCGAAAGAGATGACAATTTTTCGTCCATTTTCATCAGTATGTACTATATATAGGGAATCATATACTAAATCCTATAATGATCTCGCATGTTATTGATTTTCGTAAAACTTTGCATTAAAATCATAATCTAATTTTATTTTCATTATAAGATTGAAATATCTATAATTTTATAAATATTTCGTTTTGATTATTTTCTGAGATATCTCGTTATGGTGAAAACCATCACATAAAAAATATCTTTTAACTATATTTTTATCAATAATTGTTGAATAGAAAATGATTTTTTTGTATAATTTAACATAGGCACGTTTCGCACCTCCTTATTTAAACTAATTCGGTAATAAAATCGGTTTACGTCAAAATTGGTTGACCACAATTGTATATATATATATACACATATACATAGAGATTAGAAATGCTCTGGATCGGAAAAGACCGAAACCCAAAATTGTCCCGATTGAAAATCTTAAACTACCACGGTCTTTCTAATAATTTCCTCTAATAAGGTAAACAATAAGGTGTATCCCGAATAAGAAACAATAATTTTATCATAATTATTGAGGAAAAAAAGATGGTCGATTGATCGTTTCCTTCCGCTTTTGTTGTTACCACAGACGGAGTCTCACGATCACGGGAGCTATGCTGGCTGATGTGCGCGCGGGAAGACGAGGCGAGACCAGACCCACGCTTCAACCGCCGTAAGTCAGGCTGCCTCGAGGTGAAAATAAAAAGCAAAAAGACCGTCTGTTGCTGCTGCCTGCCGCAATCGGTAGCCGGTAGAAGGAGGAAAACACGTAGGGAAGGTAGGAACTACCGTTGTATCGCGAGAAACTAGTTCGTTCTTCAGTACCTCGAAATTATCTTCGAGTCAACAGAAGAAAAAAAACAACAACAGCGTAACGAAAGAAACGAGCGAGAGCTTGAGAAAATTAAAAAAAAAAAAAAAAGGTTCGAATTAAAAACGAGAAGAATCAAGGCACTGAAAGAACGCGATCAATTACAAAGACGAAAATCTTCTCTGTACGATTCAAGAAACAATCATAGGAGCCCTTTATAAAACGATAAATGTTCGGTGGTTCGTGAAATCGTATCTCAAGTAACACTCAAGATATCCGCAATGTGAAGCTTCGCGATTGAGACCTCAGCTAGACGAAGACCCGCCCCGCTGAAAATCGTTCCGTTATCGAGTGATGCTGAAGCACATACTGACGGGGCAGCCGTCTTCAGCTGGCTCCAGACATCACAATGACTATCAGACACAGAGCCAGCAAGCTCATCAACAAGCCCCACCAGTTACCAGTCAGACGCCAAGCATTTTGCAGCAGCAGCAACAGCAGCAGCTGCTGCATCATCATCATCACCATCATCATCCTACGGGCCACATGCATCCCGATCATAATCATCAACATTTTACCGCTGCCTCGCCCGCAAATCGCATCGGAGCTCCTAGAATTCCTTCGAGCGATGTTTACGACTCGGTCCTTCATACCTCTCAGAGAAACATCCCAAACAGCAATAACAATGTACAATCCCATCAACCAACGCCATCATCGACTCATCGTCATCCATTGAATCATTCGCAATTAAGCGTCAACAATTTGTCACAGCGTTTGAATCATTCTCACGCGCTGATGAATCTCTCGACACTCTCGACCTCGAAACATTCAGTAAACAGTGCAAGTCCCATTGTCGGCAACAATAACAACAACAATAGCAATAATGGTATTCATCATACGCTCACGCATATACCACATTTGTCCCACGAACGTGAGAGAACACAGGCTAACGGTGGATTGGATATATCGAGAATTTCCAGGCTGCCGAATCAAACGACACCATCGCCAGCACCTGTTCCAGTTCACGCACCTGTCTCGCACATTGCGCAGGCGCCGGCTGCTGGCAGTGGCAGCGCCACAGGCGGTGGCGTCCCCCAACTAAACACCTCGTGGTCCTCGACCATTTCGAAGAATAATCGAGCTACACTGCCCGGACAACAACAGGAGGCTGGGGTTAAAGAGATGTTAACTTTTCTCGGTCTTTTGTGCCTTGTCTCGTTGCTACTGGCAATGCTCTCGCATATTTTTCTACTCAAGATATCACCGCTCACCGTAACACCGAGCAGTATTCCTGAAGAATACACGATTGTCTACGAGGTCACACTGGCATTATGCGCACTGGCACTCTCGTTAAATTTGTGCTGTTTGCTCGTTTGCGCCATACAATTTCTGTTTGCCGTTAAACTCGTCAAGTCATCGTACCAGGGTCATCGGTAAATATAACATTTTTATTATTTTATTAATTACTCTATAAATATTAATCCGCCTAAAAAAATATTTTTTTTTCCGCATTTTTGCAGCATAAACTTGATTAAATGTTACATTTGGATGATGCAATCGTTCATCATTTTGCTAATTATTTTTTAATCGTTAGGTGTAATTTATCTCATTCGGATAAAATTCATTTATGAACTTTGATTCAAATAACATTTATTTAAATCAAAGGCCATTTTTTTTTTACTCTGTGCTCGTAATGGATATAACCTTCGGGAATATTTCACGTTACCTTTAAGAGAATTTATAATTGTGAGCTACCACCAGAAGTTCTCAGATCGTCCATGCATGCGTAATCTACACTTGTACTAGCCTCACTATATCTATATCTCCTTGCCATTCTATATATATGTATATGTATGTATGTATAGACAGTGTATTCGAGTATGTGATCCTTGATGTTTGTATACGTGTAGTATACGAGATCATTGTCTTGTGCGATAAATCTGCAACGCACGTACGATGCACCTTCTCACGCGAAGCGAGAAAGAGATAGAGATGCTAAGAGAGAAGAACGTTGGGACTACTTATATCGCGAAATGTGAAACGTAAAAATTCACGTCCTGCTTACTTATACACTCGTGCGGATCCCGCGGGAGCCTCGGGGTGTACGAGAGGTCTTCCCGCCTTTTTCTTGGCGGCTACTGTAGTTTGTTGTGTGTGTATATATATATATATATATATATATACACATAATATATATATATATATATACACACAACAAACTACATATCTATATATATATATATGTATAGATATGTAATATGAATGTGCTACCTCTAAGTGGCATATTCTATATACATATATAGAATATGCCACTTAGAGGTAGCTCATTCATATGCACAAAACTGTCTTATACATATGTGTGCCAAATCTCGTGGGGAAACATCAAGAAGGCGAAACGATCCCTCGTTAAGATGAATATCGATAATACGAGGTCTCTTTTTTTTTCGCTACTGTGCACTGCCAGTTAGCGAGCTACAGGCACTTGTATTTTTCTTACTCTCATTTTATTTCTCGACGTTTCAAACATCAAGTGGAATACAATCGATGGTGTTTTTTTTTCTCATAACTCTGACGCGTGCAATTTTTTCGCCATGTGACCCTTCATTTCCGGTCGGTGGATAATGAGATCGTGAAATACGCAGACCATTTTTTTTTCTTGTTCAGTTTTTTTTTGGAGAATATTTTTTACTGTTTACGGTAATTTTTATCATATTTTCTCATAATTATTCCTAACTCATTAAATGTTTGTTTGTAAAAAAAATAATTGCTCATTAAATTTATAAATTTAATAAATTTGTAGAAAAACATTATTTAGGACATAATTAAATAGCCAAGTTCTGGCTCTCTCTCTCTCTTTTTTCTGCTTCTCTTTTTGCACTCTTTCGCATGATCTACCGACCTTGCTCGGAGAACTTTATGCCCGCAATTGCACATTTTCTTGTTTCTCCTGGGGGATATATTGTGGAATATCTCGGCGAGAGACACTCGGTTATATAATAACAGTAGTTTTCCGGGTGTACAAGAGAGCGTCGGTGAATCGTAGACTGTATATAATTAATGCGAGAACCGCCGAGACATAGAACGACGAAAGGAACAAAAAAAAATACGAAATTATTATTGCGTCGAGGCAAAGGGCGAAAAGTACAAGATTTTTTTTTTTTTTTTTCACCAACTCAACTATCCTCCACATTCTTAGATTCTCACATTTCTCTCTACATATCTAAGAAAGAAAAATAAAACTTAATTTTTCTCTTGGATATTTTTCGTTTTAATTTATTTTATTGTTTTACTCAATAAACGAGAATAGTGCGTTTAGTACGAATAGTTTTGCATGCATTGAAGGCAAATGTACTAAATCTTTTTCACAATTTAATTCAGAGCAATTTGAAACTCGAAAATTCTTCAATTTTTTATGAGGCATTCCGAGTAAATCGACGTAACCATCACCCTCACCCTCCACCATTTTTATTTATTTTTTATTCTAATGCGTTGTAGGGCGACATAAAAAATAATACTCAACACCAATTTTCAGAGAAACCTATAAATCTTATCAACGTAGAATAAATGAACATTGTTGAAGGTTATTTGACGAGGGTCACGAAAAGGTTATTTTTTTGAACCAAAAATTTTCCAAAAATTCCATTAAAATCAATAATTTTCTACGATCGATTTTTTTTTTTTAATTTGTGCTAAGTGGATTAAATTATTTTTCTTCTATTGCCATAAAACGTGCTCCAAATAAAGAATAAATTCAAAAATTGTAAGGATCCCTGTTTGTTTCGTCCTGAAGTGATCCATAAAAGTATAGAAGCAAAGAACGAGATTCGAGAGAATCCCACGGATCGGTCACGCTCGAGTTCTCCCTTCACTTTGCCTCTTTCCCGGCCTTACATATCCTCCAAATGGCATTTTTTTTTTTTTTTTCAAGATTTACTTGGTAACATGAAAAAAAGGACCCGCAAAAGTTCTACGACAGCAGATTCTCGCGCCTTATCGTTATGTGAATTTTCTTATCAACAGGGAACAATGCGATAACGCTTCAGCTTATTAGTCTCTGTATCTCGTTTCGCATTTATGTCGGCCTCACTCAATGCACTCTCATATCGTCCCGTTTACGTTCGTTTTTCTTTTGCTCGGCACAATCCAATTTTTCGATTACTTTTTTTCTGTAAAAATCAGTAACGATTTTTATAACAATTCTAATTATTGAATAAACTGACTGAAATTATTCGTACTAATTATACATGTGGTTACTCTCATTATATAATTGGTTAGCCAATTGCACTTATAGTTTACCAACAGAAATTAAAAACCGGATTGTTTTTTTATCTCTTGATATTTTTTTAACGGAATATATTTTTCACCATCTTGGATCGAGCAGAATTTGGAATTGTTGATTTTCTTCACACGTTAGGAGATTTTTCGAGCCAAATGTGAAAGAGTTCATGAGGCTCGTATATATATATATATATATATATATATATATATATATATATATATATATAAGCGTCTTTCTTTGCTTCCGATCTTCTCAATTTCGAATTGACTCTCTTGTCTGCCACGTTTTCGGTGTGCTGAGGCGCCTCGGCAAGCTACGATGCCGCTATCCCAAGAAAGAAAGAGAAAGAAAGAGAGAAAAATTCCTTGGTACATTCCACTGTTCTTAAATGCCTCCCCCCCCCCCCATCCCTTCTCATGAAATCTCGCATTCGCCGCGAATGTTTTATAGCAATATAACAACGGGTAAACTCGGTTATATATATATGTATATATATATATTTAACCGAGTGGAGTTTATATAGATATACATTGGGGTATGTATTATAGGCGGATGGGGCGCCTACAGATGTAGGACCGAATTGCCCGAATGAGAAAAGATGCTGCGGCGTGTACATCACGAACGAGACCGTAAGAAGTTATTTATTCCCGTGAGGCAGCATTCCTTATACAGTATCTACCTCGCAACGTTCTCGGAGATTCGCGAAACTCTGCCGGATACGCGGATTTTTATGTATAAAACGTTGTAAAACCAAATTTTTGTCTGCTTCGAGGTCTGGTTTTTTTTTTTTTTTTTTTTTTTCCACACGACATAGATTCAGTTGAAATTGTTTCATACGGTGCAGTTTTACGAAAACTCTTTTTAGCGTCTGATTCGTGAGGATTTAATGGAAAAGAATTATTTATTTTTAAATAATTATTTGATTTTAAATTTATTTATAAATTCAGTTGAATTTATTTCACTGTAAATAATGATAATACTAATTTGATTACGACATTATTCTGATCGTTCGAAAAAAAAAAGAAAAAAAAACCATAAAAACGAATTCTATACCCGTTGGATACTACATGAAAGCATTTACAGTGAAAAAGAAAATGAATCGTATCTTGCAGAAAAAAATATTTTACGAGCCAGAGGTAAAGTCCCTTAATAAAAAGTGTCGAGAAGAGTAACGTTTTTTTTTTTTGCTAATTATACATCGTCCAAAAAAGTCGTTATGACGACAACGGTTATATTTTCGAAAGGTCCCTCTGGCGCAATGAATTCATTTCCGTCGTCTCGTCGTTTTACGATGTTTTTATGTGTAAATCTTCGTAATAATGCCGATAAAAAAAATAAAAACAGTTATTTAATTTAAATCTCATTTAGATAAAATATAATGCATTTGAATAATAACGTTAAAAAAATAAATTTGAATATCGTATTATTCTGATCGTTCGAAAAACAATAAAAATCAATTCTTACACGTTTGATTATAAATTAAGTCATTGAATTAAAAAATATCTGATCGTCCAAGAAAAATAAAAATCAACGAGCCAGGGCGATAAAATAAAATAGCTCACAGTATATAAAAACCGTTGTAGTTAAGAACACTAAAAATTTTGCCAATTATAAATTGTCCCAAAAAGCCGTTACGACGAGAAAGACAATATTTTCAAATGACCCCTTGCAATGAATTCATTTCCGGTCTCTCGTTGTTTCTTTTCCTGCGTCTGTTCATTCATCCTCGACTTCCGATGCGTTTCTTTCATATTCTTCGAGAAGGCCCGATTCAAGTCTGTTCCAACGGTGAGGGTTGAGCGATTCTCTTTCGTTCATTGGTAGAAGGACACAGTCGAGCTGGTCCTCGGTTGAAAAAATTGAGAGAGAAAGGAAGAGACGAAAGAAAGAGCCAGTGCTAAATTCTAAGCTTCATAGTGAAACGTCGAGGACAAGAGGACAATATATATTTGTGACTGTAACGCGTGTATAATGAAAGCCCGGTTAGTCCGGCGCACGTACTGCTCGAGAGAAAGACCATATTGTACTGCTTTCTCTCCCTCCCGCCCTCTTTCTCTCTCTCTCTTTTTCGCTCTCTGGCCCAGCTCGTGTCGAGTTGAAGTCACTTCTTCGTCTGTGTCGTCTTATGGGCTCTCTAGCTCGAGTAATTGCGTCTCGAGAGACGGCAGGGCTGCATCACATGCTCACGAAAGCTCGGTAGACATTTTTCTCGTAGTTTCGACCAGGTAACACCTTTTATGCATATATGTATATGTAAATAAATATATATATATATATATATATGTGTATATATATATGTATATATAGTTCCAAGAGTATACTATAGAATATAGGACTAAAAGTACTGGCAACTGTAAAGCCTTTTCAGCCATTGTAACTACTCGCTCATATAGTACTCAGATTTGCCGGTCGTACTGAAAAACCCTTAACTCTCTTTTTTCTAGGCCCTGAGATGGTAGAGTGTATCAGAATTTTTTTTTTTTTCGTTGTTGAAAAAAAACAAGTATCAAGCATCATAAGGTATTCCGGACTTTTTTTTGCTCCGAGACATTAGAGTACGAAAAAATTTGACAAGCAGTGAAAAACATTTTTGAGAAAGAAATTTAAGAAATATAGAAAAATATGTTGAATTAAATCATTAGTTATAAAGATTTATCGAACTAATGCCCGACTTAACCACGATGTATGCTGAAAGCGTTTTTAGTTATGAGGGTTTTAAAAATAGGACAACCGAGACAGAATAAATCCTTTTGAAATTTATCTGACAGTTAAACAGCTAAAGATTCTCGGTGAAACCGGATATTTATTTTTAGTCGAACAATTGCAGTATTATTATATTTTTTCACTTACAATTAAGAAAATTGCAGCTTCTTGTCCTGAAATATTGAAAATTATCAACCTCAAGATATTTTGGTGAAATATTTTTTCCCAACATTGTTAATTATCAAATTTGTGTGTTTATTTAACGCACTCCTCCTGATTGAACAATACAGCAGCAACATGTCAATTGGATATATTTTATATTTTATAAATTAAATGAAAACTGTAAAATTTAACTTTTTCAAAATCATGAAGACACAGAGCGATCCAGGACTTTTTCTACTTGAGAAAAATTCTGTGACAATATCTATACTGTGGGAAATTATTATCGTTCCGAAATATTCTCGAAGCAGAAAAACAGAGAAAGTGAAATCGAAAGACAGAGAAAGCTTGTTGGGTTAAACAGTCTCACGACACATTGTCACCAGCAAGGGTGGACGAAAAAAAAAAAAAAACTTTCAGGGTTCACTAAGACTTATGACCCTGACAGAACTGTTATATATTACGAGCTTAGCGTGTGCTATAGGCATCTATAATATATATATATATACATATACTATATATATATATACTATACTATATATATACTATACTATACCGTATATATACTATATATATATATATATATCACTATACGGTCTAAACTACACGGTTCGGACTCGACTTTGAGATAGTCCGCTAAGTGGCTCTCTCATTACTTAAAGCGTTGCGCGACGATAAGACTTTTCTTTTCTCTCTGCCCGGTCGAAAAAAATAATTTCCGAGGGAAACTTCCTGAATGTAATATATCGCAGTGTCCCAGTTGGGTGTTTGAAATTGAGCTCAGGAACGATCCCTGTTTGCTTTCGGTGTTCGGCAAAAACAAAAAAAAAAAAAAAACTGGAATGTCATGACTGGTACAATAGACAGGAATCTGTATCTTATCTTTGAGAGCCTCGCAAGACACATCTGTATCATTTTTTTCAAGGATTTCCTAGGCATTGACTGTTTAAATATAAAAAACCACAAGAAAATAATGAAATTTTCCTTTTTAATAAAATTGTTTTTTCAATATGTCTTATTCTCTCGTTATGGCACATACGTGAGGTAATATATTGTGATATTTTTTTTATTATAATTTGTTGCCTCATCAATTTGAGCCACGAAGTGCCACGCGTGTTTAATCCACTGCGATAATTCTGATTTTTTTTTTTTTTTGCTAGCCATAATCTCATGATGATTTTTCTCAGCCTCTTATGTGCTGGAGAGACTCCAGTAGATTAACGGTGCCCTTCCCGCGATCCTTTGGCATCTGGTTTATGTTTTGGGGCGTCACTCGACGTCTCTGTACCACATGAAAAAAAAAATATATATATATATATATATATATTATTTTATATATATATATATATATATAATAAAATATATATATATATATATGATTCGAGCGAACGCGCCAGAGTGTTTTATGCTCCTTTTTTTATAATTTAATTTAATTCAAGTGTTATGCCACTTGGCATTCTTCGAGCTACAAGAGTTTCTTTCTTCCGTGGCATTCAAGAGACGTTCAGCCAGGTCCCGTATTTTTTATAAATATTAAATATGTTGAAATATTATTGAAATAATAAAATCACTAAAATTTAAATAAAATAATTTTTTTGCTTTGCTTGATTAATTTTATTATTAATAATAAATGTTTGTCTCATTTACGCAAATTTTACTCGTCAAATATCATTTACTGAATCCATTTATTTGTCAATTCATCCTTCTCTTTGTACAAACAATGAGCTGCCAAATTTTCGCTTACACAACTCTTGACTGTACACGTGCAGTGTATTAATATTCCATTGATTTTATGCACCTTGTATAGACCCGAGGCAGAGGGGACGTTCTATCGTATAGTCCGCATCAGTCACAGGTGGTGCACGCCTTTTCAGTCAGGTGTACCTGAAGAAAAATTTATGGTTTTTCACCCATAACAATTTATATAAAAGATACATTGTATAGTCCTGAAGTCATATTTTATGCATATTAAGTCATGCCTCATCGGGACACTGCTTTAGTCTTCAATAAGGTACTCTCGTGGTAGTTTCCTGATCGAGTTTTCATATGTATATGTGTATATATATATATATATATATATATATATATATATATATATATATACGGTATAACCGAACAGTTCGTCGAGGGTCTTGACGATCGGTTCCGAGCCACTACGACAGGTAATAGCTTCCGAGTTCTGTGGCTATATATATATATATATATATATATATATATATATATATATATATATATATATATATATATATGCATATAAATGTACTACTATAATGGTGCAACTACTACGAAGAAAGAACAGGTGCGGCACACAGCGAGGGTTCCTCCACCCGTAACGGTGTTTCTCCTTCTTCTACTTTCATTCTTCTTATTCTTCGCTTATTCTTATTCACGTTGTTCTTATTCATAGGCTTCGTAAAATTTCCGGGACACCCTTCTCGATTTTTCGTACCGGACGTTGTCCTACACCGGCCCTTAAATACATACATATACATATATATAAAGATACTTAACGTCCAGTTAAGCTTCGTTGAAAAAACCTCGCGTTGGGAACTTGGAGGTTAGCCCGTGTTCACGATGTTATTTGGGCTGAAACAGACACGCACACACACACACATCGTACACATTTTATTTAGTGCATTATATAGTTTTAATGCGCTCAACGCATCTGCCTTGTTCTCGGATTTCTTCTATTTGCCCGACGATTACGTCCCAACAGCTGTTTTCACAAAAAAAAGATAAACTTCTTGTGTTGGGTGGGCTGGTTCGAAACGCCCACGACGATTGTATTACCCCTGTTTTTTTTTTCGTTTTTAAATCTCAATTTAAAAAAAATAACTATAAAAGATTTTTAATTACACACACAATCGAAACTATTGAATTTTTTTTTTTCGAGGAAAATTAAATATATGATTTAACTAAATTCTTTTTTTAAAACATTTGAGGGCCACTCTTTGAATAATTAAATCGGGGACTAGTATATATATATATATGTAACGTTGAACGATTTTTTTCCACTAAAATGATGCAATAATTTATAAAGAAAAGATTATAGTTTCGAGTTTGAAATTCTTAGATATTTTAATTGGGAGGAAAAAGAACATTTGACAAATTGCTCTAATTTATGAGGAAAAATTAGAATTTTGTAGTTGGAAAATATTATACAATTTGATAGAACTCATTTTGCGATATCAACGATCTATCAAAAATTCGCTGATACGTTTTTATCGTTGATAACTTTCCTCGTCATTACCGTTAGCTTTTTTTTCCATGGGAAATCACGTGTCCGGGGGCGAGCTTTGATTCAATATAGTATAACACACAGCATATATAGATCGTTTACGCAGTGTGTACACTGTTAATTTAGATCTGGATCTTCCTCGATCTATTCTCGAAAACCTTTTAATGCTCCGAGTTATGTATCAATAAAAGTTGCTCGTCGGACTTTGGGTCGAGATTTTTTTTTCTTTCTAGTACATTAAGCGATGGATTTAGCCTTGGGTCCCATTTAATGGGACCCAAGGGGGCTTCCGGCTCGATTAATCTAGCCGGAAGCCTCAATAGATTGGTCAACACAAATATACATATATATATATATTTTTTTGAGAACTCATTTTGAGATATGAACGATTTATCAAAAATTCGCTGATACGTTTTTATCGTTGATAACTTTCCTCGTCATTCCCGTTAGCTTTTTTTCCATGGGAAATCACGTGTCCGAAGGCGAGCTTTGATTCAATATAGTATAACACGCAGCATATATAGATCGTTTACGCAGTGTGTACACTGTTAATTTAGATCTGGATCTTCCTCGATCTATTCTCGAAAACCTTTTAATGCTCCGAGTTATGTATCAATAAAAGTTGCTCGTCGGACTTTGGGTCGAGATTTTTTTTTCTTTCTAGTAAATTAAGCGATGGATTTAGCCTTGGGTCCCATTTAATGGGACCCAAGGGGGCTTCCGGCTAGATTAATGATTAATCTGGCCGGAAGCCTCAATCGATTGGTCAACACAAATATACATGTATATATATATTTTTTTCACCACGTAATCACAATGTTGCTCTTTCTTCATCTCGGATATTTTTTTGACTTCCCACCGCCGTGTGGCAGCAGTTTATTGTCACAGGCCTCGTACATTATCCTCCCCTTTTTCTTGCGCAAAACTTTTAACGTTCTTTGACTCAGAGATGGACTATTTATAACTCTTAGAGTTTATATAAATAATCCCTATACATATATAACTACAATAATGTAGATTATTCGGATGAAAATGATCCAAAAACGATTTTCGAACAAAATAGTGTACAAATATAATTAATTAGTGAATTTTTATCTCGTATTAATCGTAATTACCTCGTTATAAAATTATTCACAATTGATTTTTATTCTGGACAAGCTACGTGAGTTCCTTTCTTCCGAGTAAAGACACGCGACGGTTAGCCACTGCAGCACGAGCATTTCTCATCTATTTCGGTAGTAGACGCGTGAAAAGGGATATATATATATATATATATATACATGGACTTCCAGCTACTGAACAAATGGAAAAACAGAGAAACGATAATGCACCAAGTGGGAACTTTGTATATGTGGGCAGCTTTCTAATTAAATCGGTACTCGCTTTTCAGAAAACTATCTCGCGACGTAATTGTTTGTGACGATAATAGTACAGTTATTAGGGTACATTGCCTTATATATGTATGTGAGGTCCTTCCTACTTCCGCTATAATTTAATAATTATATATTATCATTTTACTATTTACTATAGCCAAAATTTTATTAGAAAAATCGTCAATCAGCATTCGTTTGATGACTCGGTCAAGGGAATCGTCTAAAATTAATTTGATTTAATTATAAAGAGTAATTTATTCAATTAAATACGAATTTTTATAGTGGCCATAGTTATATTATGATAAAATCTGTGTGTTTGAGATAATTAATATATAAAATTATTGCATAAGATTATAGTAATAATGACGATGTGCTCAATTCGTACTTAGAACGCATCAGCGTGTGTATAATCCAAACCGGAAATGAGAAAGCACGAGCCCATCTCTCGTGGATCGAAAAAGAGGTTTTAGGTGACGCGCTCGAGTGATCGCAGGATCGTAAGCGAGTAATGGCCAGCGAAGAGTCGCGGCTTCATGCCGGAAGTGTCGATCCACAAAGGCCTCTTTTGTAGTCGCGCGAAACACACGATAGAAAAAATCCATCACGAAGGGCTTCTCGCGATTTTCTAAAATATTATAACTATATATATATATATATCTGTGATCCACCCACGAATGATTATGCTGTGTCAATAAATATATAAATACAACCGTTGCCTTTCACTTGTGATGCCGACGATTGTACTATTTTATTTTGTCGACAGTCTTCGCTATGACAAAATCCACGCGACTTGTCACGAGTTCTCGATCTTTTTGTTTTCATACCAAGCGCATAAAGTCTATATAAAGATACGTGATTGTTGAACGTAAAACGTTTAAATGAAATGTCCATGGACCAGTATTGAAAATGACTGTTGTTTTGAGGTCTATATGTAATAATAATAATAATAATAAGTACAAGCATGTGTCCGACCTCACACACACTCACATGGATACCCACACAGATGCTTTGACAAGCATTTACAAAGGGCCCCAACTGTAAAGGTGCGCAGTAGCCTGGAACCAATCCAGTACATATCCATATTTATGGGTATGTATTAGAAATGAATAGAAATGGAAATGGAAATGGACACATCATTCGTATACCATTTCAAAATCTCATCGCGATAAATCGATAAAGAATTTATTATATATGTTATATATATATATGTTATATTTAAATATCTTTTTGGATGTGCATCATGCATAGATATATCGGTATGTTGGATAATGTAATTTGGTTATCACAAAATATCAATGTCACTGCACCGTATATTACGACCCAATATTCTTTTACATCGCTCTTAATATTATATTACACGCTATAGAGATTAGCTTGCCCTCGCCTCGCTCGGAGAGCTTTAAAACTCTCGAGTAAAACACTTCATAAATATGAGCTGGTGTTACGCCCATATACCTGACTGCCCTCGCGTAAATAAGATAAGAGGATTGATCGTGTAGACTCAATTTTCCATCGAGAAAAATTTATTCATTTGATTTCAATCAGTTTTATTTATTTCATTTATGAATCATCAAATTTCACTTTATAAAATTACATTTTAGTCTCTTAAAATTTATATATTTTAATTAATTTTAGGATTCTCATATCGTTTTTTTAATTATGTCTAAGCAGCGATGGTTTGCGATGAATATGAGAAAAAAAAATGAATAATATGGAAATTATAAACGATCGTAGAAAAACCAAAATCATATAAAGGAAGACAAGTTACGCAATATCGTGAAATATGCCAGCGATGAAAAAGGTGGCGGCGGATATTTTTACGCAATGTCATATAAACACAGGGCGGCGTCTAAGTGCGTTATATATCTGGAAGGGTCTTGTCTTGATTTACGATTCACGATTATTTGACGCGCCTCGCGTGTATGCATATATATATATATATATATATATATATATATATATATATGCATACACGCGAGGCGCGTCAAATAATCGTCATATAGATATATATATATATATATATATATATATATATATATATTCGTGTGTGCTGCAACGCCTGCGTGGCGAACCCAAATGTGGGTCAACCGCGCGCTGCGTCGCGTTCATGCAGATACGTATATTGTATGTATTGTATGGGGCATTCCAAGTCAAATCGACAGGTCCGTCATCCTCCACTCTCAGGGTTTAGGTCTCCGATTTTTTATATTGCTGTTGCAACTCTAAAGGGCATGCAGTTTTTTTTGTAGATTTTTTTGGCCGTTCGTTACTCAATGATAAATTTTTGTTAAAAAAATTGTACGAGAGAAAAGTTTCGAGACAATTTTAAAATGTGAAAAGAATCATTAAAAACCTGTGGCACATGTAAAAAATTATAAGTTACATTCCAAACTAGGCAGGGGCAGTTGCAATTTTTTTCGTGTTCTTTTTCAAGATTTCACTAACTCTCTCTCTCTCTCTCTCGCTCTCTCTCTTTGAATTATTATATTTATATATCCCGGAAAATTCCTAAAAAAATTTCTTCAAAACTTATCTCGAAGTGCTTCGTACGTATGCGTGAGTCGATGCGTCAACGGAGAATCCGCGCGTTAAATTCTTGAGCACGCCCACATGCGTGTTCCACTGTTTCTTACGTTTTTTTCTTTCTTCATTTTCTTTTGCCCTCTTAAGAAATCCAACCATTTCTATCATCGTCTCGTCGTCATTCACGCGTGAATGTAAACGAAGATGCGCCCAAAGACGTTTTTTCGAGCTTCCCCCCTCCCACCTCTCTGGGGGTTATCGGACGCCTGATCTTTCTTCTCAAACATCTATGATATATATATATATATATATATCATAGATGTTTGAGACGAAAGATCAGGCGTGTATATATATATATATACTATAACACAATCAGTGAAGAATCGTCTCTGACCAGATATACTCAGCGAGACACTCGGCTTCCGCGACGATTATATAAAATTTGGAGCTTCCGGCGTTACAACACTTTGAAAGATATATATATAGATATATATATATAGTCTTCAGATTAGATGTATACATTTTTGTTATACGTGCCATGTCTAATCTATGCAAAAGAGAAAATTATCTATCACGGTCCCAATTATTAATACTCGTGGCCCAAAAACACAATACTCAGGAAAAACATTTCTTTTTGGAATTTTTAATGGAGATTTTATATTTTAGACAAAATTGTTAATTTATTTATCGAAAAAAAAAAAAAAAATTGTCTTTTTAGTTTTCAAGCGTAAACAATAAGGGTAAAATATTTCTTTTTTTTATAAATATAAATATTTATACAAAGAAAAATATTTTCTTTTTATTAATCATTTTATTCAAATTAAAACAAAAAAAATCATTACGTTTTTTTTTTTTCAAATAAATCTTCGGATCAAATAAAACTCTTGATCTGGGCTCTGCATATACACATAATGGGTAATCTGTAAAGGGCATCAATCAACGATGACTGGTGGCTGGAGGCGCGTGTGGGCGAACGTGTCGTATCTCCCTTTCTTGCTCGATATCATTGCCTCCGGTGAATTAATAGCTGTGAAGGAAGGAGGAAAGGGAAGAAAGGGATGAAGCACTATTATAATACTCATCTACACAAGATGAGTGACTCAGCTTTCTCGAAGGGGGGGAGGGGGGCTTTCTAACGCGGGGACTCGTATTTATACTCGCGAGACCCCCGCATTCACTATTAATATATATATATATATAAAATGTGTGTCGTGATGCGTGTTTCAATCGTCTGGTCATCCTCTCTGTATACACCATAGTTATTATATTTTATACTACCTCTCTTTCATCTCGAATAGAACAGCAATTTGTCCGCGACAGGAGCAGAGGCGACGACAGGACTTTCGTTTTGTCTCGTTATCTTACAAGCTCTGTCGTCGATGCCTTTTCATACATCATATATATTACATTATACATATATATATTCATATTCCATGTATACATAAAGGACGCTGAAATTATGCGTGAATTAATTTGCCAAGGGACGATTACGTGTCCAGATTTTTTTTTTATCGTGCTAAATAAATTTACATATCTGAGTAAAAAAAAAAAAAAAAAACAAAAAAATCTCGTAATACGAATTTAAAATTTGATTTTAAGGTGTTTTTTTTCTTATTCCAGAAAAAAAGAATGAAAATTAACATTTTTTTCATGGGACATTATTTTTGAGTATTTCTTTTTCGACTTGACACTCATTTATGAGTTTCGGTTCATCTTAGCTTCTCGCTGGGTCTTTTCGACCTTCTAGTAGTTCTTTCGTATTTCGTTGTCAGCAGCGAGAGTTGCAGCTCTCGTCGTTTGTCGTTTTGTCCAACGACAACGACGACGATGACAATGACGACGACGACGACAATAACGACGACTCGTCCTTGTCGTGTGACAAGGGCAAAAACTCGTAGAACTTCACCTGTGCGTTGTTGGCAAAGGCACAAAACCCACACGTTTTAAAACCAACGAACCAGCCAGCAGCTTTATCCATAACGCTCTCCAAGAGCTCTCTCTGCCGCGATGTTTTACTCTCTTGCCTAGAAATTCCCACGATGCCATTGCTACCCCTCCTAGAGGACGGCGACCCCAATGCTTCTTCGTCATCTTTGCGTAAAATTATATATATGTCACATGTGAAGCGTTCTTGACCGAACCAGCTATACTGTTTTTCGGGTGGCTTTTTTTTTACCAGATTTTTTTAAAACTTTTTGTCAATTACTTTAGTTTTTCTAATCTAACCGTTTGAAATTTTCCAAACGTTCAATTTTTTTTTTTAATTATCGAATCTCGAAAAATGTCGCTCGGACATAAAAAAATTTGAAATATAAATGTCGTAATTTTCTATAATCTTTGTACCTTTTTTTTTTTCATAACTTTGTCGACCTCATTAAGTTGATTTTACATTTTATTACTAATATTTGCAATCCAATTGGTTTTTCCTGGCTCAGATATGCAGATGTCTAATTATACATATAGATCGGCCATAAAAAAATAAATAATATACACATAATAATAAAAAATTTAATTAATTACACAAATAGTTTATTGAAAATGATTTAATCCAAGAAAAACAAATGAATTATCGACGATAATTGTGTGTTTGTTACAGGACCAACAAGTACTTGCAAAAATCGTCCATCAGTCGGGTTTGCGCGGTCGGAGGTTTCTTCGTCAGCATTCCAGTCTTCTTAACTGGTGAGAATACATACCTCGTACCCTACTAGTATTTTCGTTTATATATATATATATATATATATATATAACCCTAAGGTATACCGAGAACAGAAAAAAACGAAGGATGCAAACAAAAACACACGGACGATATCAGACATATATATATATATATATATATATATACTATATACAGTATGTATCTCCTTTCGATCTGTTCTCTCAATGCTCATTTAGTTTTCACGATAGCCCAGTTACATTAATTCTCAACATCGGTTGAGTAACCCCGTGATCGTTATAACACACTTGGCTGACCAAACAGAGCGAGGGTAGGAGGGTGTTTTGCTACATGGATATATATATGTATATATATGTGTGTATATATATATATATATATATATATATATATATATATGTAACTAATAGTATAGGCTATATATATGTATAGGAAGATGCGGGAATGCCATCGGAGTATAAGTGGTTTGGCCACTATTCAGGATTCCAAGACGCCCCAGGATAAAAGGGGCTGATAGCAAGAAAGAGAGAGAGAGAGAGAGAGAGAGAGAGAGAGAGAGAGAGAGAGAGAGAGAGAGTCGAGCCCGGGCGTTTCACGTTCGCGAATCCTCTCGCGGTATGCGCTCACGAGCAATCGATGAGTAATAATTAATGATCATAGGAGACTAAGCTTGCGGTTTCTACTTGCTTTTTACCTCACAAGGAATCGTCGTACATATATATATATATATATATATACATGTAGGATCTTCTGCTGTCGCAGCAAGTCCACCGAAATTCTTGACTGAATTCAAATATCGAATTACTCGTCAATGTGAGCCACCTTTGTCCGGTTATGTTCACAAATTTTAATTAATCGAGTTCACATAAAATATATGCTGTAAGACGATGTATTATGTTCTTGCTGACGCCGGTTACATTCGATAACGGAACATGGAAACTGATACTTGGTTTTAAAATTAAAAGTCTCTCGAAAATTCTTCGAAAACAAACAAAAGAAAATAATCGTCTAAAAAAATGTTACACTCTTTTGATCGTCACTTAGCGCCCTTTAATTTGCCGTAAAATTGTTCACAGAGCATTTCAATGAAAAGAAAAAAATTATGTTAATATTTAAACATGTTTTAAGGTTTGCGTGTCCTCTTAAATAAAAAAATTAAGTCTTCTTATTAATGTGCTCTATCTCTGAATTTCTCTTTCTTTAATTTTCGTAATTTATCATTCTCTATGTATCTCTCATTCTTGTCATTCACAGGTATGATACTGTACACGTTCATCCAGTTTCACTCAACGCCTGCGATCGTAATGTCGGTATTCATCGGTCTCGGTATCGTGTTCTGTGGCTGCGCTATGGTTCACAATGTCTTCGTATGGCAGAGAGTGAGTATATACTTACTTTTTGTATACAAATGTGCATGGGGCATTCCCTGCCAAATCGACAAACCCCTTACAATTTATTAAATTTTTTTCCCTCCACGGAGGAAACACCTGGGGTGTATAATTTACCACCAAAATTGTCAAATTTTTTAAATCCTATTTTGAATTTTGTGCAAAAAATGCTTTTTTAACGAAAGATTTTCGTTAAAAAAATATATTTTTCTGTAGCAAAAAAAGACATTTTTTTCTTGCACATAATTTGGGTTTAAAAAAATGGTAAATTTTTTGAAAATTATCCTCATTTTATGTCTAAAAAATCTTTCATACTTAAAAGACAAATGAAAATTGATATTATGGACGGTATTCAATTAAAAAATTGTCGAACATTATTAATAATTGCATTTGTTAGTATCAATCAATTTGAATAAAAATAATTTCTTGGATATAAAAATAATCGAAAATATAGAAAATAAGGGAACCCTTTCGATTGTGCATGGAATGGCCCATATATGTCGTAAAGATGTTAACAATGCGAGAAGCATATATAACGCGAACTCGAGACAACGGTCTACCACCCGAGAGTTTTACTACTTACTTATATATAGTTATAGAAGGCCTGGACACCGTGCAGACACACACACGTATATATATACATACATGCATGCATTAATAAAGCAACGTCGTCAGTGATGCTCTTAGAGTACACATACATTGCGAATGACCGGCACCTTCCATACACGATCCACCTTTTTCTTCTTCTTCTTCTTCCTCTTCTTCTGCCGTCCTAAGATTTCCGAGAAAAGTTCACGTTTCGCAAAGATTTCCTCGATCGAGTTTATCACATCGTCAACTTTGTCGTCGACACGAGAAATATAAATAAGCTGTCCTATTATTAGCGGTACTATTTTTATTTTCAATAATCATTCATTGGCATGAATTCCTTTCTCAGCATGTTTCCTTAAACTGCTAAATTTGTAAAATTGTTCATTCATGCCTTTTGCTGGAATTTGATTTTTTTTTTTTACTCGTCGAATTGCTCGAAATATTCTGTATACGAATTATGCATGTTTTGCATTAATTTTCAAACATCATTCTTCTTTGCAACTGTTTGTGTGATAATTGTTTATGTTTTTTTCTCAAATACGTTGACACGTATGTATTCTCATTATTTTGTGTTTTTATTTATTTATTTATTATATTTCCGAGTTTTTTTAATTTTTGCAATTTTGTTTTATCGCTTATTGCACGCATGCATATTTTTATCGCATGTACAAGCGTTTAATATCGAAGATAATGAGTATGCCGATATTCCTTACGAGTAATTCTCTTAAAAATCGAAAAAAAAAACACCGATTTTTTTTTTTTTTTTCTAACTCGAAAATATGAAAATTTTATAGCAACACTCGTGAAATTTTCATATAATTTCCTAGCTACTGTCAGACAGTTACAATCTCATGAATTTAGAGCAATTATTTTATCATTGTTTTTCATTCAATTTAATTAATTAATTAATTAATTGAACAAAATCACAAAATTCTTCAAGGATACATTTTTATTACCCAAACGAGTCTCGCTCGTTGAATAAAAAATTCTGCTAATTCGATTAAAATGCCAGAAAGCCCAAATTTATAAAAATAAAAACAAATAAAAAAATATGTGCAGGTGTGTTCGAGGCCAAAAACATCGTCTCATCGAACGATTAGCATAACGAAAAGCTTTTGATACCATTTACAAATTCCGGCCACCGTTTACAATGTCGCTCATTGACCTGAAACTGGTTCTTCATTTCGAGAAATACACGTGTTATCGAGTGAGAGTCCTCGCGAGAGCACACACTCGGTCCATTGGCCTCTCTCCTCTTTTTATTTCCTCCTGTCGCATGTAGGTATGGCATCTTCCTTCTCTTTACGTCTCTTCTTCCTCGGATCCATCGGTAATCTCATTTTTTTTTTTCAAACTGATTTAATTTTTTTAATTGATATTTGTTAAATATTTTCAGATTGTACAAAACGATCGTGAACGCTTATAATTTGCCTATCAATTATAAAATTTCATGATAGAATCGCTCATTTAGCAGATTCGCTCTGCGTTACCATTTATTACTATTTATGCCGATTGATAAATCATATGATTCTCCTTTGCTGGAAAATCGATATAATATATTACGACTTTAATCTTGATTTTATTTTTTAAATCGTTCGAAATTCTACACGAAACGATCATCGTGCGGATTTTCAATGTACCTACCTGCAAATAATCAGATGTGATTATCCATATAGAATCGCCCATATGGCAGATTTATATTCTACCATTTATTGCTATTTATGCCGAGTAATACATATATAATGTGATGTATTATTTCTCCGGTAAATGAAGGTGCTGTTACGGTTTTCATTTCCGTTTCACATTCCCTGCCTAACTCTTTAGGCTCTTTGGCAATTTTCCCTTCCATTATAATGGCTATACTCGACGATGGTATGAAATAATAACCACGGTAATGAATTCAATGTTTTTTTTCCTTCCCCTTCTATCTTCTTTCCACTCCCTTGTGCTGTAAATGCGGAAGAAACCACACGCTGCAGTCTAGAATTAGCATTTGTAGCGCTGCAAGCTTCCCTTCCTTGGGTTTCCTCGCTCATCGCATCGGCAGTTCGTATGCGTTCTCCGTGTATATATATATATATATATAATACACATATGAATTTTGTATACACATCGTGGATACATAAAAAAATATATCATTGAGAAGAAAAGGAAAATACAATAATTAAAATATATTTTTTAATTTGTCAAAAAAAAAGATTTTTTCAAACTTCGATACAAACGTAAGAGTTATTGAAAATTTATTGAGTTGGATTATTTCACTGATGTAGAAATCTTCATCTACAATTGAACTCAACTTATCGAAACTTGTATTAATGACAAAATTGTTTCTTGCCCGTAGGAGAAGACGAACGCGGTAAAAGCACTGGCGAGAGCTCAGTGCGAAGCCGCTGCCCAGCTACAGCGTCAGCAACAGATGCAACAGCAGCAACAGACAGGCGGACGTGTTGGGGCCACGATTAGTCGAAGTGGTTGCATGGGAGGACCAAAAATTGGAAATTTAACGTCAGGACACTCGACAACAACTTTGCAGCAACATCCACGTGGTAATGCAACCGCGTATCAACAACAGCAACAGCATCATCATCATCATCATCAGCACAATCATCAGCATCTTCGAAACATTCAAATGTCACCGCCATTGTTGATATCATCAACGAGCCCTCTAGCGGCGACTCACAATCATACGAGCGTCATTGGTCATGGAAATCATCGAATTCTCGCGACACCACCGACAACCCCGGGTGATCGTTCACCGCCAAGTCCAAGCAACAATAAACACAACAGATCACAGTCGCATCTCCAGCGTGACGCGAGCGGTAGCGTTAGTCCTGGTTTGCCACCGGCTACTCTTGATCTGAGCAGCGCAGCAACGACAAACAGCCCACACGAGCTCTCCACGCTCGTATGAAAAATCGAGCAAGCGAGCGCGCGCAAGAGAACGTGTTGATATAAGAGCTTGAAACGTGCGTGGCATTGTTATTCCCGTGTTTTTGAGACGTCAACAAAATGGCGGTGAGCTCACAAAATGGCCGATGATTTAAAAAAATGGATGAGGCCAATAGGGCCGTCGCTGGCGAATTCTTGAATGTCGATTTATGAAGCTAAATGAGGCCACTAGTTTCGCCTATTTGACCGCCAGACGGCCCTACAGTCGAATTATCCGTTTGATCGGGATCAGGCGAAAAAGCATGAATGACTGACAACGGCTTCGATAAAATGGTAGCAAGCTCACAAAAGAGCCGATGATTTGAGATAATTGCCGAAGCTAATATGGCCCCCGTTCGTCTTATATGTCGATTTATGGAGCTAAGTAAGTTTTTACCTAGTTTCGAATTCGTCCTCCAGATGGCGGCAAAGTCGAATTATCCATTCGATAGGGATCAGGCGAAAATTATTACTGACAACGGCTTTGACAGGATGGTGGCAAGAAAAACGTCGATGAATTCACGAAATGTCCGAGGACAATATGGCCGCCGTTGCTGAGCTCTTGAATGTGAATTTATGGAGCTAAATGAGCCAGGTAATTTCGAATTCGAAATGAGCCAAACAATGCCAATAACTATCCGTGCTGTTAAAAATCAGGCGGAAGTCGTGACGTGAAACGGTGCCGAAGGATACTCTGCGCCCATGAAATACGATAAGGAACGATCCAAATTGAAAATTTGGATCGCAAACATGCCTTGCCATTATAATCTTCCCCTCTGCATTCTCTTTTATTGCCCAATTGGGCAAAACATCTAGTCCTAGATCGCTTTCGATTCATACGAAAGATTTTACACTTTTCATTTTAACCGCGCGATCTTCGGTGAACTGCAGAGCCCAAGAGCAGAGAAGCTTCTACATAGCGTCGTGATTTCGACAAGATTGCGATGTAATCCACATATGTTGGAATCTCTTGATTATTCGCTGAAGTACATCCTCAGTGTCCTGTTGAAATTATTGGAATGATTTATCAAGAGATATAAACGTATGAAAGGTTTTAATTCGTTGCGGCTCCAGAAATCCAAGGACTATCGGAAATGGCGCGAAAATTGGGGCTAAACTACCAAAGTCTTAAAGTTCCAAAAGTTCCGAGGCTATGTATACCGAAATCTCTGCGCCATTTTTATTTTTATTTAATTTTTTTTCAATCTCGATATGACTCGCCGTTTGTCATGATAATTAATTAACGAGCAAAAATCGGCTTATACTTGACGATGTTTTGCCACGTCGATGTATCGAAATATCGACAGGAAAAATTCCACAATTGAGCTTTTTGTAAATATAAATCGACTTGAACGAATTAACTTTAGTTTATATATGAGCGAAACTGGGCAGGGTAATAGAAATTTGAAAATATGTAAATTAAATAATAACTGTTATAATGAATAATTGATAATAATATAATAATGTATTTTGTTGCGCCGCTCCCGCCCTCCCCGATCTTGTAATTATCGTAGCAACGAGAGAACGATTTGTGAAGATTAAGTTTATATATAAAGAACACAAAAGTAAATTATTGGGTCCACGCATAACGCATATATAGTACAAAAGTGTTTTAGCTTTATGTACATGAGCTGAAAAAAAGAAAAGAAAATTCTGTGCATATGGAAGACAGTCGTATGTACTCGACACGTATCTAATTTTTAGGAGAAAAATAAATTATTACAATCTTTTATCTGTGGATCGAGAGAACGAAATTTGATCGATAATATATTTTCTAATATTTACCGATTTGTACAGCCTATAAATAAGTTTTGGGATTGTTTGAACGTTTGTATGTGTCAGGCTTGAATAAATGCACTATATCGTTTTGTATAAAACATAACTTTACTGCGAGAGAATGTTTAGTTGACAAAAATTTATTATTTCAAGCACCTATTTCGACACATGTGTGCCTGTGTATATAAATCTCTTTGATAAAAAACTATTTTATTCAATGTACATTTACAGCGAATGCGTTCGTCTAAACAAAAACAAAAACAAACAAAAAAATCTTTTGTTCTCTTTCATACATCCGGTATTATATACAGAATCTTACACGTGAGCTGTGACTAAGTCACATAAGAAAACCTTGATAGAAATTTCCCACTGTGCAAGGCCAACGTTGCCCGTAAATGGAATCGCAGGTGCCCATTCCATTAATTGTCAAATATCTACTAGAATATCCTACAATCGTGTTAAACTATGCTCGCACGTCATTGATCGTCGCCGGTACTTGTACCTCGAGTCCGTCTAATTCCTTGGTCATTATTATCTGACATCCTAGTCTTGATCTGCAATGACGAACAGTTTTTAGAATAATGAATCATTCATCGTTTTACGTAAAAACTTTAAAATTGCTCTTTTTTTTTTTTCTTTTTTCAAGTGACTCGTGTAAATGTTAAAAGAGCGTTCGATAGTAGCAAATTTATACGATATTGTAATATACTCACGTGTCTGATAAATCATAGGCAAGATCTAGCATGTCCAATTCCTCGTCCGTGGGCTTGTCAGGAAGAGACTCGTAAATGTTTTTAGATAAAATCAAGTGGCACGTACTGCAAGTCAAAGTACCCTCGCAAGCACCTGAATACAAGAGAGAATGTAATAAATTTTACAGATTTTTTTTGTTTTTCTTTCAAAATTATATCGACGAGCAAAAGAATGAGTACCAAAGCCATCCAAGTCAATTTCATTGTTCACCACGATATCGAGCAAGCTGTCTCCCACCTTGCCCTTTGCCTCAATTCTCTCACCGCTAGCTCTGATAAAAGTTACTTTTACCCTGAAAAAAAAAAAAAAAAAAATTACAAAGATTTCCGGTTTGAAGCGAGGTAAAATGAATTCAATGTCGTTCTTGCTTCATTGCCATTAACATTGTGTGTAACGTGAAATACGGACTTATGATAAAAAAAACTTTTAGACAATCTTTTTCTAGGATGCCAAATGTTTTTCGTGGGAAAACGAATTTTTATGAGATGTAAAGGTCAATTGAAAGAAAGTGCGAAAGAGTGAGCTGCACTTTCTCAAATGCTCAATTAATATTTAGGGTAAAAAACAAAAATAGTAAACCGCATGGCTGGTAGAAATATTTTAACATTTGCTTTTGTCCGAATTATAAACAGTCACAGAGAAACTCAGGAAAGTTCGTAATTGTCAAAAGCTCAGTAATTTTCATATAATTTAAATGTAATTTCCTCTGTCTCCCTTTCTCCACCCGAACAATGAGCACCATTGAAGTTATTTCATACTTTTTAACTTAAAATTATATCAAAATATCTTATATACATGCTTTGTGAGTAAAAAAGTTTTTGGATTTAATTCTTTGCTTGAGAACATTCATATCTGATACCGACCGAGTTCGTCTACATATATATGCGCAATTTTCGAATCAACGTTCTCTGAATAAGTTTGATTTGAACAGAAAAAAAAATTATCTTGACTCCGTCGGTATTTCCTCTTACCGTGAGAAACAATAAGCACTCTGTGCTCCTAAATTAGCGGCAAACGCCAAAAATTGTTCACTTACTCTTTTTTCTCGTGCTGAGGTTGTTCCGTTGACACTGCTCTGACGAGTGAAAAATGCTGTTCGAAAGATCTACTGACAGGCGTTTTTACCAGAGACGAACGAAGCACGAGACTCGTGAGATTTTGTAATTTACGCACGAATGCCATTTCTAATGTATTTATTTTGATTGCAAACTACAATTTTTGCCTGCAACAATGCGCGACGATTTGCACTTTTCGGTTTAATTTCTCGAGGTTAGATCACTGTTCGACACTCTCTCATCCTCTTATCCACGAGATCATTGAGAACGATTATTTGTGTCAACGAATTCAGATAGGGTATGCAGATAAAAAAAAATGTGATATCGCACTTCGAGAAAAAAAAAAGAATTCTTATGGCAAAGTGCAGGGAATTCCCGATAAGAAGCCTCCCGAGATAACATCAGCAATCGACAACTGATCAAGATCAACTAATGTTACTAATGTTCAATCTTCAATCTCAGTTCCACTGTTCATCTATCGTAAATCGTAAAGGGAGTCAAATGTTTATACCAGTTTTTATACGAGTTTCTCTAGCTCTAGTCTGTTCTTCGCTCAAATTCGTCATACAACTTTGCCCCCTACGTTACCTGACATTTTTTGTGGTGAACTAAAGACGCTTGCCGCATGAGTGTTGAGTGTCAGTAGTTGCAGTCAGTACAAAAAGTGATGGTGATATCTAAACGACTTTGATTTTTTCCCCGTTTTATGTTTTTATTAATTAAGTAGTAATTGGTGGCCTAATAAAAAAATTCGGTGGTCAGCCGTATTTTTCGAAATACAAAAATAATTATTCATGTAAATTTGGCCGCACAAATTTTTATTCATGAGTATCAACCTTCTAAAAGTACTTAATCGATGCGTAATTTTTTGGCTATTTTTTAGCTATAGCTATAGCTAATTACCGAAAAATTATGTAGCCAACTTAGCGCTTGTGCGAAGACTACGCACAAGTGTGCAATGTATGCAATATATGCTCTCATAGGACTGGTGTTAAGTTTGGTTGATTTTACGAGATGTTACAGATTTTGAAAAATGTACTATTTTTCTTACATGTGACGTTGTTTATTACTCAATATCGGCAAATAATAGCTATAATATTTAAATAAATTCTGTTAAGCAGGCCCGATGTTCGGGCAAATATTATTATAAATTATTTCTTGAAAATATTTTTCAATCTTTTTCAAAACACAAATATGAGAAATATATCTTCTTGAATATGAACTCAGTCAGCACTTTATGAAAACTCAGTCGGTAAAACAGGATACGTTATTCCCGCGCCCGATCTTGGAAACACAACTGATTAATTGCATTTACTATGTTCATATAAAATTTCGTAATCTGTTTTTCTTATTACGAATAAGACGAGAAAAAGACGTTGATCAATGAATAATTATTGAGTCGACGAGTATAATAAGAATCTCGGAATGGCAGAAACTGACAATGTATTGTTTGTCAGAGGAACAGTTCAAGTATGTAATATTCATAGGGTTTTCTTCAATTTCGAGGTTAAGGACGATGTTATGAACATTACCACGTCTTTGTAATGAAATTAAATATTGACGAATTATGATAAATCAACGAGATTATGAAATGTTTGTGCAGAAAACAACTTGTACAGACGCCGATGATGTTTGGGATGACACAGCCCTGATAAAAGCCTATGACAAAGCTGTCAATTTGGCCAAGGACGAAGTTGCCAAAAAAATCGGAATGGAGATCGAGAATACAGATGAAAATTCCGATTCGCAAAATCCTAAAAAGACCCGTTGTGGAAAGAAAGCTTGTAAAGTTAGTATTCAATACTTTCAATGCCAAACTTATTTGTGTGCTTTGAAATTAGTTTTCATCCTCACTAACTTTATATAATGAATATGTGTAATAAAAAATTAATCGATATTTTGCAATAGCAATGAAGCAATTGTTTATTAGTGTTAAATTTATAACCTTCGTATATTAAATTAATTATCATTTATTATTATTATTAGACAAAATCCCTTGCTAAATATTTTGAGTGCTCGCACATTTTTTCAAACAAAAAATTCAAGATATGTGAGCCAAAAACAGTTTAAAAAGTTAGCACGAATCTTTCTTGGCGGTATGAAGGTTAAAAATAAATAAATAAAAATTGCCAATTGAAGTTTGCCTACTCTGTTCTCGCAATTGCTGCACATTCTCAAACTATTCTCTACAAGATAAAAGCTTCTCTAAATTTTGTTTTTTTTTTACTTTTCCTTAATTTTCTCTGATAATTTGGAACATTTCGAACACTCGGATATATTTAGAAATCCAATTTTTTATTACATAAAAAACAAATCTTGGTCTGTAAGAAACTGAAAAAAAAAGTTTTGTGACATTGAAATGAAATTCTAAAATATGTTTGCTTCAGAAATGGACCATTGGTGCACGTTGCCGAGCTGAGTACTGGAATGATGGCGAAATCTATGAGGCGACAGTGACGAGTATCAACGAAAAAAATGGAACATGTATGGTCACATTCGTAGGTAATAAACGATTAATTTTCCATGAAACTTAATTGTTCGAAACTGAAAATGACGAATCAACGAATTATTACACTCTATTTATTATCAGGATATGGCAATACAGAGACAGTGAAATTGTCAAGCCTACTTGAATCGAAAGGACCCAAAAGTCAAATGGCACAACAGAAAAGTGTTTTTGGCCAGGATGAAAATTTTGAAGATTCTCATCAGACAAATTCAAATTTACCGTCGGCTGATTCACGAGCTAACGGTTTTATGGGGGAATATATGGATTACGAAACGGAACCACCACCCAGAGTACCAAAAAATTCGACCAATCCCGGAACATCGTTCAATTCTACATACGGAATTATGCCTCCCGCGCCTCCTTTGCCTCCTCAGCTTATGGCAAAGTACGAACGAATAGAAAATAGAAAAAAAATATGTGAATGGATTTTTTTTCCCCATTCTTCATATGTAATCTTATCTCTTTTTTTTTAAATCAGACTTCCGGACAACGATGCGGACGCCCTCTCCAGTATGCTGATGTCCTGGTACATCAGTGGCTTTCACACAGGTAATATTTCTCTTTTTTTTTATTACCCACCATATTTTCATTTCAGCCACCGACCTCGATCATTCTATGACCATTTCTGTGTGTATTTCACAGGATATTATCATGGTATTAAGCAGGCTCGTCATTTGGAGGATAAACGCAATAAGTCATCTCGTAATGATTAAGAAAGGATTATCACAATTTGCCTATAAAAATTATTCCTTTTCATTTGTGCGATAAATCATTTTCAAATTTTTGCCCGATATGAATTTTCATTCTTTTCCAATCGTATTTGAAGGAAGAGGAATATGGTTACTCGATTTTTTTTTTACATCGGAACTACCAAATCTTTTTTTCCACTCGTATTTTTCCATTAGATGATTAGCAGTGCAAAAAAATAATGGTGTCCATAGCTTCGGAGAGCAATGCACAGTCCTCGATCAAGCTTGCTTTGCCCAACCACTCATTGACATTTGTCGTTAATACGTGCTTGAGCTTTATGAAAATTGATTCTCTATTTTTTTTAATGCTCGACACGTTTTCATTGCGATCACCGATTGTCGATCGTTTCATTATTGTTTCATGGTATTGAGCAGACTCGTAATTTGGAGGATAAACAGAAAAAAGTGATCTCACTTAATGATTAAGAAATGATTATCACAGTTTTTAATCTAAAAATTATCATTTTTTTATTTGTCCGGTAAAGTATTTTTTAATTTTTGCCAGACATGAATTTTCGCTTTCTTTAAATCGTATTTGATGAATGAGGAATATTTTCACGTCCATTTTCTTCTACATCGGAACTCCCAAAGTCTTTTTCCACTCGTCGTATTTTCCCTTCAGATGATTCGCGGTGCATAAAATATTGCCCGTAGCTTCGGAAAGCAATGCACAGTCCTCGATCGAGCTTGCTTTCTCCAACCACTCGTTGATATTTGTCGTTAATCCGTGCTCGAGCTTTGCCCAAATTGGCCGCATCTGTATCATCCAAGCTTCTTTGCAAAGACGCTTGAGATCGGCACTCGAATAGCCATTCGTTTTTTCTACCACGCTCGTGAATGCTTTTGTACCGTGAAGCCTTTCGGCTGTGTAAATTTTTAATATCTTTCGTCGTACCTCGTCGTCCGGCACGTCCACCTGTACGTGATTCTCCAGACGTCTCAACAATGCCGAATCTAAATTCCTGCATGCAAAGTAACGAAAAAAAAACAAAAAATTATACTTTTTTTAAATCGAAAATTACTGGTAGAAAAATTGATGCGAAGAGCGAAGTAACAACCATATTATAGTTTAATTTTCACTCAATTTTTCCCAATTTGAGTTAAAATAAGACTTAAATAATGTCACAGTTTGAAAGTCAATAATTGAAAAAATAGGTAACAAAAATTTGTTTAAATTGCTGAATAAAAAAAGGAAATCGTTAGCAATTTTTTTTCCTTTGTATAAATTAAATTTTTCTCGTCCGGACCGTAGAATGTTGCTTTCATATTAAAAAAGTTATATTACCAGGGAGCGTTTGTAGCAGCGAGTAAAATAACGTGAGAATCGTCGACGGATTTTAGACCGTCAAGTCGTGAAAGAAGTTCCGCTCTGAAACGTCTTGCAGGCTCAGATCTGTCTGAGCTCGAAGCACCATCACCAGCTGCGATCCAATCGATCTCGTCGATGAAAATTATCGACGGCGCATGATAGTTGGCTAATTCGAACAACACCTGATGGAAAATATTTTGAATTAATTGAATATTCGAGATGCTCAATCGAAACATTTTTTTCAATTATTTATTATTTATTTTCCACTCACTCGAACGTATTTTTCAGAATCCCCACGCCACTTGCTAACAAGCGAGCTCGCTGTGATGTTGAAAAACGTAAAATCACACTCGGTCGCTACGGATTTAGCGAGCATCGTTTTACCTAAGCAATAATGGAATTTAGTCTCGGCTTAAAGTCCAGTTAGTTCGATCAATCGCTGAAAATTCGAAAATATTGGATCAGAAAGAAAAACAAAAATTCTCGTACCTGTCCCAGGTGGGCCATAAAGGAGTATTCCCTTCCAGGGTGTGAACAAGTCGGTAAATAATTCTGGATATTTCGTAGGAAAGACAACCGCCTCTTTCAACAATTCTTTGCAATCTTCCAATCCGTGTATATCGTCCCAATGAACGTTCAAATTTGTCATCACAATTTCCTTTGAATGTAACGAATAATTTTCACTTTCTCGCTCAAAGATCTATTTTTTCTTATCGCTTGAAAACAATTTACTGCGTTATTTTTTTTCCCTTTCACAGATAAGCTTTATTGAGTTTTTAAATTCAATGATACGAATATGTGTAAACTTACGCGTGTTATGATGTCCGCAATGTCTCTCCATTCAGAGCCAGCTGGATACAAATTACCGAGAGGCTTTAAAACTTTTTCATCACCCCAGAGCTTTTCAAGCTCGTCATTCAATTCCCAATCGGTTTTTCGTTTCTGCGACAATGGCACAACTCGCAAATTTGGCCAATCTCCGCTTTGAATTGACGAACTATCCAATTCATACGGATCTTCCTCAAGCACGGTCGATTTCAATTTTGGCTTTGGCTTGTTGCCATCCTTCACGATCGACGCGACTCTTGACGGAATGGCCTTTGCCGCACGATTCTCGACGCGTTTGCATATTTGTGGCATTTTATTGAATCTCGCTTGATAGTAATTATTGTACTCGTGAAATATTATCTCGAGATCGATATTGTCGCAAATCTCGTAATTATCGGAAATCTGAGCCTCCTCCGTCAGTATGTCCAATGATTTAAACAATCTGGAGTAATGTTGAATTTTAAAAGCTGAGCATTGATTTTTATTGAGAGTCATTCAACTCGTAAAAAAAACGTGACAATTATTTTTATATTTTATTTCCTTTTTAATTTTCTTCTTGTTAATTCTTTTAATTTTCTCCTTTATTATCCATAATTATTGTTCGTGATATTTTTAAATTAAACTCGACTCACCCTTGCTGCCGTAAAAATTCACCAATGAGATACATCAAATTTCTGCGATCCTCTTGTATACGTTTGTCCGCCTAACGAAACGAAAAACAAAAATTACAAAATAATTTATTCTCGTTTTTTCAAATTTCACTGCTTTGAGATGGCAATCTTTGATGTAGAAAATTCACCAATTATTTACCTTTTGACGCACCAAGAACTTTGCTCGATTGGACATTCCCTGCAATGATAAGCCTTCCATGGTTTTATCTTCACTAAATAATTTTCATTGAGGAACTAAAATTTTGTGCACGTTATTTTTCTTTCGTCCAATGTGGCTTGAAATGTGGAATGACGTTTGGGGAGAAAACAATGCAAGTAGGCTGTTGGTTGCCATGTCGTTGCTATCAACAACGATCTACGAGTCATGAGCATTTTATTCATGTGACCTATCGTGCATATCAGACCTACTTATAGCATAGTAGAGTAATGCACTGATAAAAAAAAAAAAAAAAAAAAAAAGTTGCTATCTCGATTCCATTGGATATTTGACTTGTGAGGCATCCTTTTCGTTTGTGATGTATCAAATTCTCTCGTGGGGTATAAATTTAATTGGCGACAGGATAAAGATTTATGGTATAACGTAAAATTCTAGATTCGCGGGTGAAATTTCACGCCTCGGCGACACCACCCGAGTGATCCTTAGTCTATCGCGATGATTTTTTTTTTTATATGTCTTTGATTTTTGCAGAATCTCCGGTTTTTTCGTTAAGCTGTCAAGCTTTCGCAGCCAACTGCGATAATTCAATAGTATTTTGTTAATTATTAGCTTTAAATAGTTAACTATTAAATTGCTCACGTGGCTCAAATTCATTACTTATTTTAATAATATTTTTTCGACATTATTGAAGATCATCCTGATTTCATTATTTTTTTTCAAACTTCAAATTTTCGTATAAAAAAGTATTCAATCGTAGTTAGAAAAATTACGTAACGCAATGAATTGTAACGTCGCAATCAAGATTGTCAGAGATATTTCAGGTTTCGAGTATGATTAAATTTTGACTAGTAAAAATTATTTAGTTTTATCCATAATATTTTTTCGTCACCATTGAGTGAGATAATTTAGTAAAAATAAACAAAAAAATATTAAAATAGAAAAATCGGAACAATGAAATTAAAGAATAGTTAATCGTGATTAGAAACACTGCGTCATTCGAAGGAATCGAAAGGTGCGTCGGGATTCTCGGAGCCAGTTCCACATAATAATATTTGGAATTTGATTACATTTCAAGGGAATGATATTCATTATTTTTACCAAAAATTTGTTGTCACTAGTAAAAGAGATGTGCAGCAGTGAAAATGAAAAATTATGAGCTATGATTTTTTTAAAAATAGTTAATAGTGATTGGAAAAATTGCGTGAATCGAAGGATTTGAAAAATGCATCGGGATTGTCCTAGTGGTCTCAGGTGTGCAGTTACTATTTAAAGTTGATACTTTTCGCGCGAGTCAGGGCTGGTCCTCGCGTAGGGGGTTGGTGGATGGTCGGTAGAGTCGATGTGGTGGTTTTTTAGCAAGAGTCGGTGGTGGTGAGGTGAGGTGGAGGAAACGTGTGTTCGATCGACCCATGAACGTGGGTCCCCCAGTGCTCTCTCTCTCTCTCTCTCTCTCCCTTGCTCTTACTGCGACAGAGGAGTCAAATCAGTCGGTTGCTCGCCCGGCTCGGGGGAACATCATCCACGGGATCTCGTCTCCAGTCTCTCTCTATTCTCGTGGTTTTTCCGCCACACATCACACAACTACCACCAACGTATCTTTAATGCCGAAAAATAATCGAGAATAAATAGAAAAATTCAGTTATCGAAACAATTTTTTTTTTTCTTTTCAAATTCTCTAAATAAATTCCGTTCAACAGCTCCTCAAAGTTTTTCAATATCTTTTCAATTTTTTGAGCTGCATCTAACTCACAGGAAGAATTTTTTCACATTGTCAATTAATTGAACAGTTTAATATAACAATTTTACAAAATTCGAAAATAATAGATATTTTATTTGTACGAAATTAAATTTTTAATGGTGGACCATACGAGGAACTCTGTTGCTATTTACGCGATGCTATTCAAAGGTAATTAATTAATTTAAAAAATGTAGTTAGTTAATTAATAATGGTAACAATTATATTTATTAAAAATGAATCAGCCATTGTTTGGGTCATTTATTCGACAGGATTGTTATTTCATTGTTAATTCAAAATTCAGAAGATATAGAACTGCGTACAGTATTTACATTTTAATTCAATCATATATTCGACGTTTTTCAACGCTCTTTTCTCTCGAGAATATTAGTTTACGATTAAATAACATTCATCAAATATAAATCATCACTTATTTCACGTATACTATTGTCTACATTTATCCCATATGCGATTACTATTTTGTTTATTCGTATAATTTTCAGAATATAGTGCATATTAGTTAAAAAAATAATAATTGTTAATACATAAATTTATTTCGTGAATATTAATTTTACATAAATTTTAATTGATTAAAAATGAACCGTCAATTATCTCATGTACAGTCTATATTGCGTATGCTTATTCGATAAGTCTGTATTTTCGTTTATTCGTAAATTTTGACGATACACGTAGAAGAACTACAAAGAGTATTTTCATTTCTATCGAACCGTCTTCGATTTATTTTTTCAAAAATTTGTCTCTGGAATACTCGTTTAAAATTCAGGGTGCTCTCTCGCACGATGTCCACAAAAAGGACACCACGAGCGAGGGATGAGCAAGAGTGAGAGTGAGTGAGTGAGTGAGAGGAACGAAGGGGGTTTAGGAAGGGGTATTTCGTTATCGCGTCTTGCGGATTGTCGATGCGGCGTAACACGGTACGCGGTACCGTTTACCACCACACCACACACGCCGCGTGTGTCACTGGGTCACCACGTTTTTTTCGTGCTGTCACGCTGATATGGTGCATTATGCGGCTTTTCGAGCATTCGATAAATCCAAGACTCGATTTTCTCATTTCGATTGACGAGCAATTTTATAAGCACTAGTATACATTTTTACTATTATATTTCGTATAAATTTTTTTTTAAATATATCTACGAAAAAATTTTGTCGAGTGCAGCAGTGACTGAACATTCGTCAGTAAGTAAACATAGATATATATATATATATATATATATATATATATATATATTTTTTGTGAATTATGGATCATTTACGATTAATAGTTTGCCTCAGCAGGAAGATTGATAAAATTCGGATGAAACAATAAATTTATTAGGAAGTCATGTATTTGAATGCATTTATTACTTGTGAAAATTAAGAAAATATTTTTGCCTTTTTTATTCACAATTTTTATCGTTGATTGTAACTTACATTGGGTTTTTATTCGCGATATTTTTACATTTTTCATTCCCGTTGTAAGTGGGCAATAAATTGGACATGACTTTTTCTTTAATCTTCGTGGTTTTGTCTCCCTTCATGAAGTGATTTTCGACATCATTTTACCATTTTCCCGCAGAATATCGTTAAAACTTTAACGAGCTGAGTGAGGGAGGAATTAGTAAATAAATTTTAAACAATTATATTTGAATTAAAAAATGATCGTTCAATGAATAAATTGGTATATCGTTAAAAAAAAAAATATTCTCAGGTGATCGAGATATTTTTTTCAGCTTTTATTCCCACATTCAGAGAACAATAAACTGATCATGACTTTACCAGATATTCGTAATTTCTTCACAGAATATCGTAAAAGCCTCAACGAACTAAAATTTAAAAAATTCAATCCATCGAACGAATGAATATTTCGTCAAAAAATTATTTCCGACTGTTCAATCGCTAAACTTTATTCCATTTAATTCGTAGTTGCCTGTAATAGAAGCTCGTCTGTGGTTCCCACAAATGCCAGAGGTAGATAAAAAAAAATCTGTTTAAAAAAAAGCACAGAAACTCCGTGAAGATTGAATTTTATTTAGTGCCAATGGGGGCCGAACATTCAAATTGAAATATATCCCAAGGACATTGTGGAACTACTCGGGTAAAAATAGAATGAACCCGTTTCGTCAAATGTAGCCTTCATTTTCGAGGGTGTTTCGCGTTATATCAAGGTATGATGCGTCCACGAGTGTTTATCGCTCTGCACTCTCTCTCTCTCTCTCTCTCTCTCTCACACGCACACACACACCCACGTCGTTTTCGCGGTTCGGTGCTCACTTGCAATTAGCAAAATTAATTTTAACGAGACACGTTGTCCTTTTCGTCGTTTTAGTTACTTTATCCGTGGTTCAAGTAACTATATATATTTTTTCAACCCTCAACTTAATAAAAGAAAGAGTGTTATGCATTTGACTTTGTACATATATATATATATATAGCAATTTCAAACGTCTATTTGAATCAACGATGATCAAAAGGATCGAACTTTGTTTCTTGTTTGTCTTTGAAGAACCTTTTCACCTCACCTCTGCTTTTTAATCCATTTTTTCTCCAATTAATCACGTGTACTCGTAATGTGACTGATGAGAAAATTGGTCGACCTCGGGGCTTCCCCGTATATACCGATGCACGTAAGCGGTTCCCTAGCCGGGGGAATCCCCATGGGCTTCTTGCACGAAATCACCATCGTAATTATACACGCGATGCTCAACTAATATAATAATCACCTGCGCCAAAAGGAATGTAATACATATCAAGTATATATAAGTACCATATTATATATATATATATATATATGTATATATATATGTATATACGTATATATATATATATTGTCTTTGGATGTATATATATATATATATATATATATATATATATATATATACACATGTTTACGTATATATGTCATCACTGGTTGTGTCACACATATGTATTATACATATATACAAGTACATAGATATTTTGACGCGGGTACTCCTCTCGCTCGAGATAACCCGCGATAAAGGTTCAGCGTAAAATCACATTAATAACGCTATCTCATTAAGGTGAGATGGCTATGAATTTTCCGAGTTGCATGCGAAGCTTTTTAAATCTTCTTTTACACATAATTCATGTATCGAGATATTTAACGTCGGAATATAGCCATCTATGGAGAAATTAAATAAATATAAAATAATAAATAAAAATGAAGAAATTATAATCAGAAAATATAAAATTAATTTAATGGTGAATTTGTACAGTTCGTGAATTTATTTGATTAACTTTAAAAGTAATTTCTAGAATGCCCCATATGTATTTTTGACTTCCAAAAAACTAAATCAATTTTTACTCCACGATGGTTTTTTTTTTACCCTTTTTGACCAGATGCTTTAAAAATATTCCCGTGTTTAGTTTCTTGATAAAACCAACCTGAAATTTTTACACTATTTTCCGGACATTGAGATGCGTAGCGTTAAAAAAAAAGGGAAAAAATGGTTCATCAACTCATTATTGCTGGTACCAAAGGGGGTATCGGATTTTAAATTCCATACGTCGACATATGCATATGTGTTGGAAAAATTCTCTACAAATTTCATGGTTTCGTAACAGAGGAATGTTTCGAAATTTAACGTCAGAATGAATCAATAATTATTGTCGATTTGCTCACTGAGGATTAAAAATGTATTGGAAATATAAAATACAAATAATAAACCCAAAGAGATGATTAATTTCAACCAAGTGAATGAGAACGAGATTTATTTTTTAAAAATAAAATTAACTCGATTCGAAGTACTAAACGTTTAATTTATATCAAACCGTTTTTTATTACGGTTAAAAATAAATCTTGGCTTAATACAGTCGATTTAAAATTGATATTTATTTGAATGTACGAATCGTTGTAAAAATCGAAAAAGCTTCATGAAAATTGCAAATTCAATTAGGTCGCCCTTTAATCTGATCGATATAGAAGCGATAACATTATTAAGATATAATTTTCTTATTCAATATGTGCATCAGAATTATCATTGAAGGATATTTTGGTACAACTATTATTCCGTTTTAGTCGCAAATAATTGGACAATCGATTTTGCTATCCTACAAAATTTATATCCGAATACTATCTACGTGAAATTCGATGAAATCACTAATCTCGTTTACGACTGCTCCGACTGTATTTGAGGAATTTTGTAATTGCCGGTAAATCATTATTGCGAGAGGACTCAACCTCGGCCTCGTCTCCATATGGATCCTTCTTGGCTCTGCGTTAATTAATTGCAAGAGTCTTTGACATTTCAGCTAATTTTGTCAATATTATAGATAGCCCAAAATAATATTGAAAATTATTATTATTTATTAAAATTATTAAAATTATTCCGAGACGAGAATATCATCAGAAATACTCATAACATTTCCTATTGTTTTCAATTATATTTTTCACTTTTAGTAGTATTTTTACTATTGTTACAAAACTTCCACCATTACTTGTAAAATCGCTAAATTTAATGAAAAATAAATAATGGAAATTAAATTTTTAAAAATTATAAAAAAATTTCAATATCATGTCATTTCCAATACAAACACGAGTATGTGTAAATTGCATCTGGATAGGTGAATACCTGTGCATACAATTTGTGTGAGGCAAGATATTTGGAATTACAACAACGTGTAACGCGATTTAGGGTCAGGATTATTCCCTGGACTACCCTCCCCCCCACCCCTCCCCTCTCGAGCCCTTTAAATCCTATAGAGAATCAATTCATATCGATGATGAGGAGCGTACAGAAACGTTTCTGTGATTAATCCTTGGTCAGGAAACATGTTCCTGCCGCCAGTACGCTCGAGGAGGTCACTGAAGTACTAGCCAAGGGGTCAATCGTGTGATCTTTGAATCTAAAGGAATTTCATATATATCCTTGATCGGATCATCATCATCATCATCATCATGAGGCAAATCTTCGATCGGATCAACCCTGTTAGACGCGCCAGGACTTTTCATCACCTGATCGTCATATTTTTTCTATTCTCTATAGTCGGTGAGTAAATAATTAAAAGGATTGAAAAAAAAGAAACTTCAATCCATCCGATAATAAATTAATAGACAATACTGAGCCTTAAATATAATATTGGCTGATTTATTCGCTGAAAGGAAATTTGAATAAATGAAGACGAGACTAAATTAAGGGATGTTTACATATATAGTATTGAAAACAATAACTACACATGTAAACATCCCTTAATTTAGTCTCGTCTTCATTTATTCAAATTTCCTTTCAGCGAATCTTTGACCTATCGGCCCTCTACAAATGCAATTTTTGAAAAATTTATTTATTCTTTCTTCAATAGATATACGTTATATATTGTTTTCAATACTACATATGTAAACATCCCTTAATTTAGTCTTGTCTTCATTTATTCAAATTTCCTTTCGGCGAATCTTTGACCTATTGACCCTCTACAAATGCAATTTATGATTTTTTTTTTGTAGTATTGATAACAATATATAACGTATATCTATTGAAGAAAGAATAAATAACTTTTTCAAAAATTGCATTTGTAGAGGGCCGATAGGTCAAAGTTAGTTTTTTTGAATCGTTAAACATTTGCGATAATATTTATATTATTTTTTAAAAATAAATTATAGACTTTTTTGGTGATTAAAGTTAGATTAAATGGCAGTGCTTGAATTTCATTAAATCAAACAAACGTTGGATTTAATGTTTTGTTAGCTATTATTATTAATTATTACTATTGTTCTTGTTATTATTCTAATTTATTTTTTAAATCACATCTTAGACGGATTGGAGGAAAATTGCACGGACTTTCAGGGTGGTACTGTGACCCATGGACTTTTGTACGTACCAGGACCCTCAGTTTGCAGTCTATGCGTTTGTTATCACTCAGAGCCCATGTGGTGTCAGGCTATCTACTGTTCACCGCCCTACGTGAGTAAAACAAATATTTTATCATTTTTAATACAATTTTCATTTCATTTATCTTCCTCCTTCCGGTTGATAATCTCTCATTTCTCATTTTTATTCTCTCTTAGCTCGAAAAATCTCGTGGCCAAATCATTAGACAAAAAATTATCGTTAACTGTCGACTATCCTCGAGAATTTTGCAGACATCGGTGGTTAAAAATTTTCTCTCTTTTATGTAGGATCAATTTCACAAATGCGAATTCTTCGGAGCTTTAAACCAAAAAGAGCTTTCTGTACTTGCATAACCCTATTAGGACTTAGAGACCTCTCTTAAAAAATCCGTAATGATGTTTCCGCGAACAGAACGACTAATTTACTTATGCACCATAGCGCAGACAGTATAAAGTAGCAGCCGTGTAGCATCAACAGAAGTCTTAGCTCTTAACGCGATTTGTACGCTCCCTCTCTCTCTCTCTCTCTCTCTCTCATTCTTTCTATCTCACTATTTCTATCTCGCTTCGCTAAACCAGCTGGTAACGACATTATGCACAATCATATTCTCTCAATGTGACTTGAACAACCCTTATTACGAATAAGGGTTGTTCGTCGATTGGTCGTCGTTAAATTTCCCTCCAACAGACTTCGTAACGTAATTTTTCACCCTCAATGCATTATTATCGATTCAAATTTCATCGTCCATAATATTCAGATTCAAGATAAGATTAAATTAAAAAACAACTCAAGTGTTCCATTCGTTTGCCTTGAACATTTTTTTTCTTCAAACTTTCTTCAGTTAGAATGAGAAAAAAAAAATTTATCGAGCATTTCGATGTGCGTTCTTTGCCATGGAAAATAAACACGCGACTGCATTTCACACAGAGTCGAACTATACTCGAAGTCAGTCGATCGATTTTCACATCAGGCTTTTACCAAGTGTTATACTTTTTGCTTGCTTTTCCCTGTCCTTTTTTTTTTCACCTCACTTTTTCCGTGAAGAAAAATAGCTGACAAGGAAATATTTCTCTCGATCGTTATTATGCACAGACTTTATTCGCGAATTGTAGAGTAAGGCAATTTTTATTTGTTTTTTGTTAACTATATTTTTTTGTAAAATATTATATGAATAAACATGTGTAATTATATATTTGTATTTGTATACACGTGAATAATGAGCTTACACGATAGCAATACTTTTATCGTTATATGGGCCAAATGTCCGTCTCGTTCGCATGCAATCTTTATGCTAATCTATTCCACACACACACACACATATATATATATATATATATATATGTATATACATGCAATCCAATTTACTTGTTTATATTCAGTTTTACGAGACTAACGTAATATGAATTTGCAACTGTAGGCTTTTTATATATTCATCGCGAATTACGAAAAAACTTTACAATTTATTCGATACGTTGAACTGTGTAAATTTGATCGTTAAACTTCCAAATAACTAATTATCAGAAAAGCTTATGTATAGTCGAACTTTCCATAAGTTAAACTCCTCTGAAGTTAACTGCTTCCTCCTGACTGTCCCCGATATGCGTCCCATATAGTGCATGCACGGCCTGACAGCATTTCGAAGAGTGGGGGAACTTAAAAAGGATTTGTATGTCCCAAATTATTATGAAGTTATTTGAAGTTTTGCGACACTTAAATAGTTTCTATTTCTATAATATGAAATTTAAGAGAAAGGTGGCTAACACCTTAAGTTTTAGACACTTAACACACAAATAAATTTAAAAAAAAAAACGTTAAAATTTGGGCAACGATCTTCGTCACATTTTCTCGTTTTTTTTTTTTAATTTTTTGTGCGTAAGTCTCCAAAACTTAAGGTGATTACGGGGCACCTTTCCCCTACATGACGTTTCTCTCTCATTTTCAAGCATTTCTGAAAAAAAAAATTCGACATTTTCACAAGCTGCCGGAAAATCTTTTTCATATTTTCTATAATTATTTTTTCGAAATTTTTGGAACTTTCTGTAAATTAAAAATTTTATCGTCAATTAACTCAATCCAGCTATAGACTGACATTTCTACCTCGATATCAAACAAATTGATTGTAAGTCTCCAAAACTTAAGGTAATTACGAGGTACCTTTCCCCTACATGGCGTTTCTCCCCCATTTTCAAGCATTTCTGAAATTTTTTTTTCGACACTTTCACAAACTTCCGGAAAATCTTTTCTATATTTTTTATAATTATTTTTTCGAAATTTTTGGAACTTTCTGTAAATTCAAAATTTTATCGTCAATTAACTCAATCCAGCTATAGACTGACATTTCTACCTCCATATCAAACAAATTGATTGTAAGTCTCCAAAACTTAAGGTAATTACGAGGCACCTTTCCCCTACATGACGTTTCTCCCCCATTTTCAAGCATTTCTGAATTTTTTTTTTCGACATTTTCACAAACTTCCGGAAAATCTTTTCTATATTTTTTATAATTATTTTTTCGAAATTTTTGGAACTTTCTGTAAATTCAAAATTTTATCGTCAATTAACTCAATCCAGCTATAGACTGACATTTCTACCTCCATATCAAACAAATTGATTGTAAAATGCTACGCCGACCTGTGTGCGAATCACTATATGACCTGCTGTCTTCCAATATTTGAAACGATTTCGAGAGAATCTCCCTCGGGCGTATACAAATATATACATGAAATTTTGCTGACTCACTCGCTTAATCATCCTTGATGCACGGTTTCAGCTTTTCCTCGAGAATTTATACGCTCGAGTGCTTTGATACGAGTAATTTCCGTCCAATTTTTACTGCATAATACTCGTTGTTACCCCCCGTTGAATGGGCTGTTCTCATAACCGAAAATCCACTCACGTATCATATATATATAATATAATATAATATATATATGTATATAACCCAGAACGTTGATATCGAAATTCTTGGGAGTGAGCCCATTTCACAATGTACCACCGTATACATTTATTCGTGAGGGGTCATCCATAAAACGTTAGAGTGTAACATGTTGTGCTTTTTCATATTTTTTTTGTTATACAGATTTTTATTGTTTTTTTATTTATTTATTCATTTATTTTGAACAAGAGTAAGCCAATAAATGGAATACCGTTTTTGTACCGTATAATCGATAATTCAGCATCTTCAATTTTATTCCACTGACATTTTGTTGTTTCATTTTCCATGAATTAAAGTGGCCATTTTTAAGATTCTCAATCTTTTTATTTTTTATAAAAATTATTTTATAAATAACACAAAAATTCGTCGATAACAACAAGACGAAATTTAAAAAAAAAACATTTGCATATTAGTATAGACTCTTTTTTGTGTTGTCAACAAACATGCTAAAAGCACAAAAAGAAGATTCATCTCGGAAATCAGCGCATTGAGAATGTCGTTTAAAATGGGCCATATATAATATATAATATAATAATTTTATGATTTTCATCTACTCCATTATTATATACATAGTTCGCGTGACTTATCTAATTTTCATCGATCCCATCACGTCAAAGTATAGTATCGCAATCAGTCTCGACAGACCAGCTTTTATAGCAAAGTGCTCGATCCTCACAGGTTTCTAAAGTGCACATACCCTACGATCCATCAGAACCGTCGATATTCCCTCACGTGTATGCTTGTAAAAAAAAATTGATGCGGTAAACCAACAACCGAATTACCATGGAAAAATTTTCATCGTGGAAAATAAAAAAAATTCCATCTATTAAAAATCTTGCAAAACTCGCAGAATATGAATTTGGCAGAGCAATGCAGATTTTCTATATATATGCGGATTTACAGACTCGGGTGCGCATTGCGTTGGCTCTGCTCTTGCTTTTACTCTATCTCCGCTTCTTAGTCGAGTAATTTCTCGTACTCTTGTCCAAAAGTTCAAAGCCAAGTTTTATCACTGCGTCCAATATATATATATATATATATATATATATATATATATATATATATATATATATATATATATCGTTTGCCCTATTCTCTCTAACTTTACACTGTAAATTTTAGTCACATTTTAGTACATATATCCGGTGAGTTTTATCACTGCGGATTTTTAGTACTCGATTTGTATATATATATATATATCGTAAAAATTGTCGAATGGTCGAGTCTCTTTTGCTACACGTGTCTAATGAACAAGTGATAAAAACATATTTCATCAAAATCATGGATATATACACGTAATAATTGGATGAACCAAGCAAATAATATATCGCGAACCTGTACAAAGAATTTTTTGCACGTACTTGGAAAAACTTTTTTCAACGTAAAACGAAATCTTTTCGAATGAAGACACTTCAAGCCATTTCAAATTATTCACTTCATTTTTGTTTGAATAATTACTAATCTGAATATCAAACATTAGTATAATGGATTGATTTTTTTTTCCTAAATTATAATTTTTCTCATTAAAATTAATCCCCAATTTTCGTACCTATGCAATATATATTTTTTACAGTTTGTATTTTTCATTTTTCTTCTCTGAATTATAGAAATGCAAGAGATTTCGAGTTGGCGAGCGTTGCTGCGAGTTTGAGTGCCTGAACGAGACCGTAGCGGTCGATTGGAGCAGTCCGGACATGATAATAGCGATAGCAGGATCATCGAGCCTCTGGGAACATCGAGCAACATCGACGCTTTGCTCTATACTCGGCATTATCATTGGGATTCTCCTTGGAACGCCTTAACATCTCAATTGTCATCGTAAATAATTGGCATTTTCATAAATCCACGATGATAACTTTGCACTCATGAGAAAAAATGGACAAAAGCAAATGATCAAATTATATATATATAAAGTTTTTTTTTTTCATTTCTTAATTAACTTAACTTTATTTTACGCTACGTGAGAATAGCAAGGACCATTTATCGATATGACGAATGTTGCAGACAATTAGAGAAATTCAATTTTTGCATTTTTTTCTTATGCAAAAGTAATTAGAAAATTAAATTTTGTTCCATGCGATTAATTCAATGCTATATCTGAAGTGACCCTCTCGCGAGCTCATCGAGCATCCGGGATCAAGGAGCGATCGGCCCCCCTCCCCTTAACTCTCATCTCGTCACGATCTGTCATCGCCGTTCTCTCCCTCTCTCTCTCTCGTAGCGCCCCAGTTCTCTCATTCAAGTGATATGCGCGATTATCTGGTACTCTGAAGTCTCCATTGTTTCACGATAATACACACTAGCCAAGAGGAAAGCGAGAGGGGAGACGAGCGAGTGAACCGACCGAGCACTCTGCCAAAAGTGGATGTGTTGATACACACAGACATATATATATGTAATTGTATCGTGTAGAACTGTATAATTGGATAAGCAGAGAGTGGAAAAACTGGCAATAAGCGAAACATACACATATGCAACAAATTGTGAATCCACCATTTGCTTAAAGAAAACCTAGGCAACTCTCTCGAAATCGGGCTTTAATTCAAATCAAATGATAATTTACGCGATTCTATCGAGTTTGCTTCGTCACCAACAATTATTTGTTCAGATTAACATTTTTATTGTGCCTTCGATTCATGAGAAAAATGAGACAGCGAATTATTGAGTGGTCGCTTTGCAACATTTTTTATCAACGTTATGGCGCTGACCAGGCAAAAGATGAAACGGGGGGGGGAGAGAGAGAGGGAGAAATGTGATACAATATTTTCGGATTGATTAATAGTCGTTTTCGGTTCTTTGATCGATCTTCCGATTCCATTGATATTAATATCTATAGATGTATTTATTCGGTATAGCTACAAACGAGCTTAATAGATCGATAAATCATGCCTAAATGTATATCCGATAGAAAGCGCTGATCTAGAATTTTTGTTGTTGTTGTTTTTTTTTTCAAATTAGATATGCGATAAATTAAACTCGTATCTGTAAGAGCTTTTCAAGGATATGAGATAATATCTTTTAATCCTATTTATGCTATACACGATGTTGCCCAAAAAAAATCTTGAAGTACTCAAAGACGCGTTTAAGACACGTTGTATTATGGCCAGAAAAAAGTTATTGATCTTTTATTGCATAACGTTACCAGTCTCTCGAGTATTCAAAATCATTCGATCTATTATTATTATACAATATTATTTGTTGCAAAGCAACATTGGAAATACAGGAAATTAATTGAAGCACGATAATCATGAAATATTTACGTGAAGTACGAGACAAATCTTTTTCATTATATGGTACTATAAAAAAATAAAAAAATTACACTACGAAAAAAGGACAAAAAATGCATCTCAAGGAGAGCGAATCCATCCATTAACGTGATAACATTAATACGAAATCTGCTCACATATCACGCCCGAAACATTTTTTGGAAAAAGATAATACGAGGTGGATAAATGATGCAATAATCATAAGGAAGATCCAGCCATATTTTGTGACCCTGACAATGAAAAAGAAAAACAGTCACATACGTGCTGTGTGTGTGTGTGTGTGTGCGGTTATCAATTACATCTCATTATTGTAATTTTTAAACTATGAGAGAATGAACAATAATTCAAGAACGACAAAGTTATATCGATGTACCATCACTGTGGAGTGTTATAAAAATTAAAAAAAAAAAGAAAACGCAAATAACGAAAATTATATGTATAGAATCGGTTATAGTAATTAAATGTTAAGGCTGGACACGAATTATGAACCCAGTTTATAATTCATTGACACATGTCGGATGTTTGGAAGAAAAATCGAAGAATCGAGTTGCAAATGAACGAAAATTCACTTTTTATCAATTTATTTCTTTTCTCATGCATATTTTTTTGTATCTTAAACAAAGAGAAAGCCAATTTGCTTAATTGATAAATTATTATATGAAGTATCAAATGAAATATCTTCCCTCTCTTATTAGTATCCTTTTACTACCTTGTTATATTACATAGCTTTCATATGTAAATGCTTACAGAACGATTTTTTTTCCTTATTCTTATGCAATCAAAAAATACTTGCGCAAGTTGAAAACAAATTGCTACTTGATATTGCAAAAAAAAATTATATATATATATATATATATATATATATATATATATATATATATATATATATAGCAAAAGTATCAAAAATGTTTTATATCGGAACGAGAAATCGATAAGCCACGTAGCAGAATTGAATTAAATATGTACAAAGGATTCCAGGATCGATTGTATGCAGTCACGGATTGAAAACTCTCGTCGATTTCTAATATTTCATTTACGTCTAGCTCACTAATTGCTCCCACGATGTTTCATTGAGATAAAGATGGAAGGACGATAAATAAAAAATCGATTGTAATACAATCTGGAATTGGAATTGATTCGTACATTCGATTTTCGATTCCATCAACAGTCAGATAAGAGAAAAACAGCAATGTTATTCGAGGCTATCAGAGGGATATAAAAATAGCGCGTGTAGTTGCTCTTGCGTTTGCACGGAGAGATTCACAGAAGCTCGAGAATTCGATATTGTACGAGAAAAATAATAAACAATATGGACGTATGATATTGTGCGAAATTAGTTCAATCGCCCATAAATCACGATACGGGCCTAACGTTCTGTGTTGGGAAAATTTTCATTTTTCATGGAAGAAAGATAAAAAGCAGAAGCAAAATCTACGGCAAATAATATTAGAAAGGGATTTGGAAAAATAAGAAAAAAAAAAAAAAAAAAACCAACGTGCATTTTCGAGACCGTGTTCATTTCTCCGAGGCGAGAACTGAAAATATTTTTTGCATAACGCCATTCGCATCTGCTGAAAAGATTTATATCACATATTATACATACAAATGCGTTACCTTGATGCCTCGTGACTGCTGCATAAGAAAAGACTGGCGTGGCGAACCAGGCACCAAGGTGGTACCAGAGACTAATAGAATTGAACCCTCCTAATCTCTGGTCGTTCCGCAACGTATGCGAATATATCCATGCATATGTATACGCATATATTTATATTGTCAGACGTTAATCGACCAATTTCTCTAAGCTTACATTTTAAAACGTAACGTTTACACATACGGCGATGTATTGGTCCCCATTCCAATTGTAAATACAAGAATTAATTGATTATCGCTACAAGATGTGTGCTAAAATTATCAATAATATCCCATTTGAAAAATAGATCCCTCAATCGTTTTACCGATAATTATTCTTAATTCCACAGCTGTAGCTATAAAATTCAAGGAAAAGCTCCTTGTTAATGGTACAATCATTTTATTTTCACAATCGTATCATAAAGATCGGTACGGCGTTGATTGAAAACGGGAATTTGGCTTCTCACTTCGTCGATCACTGACATATCTGAAAATCAGATAAAAGTCAACAAAAATGAAATACAATTTGATTTAAAATATAAAAAAAATATTGCTTATTACTGATTTCTTCTTACTTATATCGGCGACAATAATTCCGTCGTCGATGTCAAGATCGTGAAGAACTTCGGCCCATGGACTTGTCAGTTGGGTGTGAGCATAAGCTACATAGCCGGATTTTGGATTACGTGCTGGCGATACACACGCGACGTAGCATTGATTGTCGTTTGCTCTGGCACGTTGAAGTAACGACCAGTGCAGAGGACCAGTCGTCATGTTAAATGCTGCTGGGTATAGCAATACGTGACAGCCTTATAACAAAAAAAACATTGAATTATCAGTAAATAGTAAAAAAAATCAATCATTCAAAAGATTCACTTCTATTCAAATTTGATTCATCATAGAAAAAGTTTTGTTTTCATATTTTTTTTTTTTAGACATTCACAGTGTAGTGTTGGAAATGTCCCAAATTATCAGAAATTCAGTTTGTTTAAAACGAATGATTTTAGGTTTTATGATCCACAAAAATTATTAAATATTTTACTGGGATAATTTTTTTTGATTATTCATGAACGCTCTGATTTGGGTAATTTTTGAGCTATTGGGCTGAAAGTTTGTCCGCAAGTTGAGTTTCGATCAATTGCATTAATTTTCTGCATTTTTTAATTTACCTAATTTTTGGAATTCGTTGCAATAAAAAAACGGACCTCACCCATGTTTCTGTAGAGACGTGCCATTTCTTCAAATCTGATATCGTAGCAGATACCGAGGCCAATTTTGAAGTCATTGATGTCGAAAGTAGTCAGGCAATTACCGGGTGACAAAGTTTTGCTCTCGAAAAACGTGATCTTTCCTTTAATATCGATGTCAAAAAGATGGATCTGCATGTAGAAAAAGAGGTTGTCAATTAAAACTTTTCGTAAAAGTTTTTTACCTCGAAGGTGGTACATTCATTCTCTGCGTCTTGAGCTTTTTCGTACTTTACGATGTTTCGCGACGAGATTTCCCTGAGGATTCCACACAGTTGCGGTATTGTAGAGCGATCCATTGTCCCTCTCAGGTATTGTTCCACCAACGACGTAAATTGAACATTTTTCTGCCGCCTCTGATAGTGCCAGACTCGTTTCACCGTCGGGAATAGACTCGGCATATTTATCAAAGTGTTCTGTGTCAATGAAAAACCCCCCCGGCGAAAAAAAAAAATTAATACATGTGCAGAAAACGAAAATTAAAATGTTTTTTTTTTCGTCTCTATGGATGGAAATGGATGGTTGAGTCTAAAATGAACTAAAAATTGTTTATCATTCTTACGTGTTCCATAAGGTGAGTTGAAACATTCTGGCAATACTACAACATCCGCTCGTTGCTCTTTGGCACGCTCGATGTAAGAAATTGCATTGGCTATATTTGCAGATTTGTTTTCGCCCACTGCGAGTTGAGCAAGAGCCAAACGGAATGCTGAAAAAATATTTTCAAACCATTACAAAAGGTCATGGATTTTATATAATATGGAAATAATATAGAATGGAAACCCAGAATCAGAACAGAATTCATATACATATATAGTATGCAACTCGTGGATAAGAATTTTACATTTTTATCAAAGACACCAGCAGATATGTTATAGGCATTTTTTTCCACAATAAAAACAATTGTTTTCATATCAATTTGAGATTATAGTACGTTGATATTGCAAAATTTCGAGTCTTTTCGAAAAGCAATTTTGGGCCACTCCATCACCTTTTCTACATAGACTCACACTTGTTGCACGACGTAACTAATTGAAATCCCAACCCAGCAAGGTTTACTTCGGTAAATTTCACTTCTCCATTAACATGTTTTACAGTTCAAGATGCTGTAGCCAGACGACGCGACTACCTGTACATCCAACTCATTTGTTTTCAATTTTTTCGCAGCTGTACTCGTGCCATGATCATTTACTCTTTGATGCCCAACGTTTCAGTGGAGGCTCCTTTCTTCTTTATTAATGCCAGGACGTTCAGGACGATCTCTCAAACCTTTGCGTTCGGCATGCGTTAGTTTAATTTTCACTGCGTTCTAATAGACTATACACGTCGATCTGTACTGTAGCACTAACTACGAGTAACTAAATAAACAGGCCGAGAAATATTTGCTTTTATTTAGTGGAGTGAGCAGCTGCAATATTTTATCTGGAAGGGATCGTATCATTGAATTATCATTGTATCGCGCGCGAAGGACCGCTACAACCGTACCCCATATCACAGCGGGGCAGCTCGCTGGAGCCCAATAGGCGATCTGACCCTTCACAAAAATCTTCATAACTCGGTCAATTATTGGAATTTTTACAAAATCTTTGTTGCAAATTAAAGTTAAGACCCTAGGCTATAAAACTATGTCACTATGCTAAAAATCGAATTTTTGAAATTTCAAGCTCATACTGATCTCTTAATGTTTACATTGAAAATGGCTGCTATAATAGCGTCAGTTCTTTGGCGTCGGTGCACTTTTTTTTTTTTTCAAATGTTTTTGTATACGAAAATATACTCACTCGACATGCTTCTTAATGCTTGGCCTACGATATTCCGGCTGAACATGATATTGAGGTTATGAATCGCTGTTATCTGTGACGTGGCTGAAGTAAACACGGGGAGCCTGTATACCTCTACGCTTTATATAATTCCGCTACTCATGATAACCGAAAGTGTTTATAAAAAATCGCGAGAATCAAAATAACATTCACAGCCATGTAGATACGTAAAAATAAGATTTATTAGAAAATAAGAAAAAAATAATAATAAAACGCACAAAACGCTATTGTACAATTTTAAGGGGATGGACAAAGGATTGGGAAGATTTTGCGATTTATACAGGTCATCTCCTCCCGGTTGATCTCGAACGCGATCTCTTGTGTTTTTTGTGTTTTCTACGATCCGACGATTCTGCATATTGGCTCTTGCGCTCGCGCGTTTTCTCTTTATCTTTTTTTTTGCTCTTCTTGCTCGTTGAGCGTTCCTCGGAACTGTCGCGTTTGTGACTCTTTTTAGATTTTTTCGTTCTCTTCTTCCTATAATCATGATCGCTATCGCTCGAGTTTCTTCGTTTTCTCGATCTCTGATCGGATTCTCCAGTGCTCTCATCGGACACATATCTGGAGCGTCTCTTTGATTTTTTCGCCGATTTTGAGCTTTTCTTTCTTTCACGTAGATTTTTTATATCGGCCTCCTCATCGGATACTTCGCTCTCCGAGGTTCCCGTGTTAATCCTTTCGCGTCCTTTATTCTCCGACTTGCTCTTGTACTCCTCGAACTTTGTTGCATCTGCGAATTAATGCAGTAAAATATTAAAGGCTAAATCTTTTGTGCGAATATTGCGACAACGATGGACTTTTTGGCTGTGCCATGTCGAGTTTTAAATACGCACTTAGTACTTTAGAATTTTTCGAGTATTCGGCCTTTGTCACGAGTTGAACCAAACATTCGTTTAGCGATTGACTCTCCCCGGTTAGAGCCATTTTTACGATCACCCTCCCAGAATCGTCATCGAAACCCTCGATTTGACCATAATTGTTTGCATGCTTTCCACCTATTATTTTTACGAAACTTCCCTTTTCCAGCTTCAACTGCTCCTCTTCCTTCGTTTTTGGATTAGTATTTTGTTTTTGCAGGGTCGCCTTGTCAGCACCCAGCCCCATACCTCTTGGTCTAAGTTCCGGTAAACTTGCCGCCACAAGTCTACAACAAAAATTTCATACGAATCATAAGATCATAAGCAGTCCATAGAGATGGATTTTGACATATAGTGGAACGTTTCGATAAACTGCACAAGACATTTTTTTATTTAATTGAGGAATTGGTGGGCTGGCTTAAATGATTTACATTATCACGGAAAACAGGTATAAAAAGTCAACTTTTCAATGAGCAATCCAATAATCAAATTTTTTTTCGACATCTATTGAAATCAGCAGCATTACATGAAACTGTGGTACATATAGGCATTGAGCAATAATTCTTTCAAGAGAAACGCTTTGCGAAAAGCCATCTGGCAGATCGCCAATTAAGAGCAAGCAACAAAATACTTTTCGGGGATCATCAGATCTCCCCCCATGATATACATGTGTCAAATTTCAATATTTCGCGATAAATCTTAAATAATCTTTTCTTGATAGAAGAAAAAATAAAGGATCGATTGCTAACAAAGTATTTTTTATAATTGCATACTTCTCATTTTTACCAATTCCTTTGCCAGGCTTCCATCCCATACCACGTAGCATAGCCAGGCCAAATTCATCAATGGGGATTTGCTCGTAATCTTCTAAAGTAGACTGAAACAATACAAATTACAGCATATTGATATTTTTTAAATTTGTAACGATCAACAATTTTATATTTGTATCATTTTTTTTTTTTTCGTGACAAACCTCGACTTCCCCACGTAAAGATTCATTCTCTGGTATAGGGACAGCAAGATTAGGATTTTCCACTTTTATGTCTCTACTATGGAGGTCCTCTATTATTTCACATGCTGCCTGTTCCTCCAAAGTTTTTGGTAGACTCTCAGATTCATCCGATTTTTCTTTTTTTATTTCAGACACGCCCATGAGAATGGTACCATCTTTATTAATATCTGGCTTGCCATTTAGGACATTGGACGAAATACCATTTTCACTGTCTCTTATTTTAGGTTCAAATATATCAGCATCTGTTTTATTTAAAATCCTATCATGCCAAGTTTTTGAACCCAACAGGGGAATAACGAGGATCTCGCCTATTTTCTCTTCCCCACTGCAATAAAAATATCATGTCTTTACATTACTAAATACACAGTTTTGTTTTGTCAAAATTTATAATTTTTCATTGAACATAATTTTGTGTGTATTGCAGCAATAATAAAATCCATACCCCACAACTTTGATTGATTTACTATCGAGACACTCGATATAATCGACTTTCTTTTCTTCTTGTGGTGGTGCAATTTTGAGAGCTGATTTTTTAATAGACTTTGCAAAACCGAAGGACACTTTCTTCCCCTCGTCAGCCATCGTTGAAGGAGGGTTCGATTTTATAAACGATATAAGGGATAAATTTGACCGTTATTTCAGTGTCTGCCTTTTAGACAATCCTTGAATACTTTTGTGAGATCATATTTCGAATAAGTACATAGCGGGTTAAGTTAATAAATGAATCAATCTAGGCTTGATTCGCGATAGCACGTACTGTTTTTTGTATAAACAAATGTAAATTAACCTAAAACTAGTCGGAGCGATTCGAACGCACTTAGAACCAGTGGTCTGAAGGCCACCCACGCTGATTGGTCGAGCGCTGAAGGATATGCTAGTACTGCCAGCCTCACAAAAGGAAACGAATATTCCGAGAACTAGCGTGAAACTTACCTATATAAAGTTACCGTCAAACTTTAACTATTTCACTTTTTTCTTTTTCTACTGGTTAGGGAATCGTTGGGGAGTGATTGGGAGTCTAATTAAAACGTAGGGGAGTCAACCGATCTTTTTTAATGGAGGAATCAAAATTTGAGTGTGAAGTTAGCCCAACGTAATTTGACTTATAACTGGTTCGATTGTATGACGTCGTAATCGACGCGGAATTGTTAGGGGGCGACGAATCATCTAACTAAATCGTTAGGGCGTCTTTAGTTTTTCCGTCAGATCGGAAAAACCATTTCCGATCGGCTACAGAACAAGTCTAAGTTCATGTGCCGTCTGAAGTTAGCCGCAGTATTTTTGGGTTTATCGAATTTACTTTCACAACGGCTTAATCAATCCAGAATTGTTTGGTGAAGTTAAGTTAATTGCGTTCGGCTAGCTTCACACTCAAATTTTGATTTCTCGATTTAAAAAGACTGGTTGACTCCCATACGTTTTAATTAGACTCTCAATCATTCTCGAACAATTCCCTAACGAGTAGACAAAGAAAAAAGTTAAGTTTGACATATATAAAGTTGACCGGACACTTTGACTATTTAACTTTTTTGTTTTTCCACTCGTTAGGGAATCGTTTGGGAATGATTGGATGGGAGTCAACTTTATACAGGTGTGCCCCACTGCCTCAAACGGTACTGCGGTGTGCTGTCACCACACGTTTGCTCTTTGTACGAATATACTCGCGTGCGCCATAGCCGTTTGAATGAGCGCGCGCCAATAAACTCATAATAATACCAAATGGCAATATAATTTATAATCTAACTGATTATACGTAATTATAATAAACGAATTAAATACGTTGATTCAGCAAAAGAAAGTATAATCACATAAAGATGACATTATTGATCCTCTCCTCCTTATATCCAGCTTTCCTTTGCTTGGAAACAAGAAAAACAAATTGCTTTGTTTACAAATGGTCGTTTCCCTAACAGAGGACAATTATTAAGAGTAATAGGAAGCGAAATAAATATGTCAGACAATCCTGATAATATTTTGCAACCGTGGGAGGCCGAATCTAACGTAGAACATCTGCAACCTTCCAGTCTCGAGGAAGTTGGAACGAAAACGTAAGACGCAAATTACAAGAATGCACGAATTATACGTAAAAGTATGTTTTTTTTCAATGCTTCAGATGGTTCGAATATCATAAAAAGCTAATCCTGTTGAATCAACAAAGTATCTTAGAGATAAGTACTTTGCGTGAAGAGTCCGTTAAGGAATGGTTCGTCAGTTTTCAGAAGGTGATTTATATTAATCACAATAAAGAACTTTTTTAACATAATTTTGAAAAAACATCTTGATTAATAACTTTTAATTATGTCTTTCGTTGATTTTTTGATTGCTAGATATCCGTTCTCATATACGAAGCTATTCAAATCGCTGTTTGGAAAAATAAAGTTTTTCCACTTCTCGTTGAGCTCAATGGTGAACCATCCAACACTTTTATGCTTTACAGTGTATTTTATCATGAAGTAATAGTAGTTTCTCTCCTGGAGAATGTTTTGTTTCATTGCGATAGTGCGGAAACGCTCGACGATTCGATTCTCGATTTAGTCGATTATGCTGTTGATAACGTTACATCGCTTGTGTTTAAAAAAGAAGATCTGGGAGAGGAAAATTATAACATCGAGTGAGTTACACTCAAATGCAGGGTTGGACCATTGGTAGTCTCTTAAAATAATTGGATTTTTTTCTTGCACTGTCCAGATCGTGCCTTGAGGAATTATTGCGTAAAAAAAATGAAATAGAATTTGATAACGGGATAAAGTGCATCTCGATTCTACGTTATTTGGCTGAATTTTCCGAAAAATTGCCACTCTGCGTTCTCTCGAGAATGTTATCCACCCACGATGTTCCATATCTGCTTACACAGCTGATTGAGAAACATCCATGGAGAAAGAGTGAGTCAAAAGGTGGAGAATAGGGTGTTTTTTTATTCAAATATTAGACAATTTTATGACGAGTCTTTAAGGAAGAGTTTCGGCAATTTCAGACGAGCTTATGTACAACAATGGGAAATGGGAAAACATTGATTCGAAGGAGGCAGATAAATTGTGCAAAGTCGAGGGCCAAATTTGGATAGGCTTGCGAGAACTTCTTCTCAATCCAACATCAGCACCATATTATGAATTAACAGAATTTAGAATATCCGAATTAACAAAGGTACATATTCCATTTTTTTGAATCCTGATATACCAGGAAGTTTTTTTCCCCAAGAACAAAGAAAGCTGATGTTTAAGAGCCAGAAAGTACTTGGAATATTTCGAATAGTCGTAAAATCATATTTGGTACAAATTTTTCAAGCGATAGAGTGGAATTATTTTTTTCTAAAAAATTATAAAAGTTACCCGAAACAAGTTTTTATTTCGTCATTTTATTCCTCATAGCTGCAAAAATATTTGCAAGAACACGTACTGGATCAAATAGCTCCATTGATCGAACTTCGTCGTTGGTTGAGTTATCTCAGTATTTCACGGGAAACATCAAGCTCAAAGCCCACGATAACTGTGGAAGTTGTTCCACAGATAAGATCATCGATTATGAAGAAATATAGCAAAAAATGGAAGAAACTAGCAAAACATCAATCGAAATTTCTATACACCAAAAACACCGATCACGTAAAGAATATGGCACAAGTGCTGAGTGAGGCATACGATATTGATAAATTGAATATTGGAGAGATAAAAAAATGTACACTTTGCAAAGAGGCTGCATCGAAGAGATGCTCAAAATGTAAAGGTGTCTGGTACTGTGGAAGGTACAGATTAATCATCAAATTGCCTTTGTAATTATGTATGAACTTTGATGTCTAATGAAAAATACTTTTTGTGGAAACCTTTGCAGAGAATGCCAGGTGAAAGATTGGATAAATCACAAGAACACTTGCATTGAGATAATAAAGTCTAAAGAGGCTTTTGGTATCAACGATTGATTACCAAAAAAAAGGTAAAATTATAGGCACATAATTGACGATAAATAAAATGATGGAATTTGATAGTTTATTAAAAGTATCTTAGTGTACAGAATTTTGCTTCAGGTATTCCATCAGCACGTCCTTGGCAGGAGTCTCCTCACCGAAATCCTGCAATAATAAATGAAACTTTTTAGCACCGATTGAGTAAAGGAAATGAAATGTTACAATGTATTTCTGAATATTGTGTTCTCTTAGTGTGGCTTTTTGGACAATTCGCATTTGATACAGTGGAGTTTCAAGATTCCATTATACAATAAAATCATTTTCATCCTTGGCGAAATTATTAGAGAAAGAAAAAAAAATTATTACCTTGATTACAACACATGAGCAGCCAACGACTTTTCGTGCTTTGCCAGCATTGTCGATTTTGCAGAGTCCGGCCCACTCGCCAAGCTTTTTGTTGTTGTCGACCTTGATTAGAGGAATCTGATGCTCATTGCAGAGTGCCTGTACAAGTTTCTTGTACATGGGCTCATCGCAATTTTCTGCTAAAATGCAGAGCATAGCTTGCCTCCTAAAATTTAATGAGTCAAACATTAGAAAATGGTTTGTTACTTTCAATGTGAATCTGATTTGGGTAAAACATAAAACTTACTTGTCAAGAGCCTTAGCAGCTTCATGGAGACCATGCACAACACCATCATGGATGAGGGCATTCTTGAGTACCTCTTGAAGAGCGGTGTTAACGTCCATTGGACCTCCGCCAGTTGCGGCGGAGGGCACATCTTCACTGTAAATAAGATAAATGAAGGTTTTAGGGCAATGTAAAACTCTGTTACAGTATCTATGAGAGAAACAGAATGAGAGAGAGAGAAAGAGAGAAACTGACTGCAGGCAGCCATGAAAGAAGCAAGAGAATACGATATGGAACAGGTCATACAACACATTAAGGCAATGTGAAGCCATTAAGGGAGCAAAAAGATATCTATAAATTTCTGGGATAGTTTGTCTCAAAGGTTTCTTAGTATTTTTTTTTTAACAGAAAAGCCAATTGCAAGATATGAAAAATTACTCGAAAAAGAATCTCCGTGAAAAATGTTGAGATTATGCTGACCTTTAATATCACCTTAAGGCAAGGAGAAGCATTTATGAATATGAGGGACAGATGGAGTATTTTTAGATATATTTTTTTTAAGATGTTCAATATTTTTTTGACAATAGAAAAATCTTATGAAATGCAAAATTACGTGTGCAAACAATAAGAAATTGCTTTGCCCAAAAAGTTTATCACTTACAGTGAAATAGTAAAAAAAAAAAAAAAACAAAAACAAAATTGAGGTTGTGTTAACCTTTCATATCATTTTAAAGGGACGTGAGTCTAGATATTAATGGAGGCAGAGCTAAATTTGTAAACGTAACTTCCTCAAAGACAGTTTTGAAATATAATCAAACCGGATAAACCCTAATCTATACCATAAAGTTATATCTAAGTTCGTTTTTTTTTGAGGTTATGTTGACGTTCAGTCCACCCTTAAATAAAGATATAGAAAAAAAACCGACGTGAGTTTCGCGTTATACAAAGGTGACGAAAAAAAAAAAAAAAAGAGTATCGGAACACAGTAAGAGTGCAGTGACAAAAGTTAGGTTAACTGGACGCTTCCGGCAAATAATCAAACACAGTAAACACGTTCGAGTAGAACTATATACGAACCAAAAATTAGGAAAAATTTATTGGAATTAATGTTAAACTGTACATATCGGAAAGAAACTTGTAGATTTTTGTTTAATAACGTTAAATGTGCATGATAATGTGCGATTAGACGTTTGGTGCGAGACACTTACGTTTCAACGTCGGACATGATTTTGACGGTCTCTGCAGCTGAAATAAATAATACGTATTATTGTTTATAAATCCATGAGCGCATTTCTGCATTTTTTCACTTTTTAAATACAACGATGACATTGTAATTGACGGATTACTGAACGTTCTGTGCAAAGCGTGTTCAATCTACCTTTTCTGAAGAGGAAAGAGAAATGGCGCCCGATTGTACTTGCGGCACGTTGAGGCTGATCGGCTTGTTATTGGTCGGGAACATGAAGTAGGGCGACATCTCTGAATATTATCTCGAAATTGAACGGCGAGACATTGCATTATTACCATCATTACCACTCAGCCGATAATAAAAATGAAACGCAAGATATGTATGGCGATTTTCGACATTTATTCCACATTATACACGTCGTTTCATCCCCTATAGATTTTGAATAATTTTCCGTCATTTCAAGAGAACTTGAGAAGAAGTGTAATTTTCCCGACCCTCATTACCCCGTTTGGATATCAAACTCTCGCCCAACCGCATTACCCGATCTCTCTCGCTCTCTCTCACTCTATATATATATATATATATATATATATATATATATATATATATATATATATATATATGCGTGAGTGTGTGTATGAAGAGAAGAAAGGTGAAGAAAAAATGTTAGGTAGATACATAAGTTGGATATTCTATCCCTATATAAAAATGTCGTATATACTACTTTTGTTGGGTTATATTGTATATAACCCAACAAAAAAGGTGTCAGACTCGTAAATCGCAGTTGTAAATTTGTTAAGAGGATGTGAAAGCTCTTTTTTACCATCATAGCAGACCTAAATATTCGTGCAAATAACATTGCAAAACTATCAAACCAAATAAATGGAAATTTTAGTATATAATCCAGTTAGTAGTATCCTACAAGGTGACATTCTTAGAATTTTGAAATTCAAAAAAAAAAAATTACAGTTTGCATTGCCACCAGTTATCTGTAAAATAAAAATGGATTTACTGACCTTCAAAGCTAGTTATGCAAAAAATCCTTTATGTCACCCTATGCAGTAACCAAAAACTAACACACTGAGTACTTGTACATTTTTTTAGGTGCAAAACTTCGGCAATACTATTTGCACGAAAATTTTTGTGGTAAGATTACCTGCATACAAGCCGTGGCCGATCAGTTTAGCCCAAATTTGGTTCGCAAACATTCCGCTAACGAATCATATATACTTAAACGCTAACGGCGTCTTCTTCGTACTGTAATATATAGTAATAGCAACGAAGATTGAGGTCTATAGAAGCACAAAGCCTATAGCCCGCTTGGTTCCAATTTTTTAGTGAGTCAAACATACGCTAGGAGGCTCTAGTGTCGAACGATCAATATGCTCCGCCTTCTAGCTTCGATGCTCGCAGACATCTGGCTACGGTGGGGTCACGTAGTTTCCCCTGACGTCCCTCTCTGTGGCTTCCCCTACCGTCCCTCATTCTGCACCTCTCGACGACGCGCGGCGGCGAACTTATGTTTACGAACAATCACTACATCCACACGACGAGCTTTATTCCAATTTTACTAACATCGATGTACTAAAATCGAGCGTAATGCGCGGTGTAAATAGCGTATTATACTCGAATTAACAACGTACTTGTAAATCGGAGTAAATTATTGAAACTCAAACCTAAGAACACCTAATCCAAGCGGGTACACAACATAAATATTACAATGCGCATTCAATATTCAATCAGTTCCGGTTGGGTTAGACGTCACTTCTGGTTAGGTCAGACGTTACTTCCGGTTGGGTTAGACGTTACTTCCGGTTGGGTTAGACGTCACTTGCGGTTGGGTTGGATGTCACTTCCGGTTGGGTTAGACGTCACTACCAGTTGGGTTGGATGTCACTTCCTGTTGGGTCAGACGTTACTTCCGGTTGGGTTAGACGTCACTTCTGGTCGCTTCGACGTCACTTCCGGTTGGGTTAGACGTCACTTCCGGTTGGGTTAGACGTCACTTCCGGTTGGGTTAGACGTCACTTGCGGTTGGGTTGGATGTCACTTCCGGTTGGGTTAGACGTCACTTCCGGTCGCTTCGACGTCACTTCCGGTCGCATCTACGTCACTTCCGGTTGGGTTAGACGTCACTTCCGGTTGGGTTAGGCCTCACTTCCGGTTGGGTAAGACGTCACTTCCGGTTGGGTTAGACGTCTAACCCAACCGGAAATTGGGTTTGGCGTCACTTCCGGTTGGGTTAGACGTCTAACCCAACCGGAAGTTGGGTTAGACGTTTAACCCAACCGGAAGTTGGGTTTGGATCACTTCCGGTTAGGTAAGACGTCACTTCCGGTTGGGTTAGACGTCACTTCCGGTTGGGTTAGACGTCTAACCCAACCGGAAGTTGGGTTTGGGTCACTTCCGGTTGGGTTAGACGTCACTTCCGGTTGGGTTAGACGTCTAACCCAACCGGAAGTTGGGTTTGGCGTCACCTCCGGTTGGGTTAGACGTCACTTCCGGTTGGGTTAGACGTCTAACCCATCCGGAAGTTGGGTTTGGCGTCACTTCCGGTTGGGTTAGACGTCACTTCTGGTTGGGTTAGACGTCTAACCCAACCGGAAGTTGGGTTTGGGTCACTTCCGGTTGGGTTAGACGTCACTTCCGGTTGGGTTAGACGTCTAACCCAACCGGAAGTTGGGTTTGGCGTCACCTCCGGTTGGGTTAGACGTCACTTCCGGTTGGGTTAGACGTCTAACCCAACCGGAAGTTGGGTTTGGGTCACTTCCGGTTGGGTTAAACGTCACTTCCGGTTGGGTTAGACGTCTAACTCAACCGGAAGTTGGGTTTGGGTCACTTCCGGTTAGGTAAGACGTCACTTCCGGTTGGGTTAGACGTCTAACCCAACCGGAAGTTGGATTTGGGTCACTTCCGGTTGGGTTAAACGTCACTTCCGGTTGGGTTAGACGTCTAACCCAACTGGAAGTTGGGTTCGGGTCACTTCCGGTTAGGTAAGACGTCACTTCCGGTTGGGTTAGACGTCTAACCCAACCGGAAGTTGGGTTTGGCGTCACTTCCGGTTGGGTTAGACGTCACTTCCGGTTGGGTTAGACGTCTAACCCAACCGGAAGTTGGGTTAGACGTCACTTCTGGTTGGGTTAGACGTCTAACCCAACCGGAAGTTGGGTTCGGGTCACTTCCAGTTAGGTAAGACGTCACTTCCGGTTGGGTTAGACGTCTAACCCATCCGGAAGTTGGGTTTGGCGTCACTTCCGGTTGGGTTAGACGTCACTTCTGGTTGGGTTAGACGTCTAACCCAACCGGAAGTTGGGTTTGGGTCACTTCCGGTTGGGTTAGACGTCACTTCCGGTTGGGTTAGACGTCTAACCCAACCGGAAGTTGGGTTAGACGTCACTTCTGGTTGGGTTAGACGTCACTTCCGGTTGGGTTAGACGTCTAACCCAACCGGAAGTTGGGTTTGGGTCACTTCCGGTTGGGTTAAACGTCACTTCCGGTTGGGTTAGACGTCTAACCCAACCGGAAGTTGGGTTCGGGTCACTTCCGGTTAGGTAAGACGTCACTTCCGGTTGGGTTAGACGTCTAACCCAACCGGAAGTTGGGTTTGGGTCACTTCCGGTTGGGTTAGACGTCACTTCCGGTTGGGTTAGACGTCTAACCCAACCGGAAGTTGGGTTTGGGTCACTTCCGGTTAGGTAAGACGTCACTTCCGGTTGGGTTAGACGTCTAACCCAACCGGAAGTTGGGTTTGGGTCACTTCCGGTTGGGTTAAACGTCACTTCCGGTTGGGTTAGACGTCTAACCCAACTGGAAGTTGGGTTCGGGTCACTTCCGGTTAGGTAAGACGTCACTTCCGGTTGGGTTAGACGTCTAACCCAACCGGAAGTTGGGTTTGGCGTCACTTCCGGTTGGGTTAGACGTCACTTCCGGTTGGGTTAGACGTCTAACCCAACCGGAAGTTGGGTTAGACGTCACTTCTGGTTGGGTTAGACGTCTAACCCAACCGGAAGTTGGGTTCGGGTCACTTCCGGTTAGGTAAGACGTCACTTCCGGTTGGGTTAGACGTCTAACCCATCCGGAAGTTGGGTTTGGCGTCACTTCCGGTTGGGTTAGACGTCACTTCTGGTTGGGTTAGACGTCTAACCCAACCGGAAGTTGGGTTTGGGTCACTTCCGGTTGGGTTAGACGTCACTTCCGGTTGGGTTAGACGTCTAACCCAACCGGAAGTTGGGTTTGGCGTCACCTCCGGTTGGGTTAGACGTCACTTCCGGTTGGGTTAGACGTCTAACCCAACCGGAAGTTGGGTTTGGGTCACTTCCGGTTGGGTTAAACGTCACTTCCGGTTGGGTTAGACGTCTAACCCAACCGGAAGTTGGGTTCGGGTCACTTCCGGTTAGGTAAGACGTCACTTCCGGTTGGGTTAGACGTCTAACCCAACCGGAAGTTGGGTTTGGGTCACTTCCGGTTGGGTTAGACGTCACTTCCGGTTGGGTTAGACGTCTAACCCAACCGGAAGTTGGGTTTGGCGTCACTTCCGGTTGGGTTAGACGTCACTTCCGGTTGGGTTAGACGTCTAACCCAACCGGAAGTTGGGTTAGACGTCACTTCTGGTTGGGTTAGACGTCTAACCCAACCGGAAGTTGGGTTCGGGTCACTTCCGGTTAGGTAAGACGTCACTTCCGGTTGGGTTAGACGTCTAACCCATCCGGAAGTTGGGTTTGGCGTCACTTCCGGTTGGGTTAGACGTCACTTCCGGTTGGGTTAGACGTCTAACCCAACCGGAAGTTGGGTTTGGGTCACTTCCGGTTGGGTTAGACGTCACTTCCGGTTGGGTTAGACATCTAATTCAACCGGAAGTTGGGTTTGGCGTCACTTCCGGTTGGGTTAGATGTCACTTCCGGAAGTGACGTCTAACCCAACCGAAAGTGACCCAAACCCAACCGGAAGTGACATCTAACCCAACCGAAAGTGACGTCTAACCCAACCGGAAGTGACGTCGAAGCGACCGGAAGTGACGTCTAACCCAACCGGAAGTGACGCCTAACCCAACCGGAAGTGACGTCTAATCCAACCGGAAGTGACGTTTAACCCAACCGGAGGTGACATCGAAGCGACCGGAAGTGTCGCGAACTCGCCGGGAGATGGTGCTACCGTCGTGACGGGAAAATACAAATTTTTGCCTAGGAATTTTGCTGCTTCGCGAACTCGCCGGCAGATGGCGCCACCATCGTGGCTGGAAAATCAAAATTTTCGCTTTGAAATTTTGTAGCTTCGCGTACTTACCGGCAAATGACGCCACCGTCATGGTGGGGAAAACTCAAATTTTTGCCTTGAAACTTTGCACCCTCGCCAACTTGCCAACAGATGGCGCCACCGTCGGGTGGAAAATTAAAAACGTTGTCCTGAAATGTTGCAGCTTCGCGAACTTGCCGGCAGATAGCGCCACCGTCGTGGCGAGAAAAATTAAAATTTTGCCTTGAAATTTTGCTGCTTCGCGAACTCGCCGACTGATGGCACCACCGTCGTGGCGGAAAAAATCGAATTTTTGCCTAGAAATTTTGCTGCTTCGCTAACTCGCCGGCAGATGGATCCACCATCGTGACGGAAAAATTAAAATTTTCGCGTTGAAATTTTGCAGCTTCGCGAGCTTACCGACAGATGGACCTGAAGTGACGACAAAGCGATCGGAAGTGACGTCAGAACAACCGGAAGTGACGTCAAATCAACCAGAAGTGACGTCAGAACAACCGGAAGTGAGGTCAGAACAACCGGAAGTGATGTCAGAACAACCGGAAGTGATGTCAGAACAACTGGAAGTGATATTAGAACAACCGGAAGTGATGTTAGAACAACCCGAAGTGACGTCAAATCGACCAGAGACGTCAAAGCGACCGAAAGTGACCTCAAAGTGACCGGAAGTGACGAAATTGCAGCCGGAAGTGACGTTAAAGCGACCGCAAGTGACGAAATTGCAACCGGAAGTGACGTCAAAGCGACTAGAATTGACGTCAAAGCAACCGGAAGTGACGTCAAAGTGACCAGAAGTGACGGCAGAGCGACCAGATGTGACGTCAGAGCGACCGGAAGTGACGTCAAAGTGACCGGATGTGACGTCAGAGCGATCGGAAGTGACACCGAAGCGACTAGAATTGACGTCAAAACGACCGGAAGTGACGTCAAAGTGATCGGAAGGGACGTCAAAGTGACCAGAAGTGACGGCAGAGCGACCGGAAGTGACGTCAAAGTGACTGGAAGTGTCGGCAAAGCGACCGGAAGTGACCTCATTGCAACCGGAAGTGACGTCAGAGCAACCAGAGGTGACGTCAGAACAACCGGACGTGAAGTCAGAACAACCGGAAGTGACGTCAGAACAACCGGACGTGAAGTCAGAACAACCGGAAGTGACGTCTAAACAACTGGAAATGACGTTGGAACAACCGGAAGGGACGTCAAAGCAACCGGCAGTGACGTCGAAGTGACCGGAAATGACGTCAGAGCAACCAGAAGTGACGTCATTGCAACCGGTAGTGACGTCAAAGCAACCAGAAGTGATGTCAGAGCAACCAGAAGTGACGTCAAAGCGACCAGAAGTGACGTCTCTGCGACCGGAAGTTACGTCAAATTTAACCGGAAATGACGTCAAATTTGATCGCAAGTGACCGATAATCGTTGCCGATAAGAGAGCTCTTGCGGCACTCTGCACAATCGCCGGATACATTATGTAATTGTTTCATCTCGTGCAATGAATGATACTCATTTACATATTTTAATTAGATCATTAATCATCGGCAAATATCTATTATCTAATTGCGAAGGGATAGAATAAAATTAGTTGAGAAAGTAGGACAATTGTTTAGCTGTTAATTTCAGATTATATAAATAACAGATCGAAGCCTGCACCTATCCGTTGTTTTGTATGTTTTCCATTATCGGAGGTCGATTATGAAGTATCATACGTTTTAATCAACGAAGATTTATAATGCTAAAGTATTTGCAATGAATAGCTCTATCTTCGTCGGTATCAGCAATGTAAACCTAAACCCCCACTCTACGTCCGTATCGCTCCTGTGCGAGAGAACGCACCCATCACCCCAGCTGCGAGTGCGAGTGAAATAGCATCATCAACCCGACTCGGTAGGTGGAGCCAACGCAGTTATACAGCCGCTCACGTGTGTTAGTTCTGTACGTGAGCGCACACATGTAAACTCGACGCTAGCGACATCTTACCGTTGGGGGAGAAAGATTATCCGAGCTCCCCAACTTTTTTGGAACAAAGCGGGCTATAGGCTTTGTGCTTCTATAGGCCTAAATCTTCGTTGGTAATAGTGGGAAGAGCCAAGTGTTTCTGTCGCCCGGGCTTATTACCACGGAGCGAAAGAGAGAGAGAGAGAGCGAGAGAAATAGAGAGAGGGAGAGAGAGAAAGCGAGACCGCTGCAGTAGGCCATGTCTTTAGTCATTTACATTTGATATGAAAAGTCAAGGTGTTTTAGGTATCCAAGATAATGCAGGGTCAGACTTTCTTTGTGCTTTACATGAATTGCGAAAATCGCAAGATAATTGAATAACTATCGTCGATCAAATATTTCGCAATGATAGGTTAATTATTTATTTTACAAAGATGATAATGATTAAAAATAATATGAATTAAATATAAGAGATTGTCTTATTTCTAAGAATAATGACAATACTTTTAATTAATTTAGATTTCAGGGGTTATGTTGCAATAGTGGCTAAAATAATATAAGATTTAAATTATAGAAACTTTGTTCAAATTGAATAATACGAAATTTCAAGCTGCGATATCTTTGCAATCGTTATCCCTATTGAGATTTGATAGGGGGGTTTTGGAAAGGTCTCGAGTAGACTTAAAGAATGGCGCCAGTTTCATCCAAATATGCCAATTATTTCTAATCCTTGAGGCACTTTGAAAATCCGCGAAATCAGAAGCAAAGGGAAAAAATCGCTCGTTCAATTTGAAAAATCTTGAAAAATATTTTAAAAAATGGCAGCTCAACCGGGCTGGTTGACAAATACCACATGAGGGCCCGTTGAGAAATCTACTTTACGATGGCCGGTTGAAAAATTTGCCTTACGAGGGCCGGTTGAAAATCTACCTTACGAGGGCCGGTAGAAAAATTTATTTTACGAGGGCCGGTTGAAAAATCTACCTTACGAGAGGCGGTTGAAAACTTGACTTTACGAGGGCCGGTTGAAAAATTGACTTTACGAGGGCCGGTTGGAAAATGTACCTTACGAGGGTCGGTTAAAAAATCTACCTTACGAGGGCCGGTTGAAAAATTTACCTAACGAGGGCCGATTGAAAATCTACCGTACGAGGGCCGGTTGAAAAATATACCTTACGAGGGCCGGTTGAAAAATCTACCTTACGAGGGCCGGTTGAAAAATCTACCTTACAAGGGCTGGTTGAAAAATTTACCTTACGAGGGCCGGTTGAAAAATTGACTTTACGAGGGCCGGTTGAAAAATTGATTTTACGATGGCCGGTTGAAAAATTTGCCTTACGAGGGCCGGTTGAAAATCTACCTTACGAGGGCCGGTAGAAAAATTTATTTTACGAGGGCCGGTTGAAAAATCTACCTTACGAGAGGCGGTTGAAAACTTGACTTTACGAGGGCCGGTTGAAAAATTGACTTTACGAGGGCCGGTTGGAAAATGTACCTTACGAGGGTCGGTTAAAAAATCTACCTTACGAGGGCCGGTTGAAAAATTTACCTAACGAGGGCCGATTGAAAATCTACCGTACGAGGGCCGGTTGAAAAATATACCTTACGAGGGCCGGTTGAAAAATCTACCTTACGAGGGCCGGTTGAAAAATCTACCTTACAAGGGCTGGTTGAAAAATTTACCTTACGAGGGCCGGTTGAAAAATTTACCTAACGAGGGCCGATTGAAAATCTACCGTACGAGGGCCGGTTGAAAAATATACCTTACGAGGGCCGGTTGAAAAATTGACTTTACGAGGGCCGGTTGAAAAATTGACTTTACGAGGGCCGGTTGAAAAATTGACTTTACGAGGGCCGGTTGGAAAATGTACCTTACGAGGGTCGGTTAAAAAATCTACCTTACGAGGGCCGGTTGAAAAATTTACCTAACGAGGGCCGATTGAAAATCTACCGTACGAGGGCCGGTTGAAAAATATACCTTACGAGGGCCGGTTGAAAAATCTACCTTACGAGGGCCGGTTGAAAAATCTACCTTACAAGGGCTGGTTGAAAAATTTACCTTACGAGGGCCGGTTGAAAAATTTACCTAACGAGGGCCGATTGAAAATCTACCGTACGAGGGCCGGTTGAAAAATATACCTTACGAGGGCCGGTTGAAAAATTGACTTTACGAGGGCCGGTTGAAAAATTGACTTTACGAGGGCCGGTTGAAAAATTGACTTTACGAGGGCCGGTTGAAAAATTGATTTTACGATGGCCGGTTGAAAAATTTGCCTTACGAGGGCCGGTTGAAAATCTACCTTACGAGGGCCGGTAGAAAAATTTATTTTACGAGGGCCGGTTGAAAAATCTACCTTACGAGAGGCGGTTGAAAACTTGACTTTACGAGGGCCGGTTGAAAAATTGACTTTACGAGGGCCGGTTGGAAAATGTACCTTACGAGGGTCGGTTAAAAAATCTACCTTACGAGGGCCGGTTGAAAAATTTACCTAACGAGGGCCGATTGAAAATCTACCGTACGAGGGCCGGTTGAAAAATATACCTTACGAGGGCCGGTTGAAAAATCTACCTTACGAGGGCCGGTTGAAAAATCTACCTTACAAGGGCTGGTTGAAAAATTTACCTTACGAGGGCCGGTTGAAAAATTGACTTTACGAGGGCCGGTTGAAAAATTGATTTTACGATGGCCGGTTGAAAAATTTGCCTTACGAGGGCCGGTTGAAAATCTACCTTACGAGGGCCGGTAGAAAAATTTATTTTACGAGGGCCGGTTGAAAAATCTACCTTACGAGAGGCGGTTGAAAACTTGACTTTACGAGGGCCGGTTGAAAAATTGACTTTACGAGGGCCGGTTGGAAAATGTACCTTACGAGGGTCGGTTAAAAAATCTACCTTACGAGGGCCGGTTGAAAAATTTACCTAACGAGGGCCGATTGAAAATCTACCGTACGAGGGCCGGTTGAAAAATATACCTTACGAGGGCCGGTTGAAAAATCTACCTTACGAGGGCCGGTTGAAAAATCTACCTTACAAGGGCTGGTTGAAAAATTTACCTTACGAGGGCCGGTTGAAAAATTGACTTTACGAGGGCCGGTTGAAAAATTGATTTTACGATGGCCGGTTGAAAAATTTGCCTTACGAGGGCCGGTTGAAAATCTACCTTACGAGGGCCGGTAGAAAAATTTATTTTACGAGGGCCGGTTGAAAAATCTACCTTACGAGAGGCGGTTGAAAACTTGACTTTACGAGGGCCGGTTGAAAAATTGACTTTACGAGGGCCGGTTGGAAAATGTACCTTACGAGGGTCGGTTAAAAAATCTACCTTACGAGGGCCGGTTGAAAAATTTACCTAACGAGGGCCGATTGAAAATCTACCGTACGAGGGCCGGTTGAAAAATATACCTTACGAGGGCCGGTTGAAAAATCTACCTTACGAGGGCCGGTTGAAAAATCTACCTTACAAGGGCTGGTTGAAAAATTTACCTTACGAGGGCCGGTTGAAAAATTTACCTAACGAGGGCCGGTTGAAAATTTTACCTTACGAAAGCCGGTTGAAAAGTCTACTTTACGAGAGCCGGTTGAAAAGTCTACTTTACGAGGGCCGGTTCAGAAATCTACCTTACGAGGGCCGGTTGAAAAATCTACCTTACGAGGGCTGGTTGAAAAATTTCCCTTACGAGGGCCGGTTGAAAAATTGACTTTACGAGGGCCGGTTGAAAAATTGAGTTTACGAGGGCCGGTTGAAAAATTGACTTTATGAGGGCTGGTTGAAAAATCTACCTTACGAGGGCCGGCTGAAAAATTTACTTTACGAGGGCCGGTTGAAAAATTGACTTTACGAGGGCCGGTTGAAAAATTTACCTTACGAGGGCCGGTTGAAAAATTTACCTAACGAAGGCCGGTTAAAAATTTACCTTACGAGTGCCGGTTGAAAATCTATCTTACGAGGGCCGGTTGAGAAGTCTACTTTACGAGGGCCGGTTCAAAAATCTACCTTACGAGGGCCGGTTGAAAAATTGACTTTACAAGGGCTTGTTGAAAAATTGACTTTACGAGGGCCGGTTGAAAAATTGACTTTATGAGGGCCGGTTGAAAAATCTACCTTACGAGGGGCGGTTGGAAAATTGACTTTATGAGGGCCGGTTGAAAAATCTACCTTACGAGGGCCGGTTGAAAAATTTACCTTACGAGGGCCGGTTGAAAATCTAGCTTACGTGGGCTGGTTGAAAACTTGACTTTGCGAGGGCCGATTGAAAAATTTACCTAAGGAGGGCCGGTTGAAAATTTTACCTTACGAAAGCCGGTTGAAAAATCTACCTTACGAGGGCCGGTTGAAAAATCTACCTCACGAGGGCTGGTTGAAAAATTTACCTTACGAGGGCCAGATGAAAAATTGACTTTACGAGGGCTGGTTGAAAAATTCACCTTACGAGGGCTGGTTGAAAAATTTACCTAACGAGGGCCGGTTGAAAATTCTACCTTACGAGGGCCGGTTGAAAAAATTACCTTGCAAGGGCCGGTTGAAAAATCTACCTTACGAGGGCCGGTTGAAAAATCTACCTTGCAAGGTCCGGTTGAAAAATCTCCCTTACGAGGGCCGGTTGAAAATCTATCTTACGAGGGCCGGTTGAAAAATTGACTTTATGAGGGCCGGTTGAAAAATCTACCTTACGAGGGCCGGTTGAAAAATTTACCTTACGAGGGCCGGTTGAAAATCTAGCTTACGTAGGCCGGTTGAAAACTTGACTTTGCGAGGGCCGGTTGAAAAATTTACCTAAGGAGGGCAGGTTGAAAATTTTACCTTACGAAAGCCGGTTGAAAAGTCTACCTTACGAGGGCCGGTTGAAAAATTGACTTTATGAGGGCCGGTTGAAAAATCTACCTTACGAGGGCCGGTTGAAAAATTTACCTTACGAGGGCCGGTTGAAAATCTAGCTTACGTAGGCCGGTTGAAAACTTGACTTTGCGAGGGCCGGTTGAAAAATTTACCTAAGGAGGGCAGGTTGAAAATTTTACCTTACGAAAGCCGGTTGAAAAGTCTACCTTACGAGGGCCGGTTGAAAAATTGACTTTATGAGGGCCGGTTGAAAAATCTACCTTACGAGGGCCGGTTGAAAAATTTACCTTACGAGGGCCGGTTGAAAATCTAGCTTACGTAGGCCGGTTGAAAACTTGACTTTGCGAGGGCCGGTTGAAAAATTTACCTAAGGAGGGCAGGTTGAAAATTTTACCTTACGAAAGCCGGTTGAAAAGTCTACCTTACGAGGGCCGGTTGAAAAATTGACTTTATGAGGGCCGGTTGAAAAATCTACCTTACGAGGGCCGGTTGAAAAATCTACCTTACGAGGGCTGGTTGAAAAATCTACCTGACGAGGGCCGGTTGAAAAATTGACTTTACGAGGGCCGGTTGAAAAATTGACTTTACGAGGGCCGGTTGAAAAATCTACCGTACCAGGGCCGGTTGAAAAATCTACTGTACGACGGCCGGTTGAAAATCTACTTTATGAAGGCCGGTTGATAAATCTACTTTACGAGGGGCGGTTGAAAAGTTTACTTTACGAGGGCAGGTTGGAAAAATACTACACGAGAGCCGAAAAATTTGCCAAAGTCGCTCGCCCAATTCGAAAAATCTTGAAAAAATATTTTTAAAAATTTTAGCTCAACGTATCCAGCGGCATTTTAAAGCTTGAACTCTTGGGATTAAAAAAAAAAGAAAAAATCCGCTATCTCTGAAGGGGGCATATTCCCCTCCTATATATATATTTATTTCTGGGAAGTGAAAAACATTGTAAAGAATGACAAAAGTTGAAGATCGCTAATGGTTTGTCTGTCAAATTGCGGATTTATAAATATATATCTTATATTTTTATTTACAATATATATTTCTGGGAAGTCAGAAACATTGTAAAGAAAGATAAAAGTCGAAGATCGCTAATGGTCTGTCTGTCGAATCGCCGATGGCGTACAGTGCCATCTAACGGTGGCGCGCACCGCACGGATGGTGAAAGGTTTTGGCGAACTCCGATGGCGTCGGCATAGTAGTGAACGGCGCACGCGCAACGAATTACCATCTGTGCGGCGCGCGCCACCGACAGATGGCACTATACGACATCGGCGATTCGACATACAAATCATTAGCAATCTTCGAATTTTATCGTTCTTTACAATGTTACTGACTTCCCAGAAATATATATTGTGAAGAAAGATATGAGATCGCAAATTTGTTTCGTGTATATCGGGCTTAGATTTTTTTTGAATCTATTTTATTTAGGACATAAAATATTTAGGCGACATACGCGCGCACCGCGGATTTTAAAAGTGCCTCATAGAATAGAAATAATTGGCATATCTGGATGAAACGCCATTCTCTAAGTCTACTCGAGACGTTTTCAAAACCCCCCTTATAAAGCTCAATCGGCAAAACGATGACAAAGTTATCGCAGCTTGAAAACTCTAAATTTTCGTAAATTTTCGATTTTCGATGAAAAAAGATGTGAAAGTTTTTATTTCCCTCAATGATCCTATGAGATTGGAAATTTTCCGCTGAACACGAATAACCCCTTATCTTGGCCAAAAGCTCCATCGAAATGAACCTCGTTAGAGTGTCAATCGAACTATAATATCTCATTAAAAATTGTAGATACGATAAATCGAGTTTTAAGGTAAAATTTTTTATTTTTAATAAATTCCCCATCAATATTATCATCTAATATCGGTGGAAGTAACTTTGACTACCAATTAAGCTCGATAGGGGTTTGATCGAACGATAAAATCTCGTTAAAATTATATATACGATAAATCGAGTTTTAATGATAGATACGATAAATCGAGTTTTAGGGTGAAATTTTTAGTTTCAAACAATTTTACCATCACTATGATAAATTAAGCGGTCTCGCCCTCTCTCTCTCTTTCTCTCTGACCCTCTCGCTCTCTCTCTCTCTCTCTTTCGCTCTGAGGTAATACGCCCGGGAGACTGAAACACTTGGTTCTTCTTACTATTACTATATATTACAGTACGAAGAAGACGCCGCTAGCGTTCAAGTATCTATGATTCGTTAGCGGAATGTTCGCGAACCAAATTTGGGCTAAACTGATCGGCCACGGCTTGTATGCAGGTAATCTTACCACAAAAATTTTCGTGCAAATAGTATTGTCGAAGTTTTCCACCTACAAAAATTTACAAGTACTCAGTGTGTAAGTTTTTTATTACTGCATAGGGTGACATAAAGGATTTTTTGCATAACTAGCTTTGAAGGTCAGTAAATCCATTTTTATTTTACAGATAACTGGTGGTAATGCAAACTGTAATTTTTTTTTTGGAATTTCAAAATTCTAAGCATGTCACCTTATAGGATACTACTAACTGGATTATATGCTAAAATTTCCATTCTTTTGGTTTGATAGTTTTGCAATGTTATTTGCACGAAAATTTAGCTCTGCTACGATGGTAAAAAAGAGCTTTCACATCGTCTTAAGATCAAACAGTCTCTATTTGTTCCAAGCAAAAGTGCGATGATAGAATTTGAGAAGAATTTTCATTTGAAACAAAAAGTGGAATTGTTTTTCTATAATCTTTGGTTTAATTTTTTTCTATATTTTCGTTTACGTGTTCAGTTTTCCGATTTATGCAATCATGTACATGTCTTATTGTTAAAATAATTTATTTTTCTAAATTTGATAAATGTAAAATTTTCCAGCTTTTTTGTTGTCGAGAAAGTACATAATAATTTTAATTTTCATACCTTAAGTGCCACGAGTGTATCAGAGTAAGAAAGGCCGACGATACTTTTTTAGTCCATGCTTTCTCTCTATCTATATAATGAATTCGAACTGATAAAATAAATACTTACGGTATATTTCTTCTTCTGGTTGTCGCCAGCCAGCGAAGTATCTATCTTTAAGGCCATCCGATGATGGAAAATATTTTTTTTAATAGTCAAAATAGTCCGGTGTGACTGTTATATATATGCGTAGTACGTAAATTAGTCTCGTCTTCAAGGCACACTGAGAAAATCGTTGGTTAATAATTCTTATAAGGATCGCGGCGATCGAGACGCACTGAGAAAATAGTTTGTTAAGAATTCTTTTGAGAATCGTGGCGATCGAGGCACAACGAGAAAATAGTTTGTTAAGAATTCTTTTGAGGATCGCGGCGGCGCTGAGAAAATAGTTTGTTAATAATTGCTTTGAGAATCGTGGCGATCGAGACGCACTGAGAAAATAGTTTGTTAGGAATTCTTATGAGGATCGCAGCGGCACTGAGAAAATAGTTTGTTAAGAATTCTTATTTCTTATGACGATCGCGGCGGCACTGAGAAAACAGTTTGTTAAGAATTCTTTTGAGAATCGTGGCGGCACTGAGAAAATAGTTTGTTAAGAATTCTTGTGAGGATCGCAGTGGCACTCAGAAAATAGTTTGTTAATAATTCTCATAAGGATCGCGGCGATCGAGGCATACTGAGAATCTTTTCATGCGCACGCAAATTACATTATGAACAATTTAATGACACAAAAATTATATCGATGATACAAATAGGTCATAATAAACGGATGAAGCAAAAAGTTTATTTACAATGATATCCGCATACATAATTTTCCGTTTGATACAAGACGTTTCTCACAATTGCCATTCGGTAGCGGAGGATATTTTTAGTCGATTGTCATACGAATTATACAATATTACAACGATGAAGAAATTCATTCGAGTTTTTTGACCTTCATCATCATTACGCCGCTCTTAATTGAATAACTAAAAGTAGAAAAAAAAAAAACGTGTCTCTCAATCATATTATTTTGTACACTGAGACCATTTTTGCTTAATATGTTAAACGGTTTTTGTTTTTTTTTACATTCTTCTTTGCAATGAACATACTCGATTTTTTGTCCCGTAAAATCATAGCGGATTGCATGGATCGAATCCTGGCATTATCCCATTGAATCACCGATGACGATGAACGCATTTTATTTGTTGTTGTAATTATCGTTTTTACGTAGGCGGTGAATATCGCGAATAGGGCCAGCAATAATGAGGCAGGGGTGGAGGTCCAGGAGGTCCGGTGGCAGCCGATGAATGTTGCGCAGATGACGATCCTGGAGCGTAAAAATGATGGGGATGATGGTGATGGGCATGATGAGAATTACATCCGCCGCTCGTTGATCCACGCGATGAAGTCGTCGATGATTCTACAGATACACCAGCTTGGGCTTGACAAGCTATCATCAGACCATGAAAGTCAAATTTGTAAGCGTAACGCTTACCATGAACTTTCGTCATAATGTTCTTGTCGTAATAATACCTGGAAGAGCAGATAAGACAAACAAAAACGATTCGCTTATAAAGGTTTTGACCGTTATCAAGCCTAAAGAGCGGGGGGGGGGGGGGAGAAGGGATGAATTACATTACTATACATAGGGGGGGTTGTTCCACCTCTAGGTAAAGTTTATCTGCCACATACCTCGTACATTTTATATGAGGTAACTCGCAGATAATTTTACCTAAGAGTTGCGGAACAACCGGCAAATAATGAACTTTCGTCATAATGTTCTTGTCGTAATAATACCTGGAAGAGCAGATAAGACAAACAAACGATTCGCTTATAAAGGTTTTGACCGTTATCAAGCCTAAAGAGCGGGGGGGGGGGGGGAGAAGGGATGAATTACATTACTATACATAGGGGGGGTTGTTCCACCTCTAGGTAAAGTTTATCTGCCACATATCTCGTACATTTTATATGAGGTAACTCGCAGATAATTTTACCTAAGAGTTGCGGAACAACCGGCCCATAATGAACTTTCGGCATAATGTTCTTGTCGTAATAATACCTGGAAGAGCAGATAAGACAAACAAACGATTCGCTTATAAAGGTTTTGACCGTTATCAAGCCTAAAGAGGGGGGGGGGGGGAGAAGGGATGAATTACATTACTATACATAGGGCGGGTTGTTCCACCTCTAGGTAAAGTTTATCTGCCACATACCTCGTACATTTTATATGAGGTAACTCGCAGATAATTTTACCTAAGAGTTGCGGAACAACCGGCAAATAATGAACTTTCGTCATAATGTTCTTGTCGTAATAATACCTGGAAGAGCAGATAAGACAAACAAACGATTCGCTTATAAAGGTTTTGACCGTTATCAAGCCTAAAGAGCGGGGGGGGGGGGGAGAAGGGATGAATTACATTACTATACATAGGGCGGGTTGTTCCACCTCTAGGTAAAGTTTATCTGCCACATACCTCGTACATTTTATATGAGGTAACTCGCAGATAATTTTACCTAAGAGTTGCGGAACAACCGGCAAATAATGAACTTTCGTCATAATGTTCTTGTCGTAATAATACCTGGAAGAGCAGATAAGACAAACAAACGATTCGCTTATAAAGGTTTTGACCGTTATCAAGCCTAAAGAGCGGGGGGGGGGGGGGGAGAAGGGATGAATTACATTACTATACATAGGGGGGGTTGTTCCACCTCTAGGTAAAGTTTATCTGCCACATATCTCGTACATTTTATATGAGGTAACTCGCAGATAATTTTACCTAAGAGTTGCGGAACAACCGGCAAATAATGAACTTTCGTCATAATGTTCTTGTCGTAATAATACCTGGAAGAGCAGATAAGACAAACAAAAACGATTCGCTTATAAAGGTTTTGACCGTTATCAAGCCTAAAGAGCGGGGGGGGGGGAGAAGGGATGAATTACATTACTATACATAGGGGGGGTTGTTCCACCTCTAGGTAAAGTTTATCTGCCACATACCTCGTACATTTTATATGAGGTAACTCGCAGATAATTTTACCTAAGAGTTGCGGAACAACCGGCAAATAATGAACTTTCGTCATAATGTTCTTGTCGTAATAATACCTGGAAGAGCAGATAAGACAAACAAACGATTCGCTTATAAGAATTTTGACCGTTATCAAGCCTAAATAAGGGAGGGGGGGGGAGAATTTGTCAGAATTTGAATAAAAGAATAAGAGTATATAGTAGTGATATTTTTTTTTGTTTCGTGCCTCTTTTAATTATATTGTACAAGTTCCAATTATCCGTGATGGTTTTCAATTAGCCAGGGAGGTCTCCTATTCCTCCTCTGCCCGGGATAATCGAGGCTTCACTGTATTATTGTTGAAATTTCATGTTTTTAATATCGTGAAACAATTTTTTTATCGATTATTATAATTAGATGGGATTGTGCGCAAGCAAAACGATCCTAAATGGCATGGATAGAAAATCTGCTGATCGATGCCACCGAGAGGTGAAGAATGTTCCGAAGTGAACTTTCACAAAATTCTTGATGACTGTACGCAGAGTGATTTCTGAGAAGCCGCGGACAACTGGCTATAGCCGATTAACACGATTTTTGTACCGTATAATATATCCGGATGTATACTGTGAGACTTTCATGACCTTTTTAACATTAACGCGTCAGCAAATCGACAAAGTCATCCACTTGGCTAATAATTTTATTTCCTATGAGATCATATGCAAGTTTTGCAAAAACAAAATTAAGAACTCCAGTGAAGTATATTAAGATATTAACGCGATATATCGATAAGTTGTTTATTAATTACTGTGTAATAAATAAATTACTGTGTGATAAACACGGACGCGTAATAAATAAATTACTGTGTAATAAACACGGACAAAAGTATATATATATATATATCCATGAACTTTTTTAATCAGAGCAGATCTTATCTGCGTTATGAAATACTCAACAATGAATTTCCTGGTGCAATTAAATTTTAAATAAAGTTAAGAGCGCGAGATAATTTGTTGAATGAAAGAGAAGGATTTTTATTCTACTCTTACCTAAGTGCGCGAGATAATTTGTTCACCCCAAAGGCCGGCGATGTTTAAAAATTAAAGAGGAGGATTTTTATTCTACTCTTAACTAAGCGCGCGAGATAATTTGTCACAGTTTATGTTGGGTTTGCTCTTTCGTTCACCCCAAAGGTCAGCGATGTTTAAAAATTAAAGAGGAGAATTTTTATTCTGTTCTTACCTAAGAGCGCGAGATAATTTGTTCACCCCAAAGGCCGGCGATGTTTAAAAATTAAAGAGGAGGATTTTTATTCTACTCTTAACTAAGCGCGCGAGATAATTTGTCACAGTTTATGTTGGGTTTGCTCTTTCGATCACCCCAAAGGCCGGCGATGTTTAAAAATGAAAGAGGAGAATTTTTATCCTGTTCTTACCTAAGAGCGCGAGATAATTTGTTCACCCCAAAGGCCGGCGATGTTTAAAAATTAAAGAGGAGGATTTTTATTCTACTCTTAACTAAGAGCGCGAGATAATTTGTCACAGTTCATGTTGGGTTTGCTCTTTCGTTCACCCCAAAGGCCGGCGATGTTTAAAAATGAAAGAGGAGAATTTTTATCCTGTTCTTACCTAAGAGCGCGAGATAATTTGTTCACCCCAAAGGCCGGCGATGTTTAAAAATGAAAGAGGAGAATGTTTATTCTACTCTCAACTAAGAGCGCGAGATAATTTGTCACAGTTCATGTTGGGTTTGCTCTTTCGTTCACCCCAAAGGTCAGCGATGTTTAAAAATGAAAGAGGAGGATTTTTATTCTACTCTTAACTAAGCGCGCGAGATAATTTGTCACAGTTTATGTTGGGTTTGCTCTTTCGATCACCCCAAAGGCCGGCGATGTTTAAAAATGAAAGAGGAGAATTTTTATTCTGTTCTTACCTAAGTGCGCGAGATAATTTGTCATAGTTCATGTTGGGTTTGCTCTTTCGTTCACCCCATCTTCGCGCGACCTCGTCAGGATCCGTTAGCTTGAATTCACCGTTTGATCCCTCCCACGCTATGCACGAGGAGTTTGACGAATCCGAGAGTAGCTCGAGAAGGAATTGCCACAGTTGAACTTGTCCACCGCCGCCGACCGCCCCTGAGCCGCCACCGCCACCGGAGGTTCCTCCAATCAGTGAGCACGTTCTCTGCAGGAGGCCGAACCTCTCTGTCGTAATATGAGAGAATGAAATAAAGAAAAATAGGAAACCGGTACAGGCGTACACTGTGTGTGTATATATATATATATATGTATATATATATATATATATATATATATATATATATATATATATATATATATATATATACACATATATGTATATATATATACACATATATGTATATATATACCCATATATGTATATATATGTATATATACTTGTGTAGATGCTCGAGGAAACTTTCGAAATTGATAGTTCTTTCGCAAAATCTCACGCATTTGTATAAAAACTTTGTCGCTGGGTAATTTTTTACAGTATAAATTTTATTATTATCAAGTTAAAAATTAAAATGAAATAAATCATATTGGTCTCGTTTAAAATATTTATGAAAAAATTCTCATCAATCGAAGGAACAAATTGGGAATATATGCGATATACCAAATCGTCGAGGAGACGAACAGACAAAATGGAGTTCCGAAAGATTCTCGTTTTAAGCATTTTTAGCTAAAACTGACATAAATGCATTTAGCTGGGATAGGAAATATAATTGTAGGATAATGAAACTAAATACTAGATATATAGAAACTGCAGAAAATAGGTAGCCTTGAATCAAGATTTTCATAATTTCTATAATTGAATTTTAGTTCAAAGTCTTCAGATTGTAACGGTACCAATTTTTCTTTCTAATTGAAATTTTGTACAATAAAATTTCTGAAAAAATGTCTGGAATGCCTCAATTTACCAATTGTGGGCGAGCAATGTTTTTGAATATCCGTATAGTTATATTTATCATCACATTATATATATATATATATATATAACCGTATAATTATATATATATATATATATAACCGTATAATTATATTTATCATCACCTGAATGACCTGAATCACAACTTGATCAATTAAGGCCCTATTGATAGTCATTTCTAGGGGATTGGACCCAAATGATAATAACAGGATTTTAGGGGAAGACGCATTTATTTATTTTATTGTCGAATGTGCCCTCAGTATGGATGTTTGTTGATGGGCCCGAATATAATTGATATCAACGAGTGATATCACTTCTATCATGTCCTTTTAAAAATACCGCCGCGTATATTCACAACTCGACATTACGAATATCGAGTCATATAAGTATATATATAAAACTTTAATAAGGCCCATTTGATTTAAGGCCCAGTTACCGATTATACCTTCAACTCTATAATATGGGGGTCAAACTATACCCTTGTTGCACTTGACCCCCTTGACCCCACTCTCGATTCCTTAATTTAACCCAAACCCAAACGTGCTGTAAAAAAGCACTTGGGCACAGTAGAACTTTGATCTACGCGGATTACGGCCCTAAAGGCCGTATTAATGATAGTAATATTCACTTTAGTGTCGTTTTTCGTAAACTCTACTTCTGACCTTTTGACATGACACGTGGGCAGGTTCTTATCTGTTGAGCTTAATCGTAAGTATTATGGCGATGAGCACGGCCGTAAATAACTTTCGAGCCTTAGCTCTCGTGACTTAAGGGAAGCTTCTTTAGAGTCAAGTGCCAAGTGGCAATTATCCATACGCCGGGCCTTACGCCCGTATTTATATATAGAACAAAACTTGACCCCTTTGCGCTAAGTTCGATCGGAAAACGGTCAATCTTACGGCCATTTTAAATTATATAGTTCAAAATTATATTCTAAAAATCAGAGGGCTGTGTTCGGAATAAACTTTATCATTGAACGTTACAGCAATTTAGGATCAATTATCAGTTGGAGTTAGACTCTTGAATCCAATAGATTTTTCCCATTTCCCATCCTAATTCTCCCCTAATTTATACACTTCAATTTCCCTTTCCCTTATACGGATAGTTTCCGAGCTTTCTTCACGATTTCTATCGATGTACGAATATATATATATATATATATATATATATATATATATATATATATATATATATGAATAATTACGGTCAATTTTACGGCCATTTTAAACTATGTGGTTCAAAATTATGTTCTAAAATTCCGAGGGCTGATCGGAATAAACTTTATCATTGAACGTTACAGCAATTTAGGGTCAATTATCGGTTTGAGTTAGACTCTTGAATCCAATAGATTTTTACCATTTCCCACCCTAATTCTCCCCTAATTTATACACTCCAATTTCCCTTTCCCTTATACGTATAGTTTGCGAGCTTTCTTCACGATTTCTATCGATGTACGAATATATATATATATATATATATATATATATATATATATATATATATATATATATATATATATATGAATAATTACGGCCAAGGATAACATAGGCACGCACTCGACCACCCAGATACTAAATTAATTCGAATATTTCGTAGAATCGCTACGAAACTAGCGAGAGATAAGGATGAAAGCGGCGGGGCAAAGGTGACGCCGCTTCGTGTGAGAGTCCACCGATCCGAATGCGAGGAACTTACTGTATATTTCTGACTAAAGATTCGAGTGAGAATTATAGATGACTCTATCGCCGGGTAAATTTTTTTTAACGCGCCGCGGGTGACACCATGCAATAAGCCAGTATAGTGTGTGTGTGTGTCACGCGTTACATAGCGATGAAATGTTTTTCTTTTTTATAACCCGACAATGTGGCGCCTGTTTGGATCTTCACCCAATCCTATATATATGTATATATATGAATCACCGTCATCCTGAACACCCATGAAGAGTCAACACGTTTTGCGGAATAAATTAATATATTGATATTGTATAGAGTATTTTTCATGTAATCTGGTACAGTTTATCTAGTCAGCTCTTTGAATCAAACGATCTGCTATATATATATATATATATATATATATGCTATATATATATATATATATATAGCAGATCGTTTATATATATATATAATATATATATATATATAAAGGACATGATAGAAGTGATATCACTCGTTGATATCAATTATATTCGGGCCCATCAACAAACATCCATACTGAGGGCACATTCGACAATAAAATAAATAAATGCGTCTTCCCCTAAAATCCTGTTATTATCATTTGGGTCCAATCCCCTAGAAATGACGATCTGCTATATATATATATAGCAGATCGTTTGATTCAAAGAGCTAACTAGATAAACTGTACCAGATTACATGAAAAATACTCTATACAATAGTAATATATTAATTTATTCCGCAAAACGTGTTGACTCTTCATATATATATATATATATATATATATATATGAATCATCGTCATCCTGAACACCCATGAAGAGTCAACACGTTTTGCGGAATAAATTAATATATTGATATTGTATAGAGTATTTTTCATGTAATCTGGTACAGTTTATCTAGTCAGCTCTTTGAATCAAACGATCTGCTATATATATATATATATATATATATGCTATATATATATATATATATATAGCAGATCGTTTATATATATATATAATATATATATATATATATATAAAGGACATGATAGAAGTGATATCACTCGTTGATATCAATTATATTCGGGCCCATCAACAAACATCCATACTGAGGGGACATTCGACAATAAAATAAATAAATGCGTCTTCCCCTAAAATCCTGTTATTATCATTTGGGTCCAATCCCCTAGAAATGACGATCTGCTATATATATATATAGCAGATCGTTTGATTCAAAGAGCTAACTAGATAAACTGTACCAGATTACATGAAAAATACTCTATACAATAGTAATATATTAATTTATTCCGCAAAACGTGTTGACTCTTCATATATATATATATATATATATATATATATGAATCATCGTCATCCTGAACACCCATGAAGAGTCAACACGTTTTGCGGAATAAATTAATATCTTGATATTGTATAGAGTATTTTTCATGTAATCTGGTACAGTATATCTAGTCAGCTCTTTGAATCAAACGATCTGCTATATATATATATATATATATATATATATATATATATATATATATATATATATATATATATGAATCATCGTCATCCTGAACACCCATGAAGAGTCAACACGTTTTGCGGAATAAATTAATATATTGATATTGTATAGAGTATTTTTCATGTAATCTGGTACAGTATATCTAGTCAGCTCTTTGAATCAAACGATCTGCTATATCTTCGAGTGGAGTACAAATTCTTCAAGGGGAAGATTAGTAAAATGTAAGGACGTAATTGATAAAAATGATGAACTATAATTCATATTATTTGAAATCTCTGTTATGGCTTTGATTATTTTGCAAATATGGCGGATTCACCATGAATTCTCGTTAATTTCAAGCATAAAATTCTTCAATCGATCAATATACTGCGATCGCATATACCGTTGTAAAAAATAGCAGCTGCGGATGGATGAAGTCTCGTATCCTGTTGAAGATGCAACGGATGTGTCTGAATCCTCCACATGACGTTCGCTCCTCGTGCCAACTCACTTCCAACTCTCGGTATTCCCCCCTCTGTCCCTTGGATTTTTGATACCCGATGATCTCATCACAAAGTCCAAAAAAGTTTTATTTCCCTTTTCCAATTTCGCACTCACCGGAAATCACTATTTCATTAGCCCAAAGTCCTTTAGTTTTTACAAGGGGATCATCGCAAATGATAATAATAAATATTGAATTATTGATTCTTGCTCGACGTTCGATTGTTCCTATTTCTCGAATTATCTCAATGCAAAGATAAGTTACTGGAGTTTTTATTGACTCATCAACAAAACGATAAATTGTCAGATAATCGTCGATTGATAATTTTCTCAACATCATAGAAAATATTTTTATAATGTTTTGCCATTCATGCATATGCATTGCATTTGCCCTTTTTTCCTTTATCGAAGACACTTTGGCTCATGAAATTGATAATTTATTTTATCGTTTAAGGAATTTATCGACATCGCTGCTTCCGCATATTTGAGAATTTTATTTTATTCCATAGCTATTGTACTAAATATTGTGAAGAAATTTAAAAATCACTTTTCCATCTTGTACATTAATTTTTAAGAAATGTAAATTTGCTAGATTTTTTTTTTGTTTTTTTTTTTTTAAATTAGTTCTGTTAAATAGTAATAATGATTTTTCACATACAGTCACTTTATGGGGAAAGTAATAAAATTGGGTCGAGGTTGACTGGCCGGTGGACCGAATGTAACTGAGCGCGACCTTTGGCCTCGGTTCATTTCAGATTGCCCTTATCGCTAACCTCGCCCCACCGTTCGTCTCCGTCGACGTTCTGGCACACCACAGGGTGTCTTGATGCTCACATCCCCGCATGGTCTCTCCTCTCTCTGTCTCTCTCTCTCTCTCTCTCTCTCTCTCTATATATATATATATATATATATATATATATATATATAGAAGAGACCATGCAGGGTACAATTTTACGTACAATTTTAAGTACAATTTTTGCAGCATCACATCACACATTGAGAATACTCGCAACAATCCGCTACGCTTGTGCCTACGTATTTTTTTTTCTCTATTGTTGTCACATTTGTAAATATTTGCCAAATTGACTAAAAGCTCAGAAAGCGTTTCGCGAAACCGTGAAAATCATATCATCGATATAACCGGAAAATTTATATAAAATTATGAGAGCTTCATGTTATCGAAGTTCATGAGTGTTTTCCCGCACAATTCTCAAAGATTTTCCGTTGCGAGTGTTTCGGTAAGCTCATCAAGAAAACAATATAGCTGCTCCCCGTGGTGGGTGAGCTTACCGTTCACGAAGCCCGGGGGCCGTTAGACTTTCCTCTATACCCAAAGCTTCGAAGTGCCATATAAGGGGTGAACTGCCGTAACTCCGCGCCTCGGTGTGTTTCTCACCCTCGCTCTCCCTCTTCTCGTTTTCTCTCTCTGTTCTTGCTTCGGAGTATTCCACACACACACACACACCACCCGTCGTGCTATCAACCTGCGAGCTTTCCCCCTCCACCATCTTTGTCCCTTCGGTGAGCGTCCTTCTTCGTTCACCACCCTAAACACTCGATGGTTTATTCATGAGGTCTCTCTCTCTCTCTCTCTCTCTCTCTCTCTCTCTCTCTCCTCCATTCTGTCTTTCTCTCTCGCTCTCGGCGCGCAAACACTGATTCGTTTAATAAACGACGCTACCGGTAGAGGGCGCGAGAATACGTAACGGCGTTATTCAACCAAACTATATATCTGGCGGAAAGGCTTACCGTGCCAAGAAACTCCTCGAAAGAGGAGGCTCTCTCTCTCTCTCTCTCTCTCTCTCTCTTTCTTTTAGTCTCAAGCTTGAAAAACTCTACTCTGGCAAACGTCTTTGTTGAACGAGAGAGAGATGGCTATGAAATAAAAGAATCTCCGGAGTCGTGACTCTTGACTCATGATTTATGGAACTATTTCATACCCTGGTTGAAATTATATATGTACGAATGAACTCATAATCGCGACGATCCAAAAGTGAAGAAAGGAAAGAAAAGTTTCGAATGGTCACTATAAAGGATTGAAATTAATGGATCTGCAAGATATCGTAAAAGTAAGTAAAAGATGACTAAATCAGAGCTTGAAATGATTAAACTATTGGGTTAATTTTGCAAATTAATTTATTTATGCATTGATTAATCCGTATAGCTGCAGTAAAAACGAGAACGAAGTTTTGAAAAGTCCATAACGATCCAAAATGGATAAATCTGGGCGTTATTGTACAGAGTAGGAGGTAATGAAATCGAAGCTTCGAGTATGGATTAATTATCTCATATGATCGACCATCCAATAATATACATGACCGAAAGAAAAGCTTCGAAAAGTCACCAGTAAGGAATAAAAGTGAATAAATCTGCACGAAATTATAAAGAAAAGAATAGAGAAAAGAAAATCAAGAGCTCTAAGTGGTAAAAGTCATGCATTGGTTAGACGGTGAAAATGAAATGGTTCGAATCAATTGATGAGCGATTGATATTTCATTAATGAAATCGTAATTGCCAACTCATCTGCATGAATGAAAGCGAAGTTTTTCATGTGACTAAGGAATTGAAATGGATGAATCTTTATCACATTTATCAGATCCAAGTTCCAAATGATAAAATGTATTGATGGTTAAACTATGAGTAAACTTTGACATAATGGAAAAGTAGGACTAACAAAGCGTTACAGAGACGCGATAACCCGTATTGATATAGAGACTAGCATAGAAAAGGTGAATACTAATCAAAACTATAACTCAACTCAAAAAATAAAATGTATTGATGGTTAAACTATGAGTCAACTTTGACATAATGGAAAAGTAGGACTAACAAAGCGTTACAGAGACGCGATAACCCGTATTGATATAGAGACTAGCATAGAAAAGGTGAATACTAATCAAAACTATAACTCAACTCAAAAAATAAAATGTATTGATGGTTAAACTATGAGTCAACTTTGACATAATGGAAAAGTAGGACTAACAAAGCGTTGCCGAGACGCGATAATCTGTATTGATATAGAGACTAGCATAGAAAAGGTGAATACTAATCAAAACTATAACACAACTCAAATGATAAAATGTATTGATGGTTGAACTTTGAGTAAACTTTGACATAATGGAAAAGTAGGACTAACAAAGCGTTACAGAGACGCGATAACCTGTATTGATATAGAGACTAGCATAGAAAAGGTGAATACTAATCAAAACTATAACTCAACTAAAAGAAAAGCGACTATACTGTTATAGTTTCTTAGGAATCTGGTAATATGGTACCAAAAAAAAATGGAAAAATCACCAAACAAAACAAGTTAATAAATAGCATAATAAATTTCATGTGACGTACATAATATACATATATATACATATAGGAGAATGTAATCAACTCTATGTGCTATATGTGTTCGGCAAAATTCGCCAGTTGGAGCACCTACGATTTTTGTTCCACTATTGTTGAAGAAAAAAGAGACGAATCGAACGATTATCGAGGCGATATTTCCTCCTCTTGGTGAAATCACGATTACGTTTATCGCTAATAGATCGGCGCTATATATGTGAAAGAGTTTACAGATAAGGTTGAGAAGGTCCGCAGAAACGCTATAGGAGAGTAGCTTGAACGGAATCGGGGATGAAGCACCGAGGCTCTGGGGAGCTGTTAGCAGTTTCCGGTCACTTTGGTCCGAGGCGGGCGAACCCCTATTAACTTTCCCGTGGAGCCAGCTCTCGTTCTTTCCCGTGATCCCCCACCCCGCTCATATATACATCATTTGGATTTACGGGATAAAATCTATTTTACTTAAACGTTTTGCCACGCGACTCTCACTCATCTCCTCTCTTCTGGAATTCAAAAGATTCCGAGGATTACTTCGGACTCATGTGGCTCTGTTTCAATTCAATTGATACACGATATATGCAAAGTCAGAGCAATTATACGCTTTTTGGGTTAATCCATAAGAAACTACGCAATAACCGAGGAATTATTCGCGAAATATATTTTACTTAAACGTTTTGCCACGCGACTCTCACTAAGCTCTTCTCTTTTGAAATTTAAAACATTCCGAGAATCACTCATGTGGCTCTGTTTCAATTCAATTGATACACTATATATGTAGAGTCAGAGCAATTACACGCTTTTTGGGTTAATCCATAAGAAACTACGCAATAAACGAGGAATTATTCGAGAAATATATTTTACTTAAACGTTTTGCCATGTAGCTCTGTTTCAATTTAATTGATACACGATATATGCAGCGTCAGAGCAATTACACGCTTTTTGGGTTAATCCATAAGAAACTACGGAATAAGCGAGGAATTATTCGAGAAATATATTTTACTTAAACGTTTTGCCACGCGACTTTCACTCATCTCCCCCAGGAGCGAATTTTTTTTTTCTTTCTAGTGTTCATATTTAATTATTGCACACACGGTGTTCAATCATTCTCGAATGGGTTAAATTACATAAAATCGTTTCCTCATTCCGTGAAATTAAATATTTTCATTAATGTTTATATGTTTCAAATATAATGAGTGCACCAGTGAATGAACGCTTAAGATTCAGCACCAGTGATTAATGCGAACTCTCGTGCTAAAATCACTATATATATAGATGTAATTCGCGTCAAGTGTTTATTGACTGGGTTCTTAATTAAGTGACTCACCCTGTATATGAATTTTTGTTTGTTTGGCATTTGTTCGCCAGCACTATTTCGCGCCTAGCTTATAATTTATCGGTGCAAAAATATACGGTGTTTGTTTCGGCCCAATTGTTAAATTAAATAAAATCGTTTCCTCATTCCGTGAAATTAAATATTTTCATTCATGTTTATATGTTTCAAATATAATAAGTGCACCAGTGAATGAACGCTTAAGTTTCAGCACCAGTGATTGATGCGAACTCTCGTGTTAAAATCACTATATATATATAGATGTGATTCGCGTCAAGTGTTTATTGACTGGGTTCTTAATTAACTCATGGACTCACCCTGTATATGGATTTTTGTGTGTTTGGCACGTAAATTTTTTTTTTTTTTGTTGTATTTATTTTTTTTTTAGATTTTTTAAAAATATTTCCGTCATTTATACGATTTTGTTCGCCAAAACTATTTCGCGCTTATAATTTATCGGTGCAAAAATTATTGAAAATCATTGCGTGGGAATGATAAATTATCGAAAATAGTCAATTAAATGTATTTGCCTCCACCTGATAGACATTTTTTTTCCCAAATCGTTAATTGACCGTACTTCATTGAGCAAAGAAGTTGGTTGAAATGTAAACAGAAACAGGATACGTGGAGAAAAATAATTTTACTTTTTTTTTTTTTTTCAACGACGACTAATACCTGGAATTTCGGCCTTGTGGGAACGTACAGAGTACAAATCGCCACGAGAGAAAGAGAGAGAGAGAAAGAGAGAGAGAGCATGTGCGCATCGTGAGTGCATTGCACGCGTTACGAGAACGACGAGCTGGAGAGAAGAGGAGAAATTTCATACTCGATCCCTCGCCCTCTCTCTCTCTCTATCGCTCTCTCTCTCTCTATCTCCCTCTCTCTGTCTCTCTCTCTCTCTCTCTCTCTCTCTCTCTATCTCCGAATGTATGACTCACCGTCGACTTTTTCCTCTTGTAGAAGATCCGGAGTGTAAACTCCGGTCGCCTGAAGTCTCAGGTAACCCAGATGTCGAGCTAAAATTTTGCCACCGGATATTCGTTGCCAATGATCGAGCGAAAGCTCGAGAAGTTCCTTGCCGGTGGACGGAAGTTCCGTCGTTGCTGGCAAAGGATCGATCGAGAATGCACGACCTGACCATGAAAGCCACGACGCCACGTGGCCCGAATTCCATTCCGACGGATCTGCGAATGAGGTTTGATTTTTTTATATTTTTTTCTCATGCTCGACTATTTTCCATATATTTTGTTTTTTTTTTTACGATTTTTCATAAAATATTTTCGAGAAAATATCATTGAGCCAATAAGCACAAGAGCAGAAACGTATACATTATTAATTTTAATACTCTGCATAGTTTAGATTAGCTGTGAAAATTTGAAGAACAAATATTTCAAACTGCAAAAATATATAATTTTTAATGGCAAGAAAGTATTTTGTGAAAATTTCATTAATTTTTATAGCCGAGAAGCTGAGATAAATTGTGGCAAATTATTAGTTCATTGTTTATGTGTATATTGTAATTTGTGTTTTTACTGCGTCTACCTTGGATAATGTACGGTCATGTTTTTGAATTTTTTCAGCAATTAATGAAAAAAAAAAAAAATGTTTGCCCTTATTAAGACTAGTCGTGTGAATATCTGCTTGAGCCAGCTAAAAAATTCTCGTGCTATTCGATCAGCCACCGGCATGTCTCGGTCCATAATGCAAGCACGACATTTGAATTCATAAGACGTTGATTGAATTAATTATACAAAAAGTTACGAGCTTGAGAAAAGAGTGGAAAAAATAAAAAATAAAAAACTGGTGAAAAAAGTTTAAAAGAGTACCGTGGGTTATATAAAAAAAGATCGACGTTCTACGTTTAATTACAAATGTAAATTGTTCACCCTAGAATCCGACAGATGGCTCTTTATCGGTTCTACAGTATTTTTATAACATTTTTGACACTCTCTTCTACCCTCGTCTTTTCAGACGGAAAACTTTTGAAATAATCATTCAATTAATATTTCATTAATTCCAATGCATTTCCATGAGTCTCTCGTTTCGATTTCACTCCTTATAAGCCAAGAAAAACTAATTATCGAGATAATATAGCACAAAAATTTATTTGCTGCTCGTAAAAACAAATGAATTTTCGGTCTTTTAATGCCGTCGTTACACATATGCAGCGCCCCCTAGGCTAAACCGCTAAACATGCAAATAGATCGATGTGCACTCACTCGATGGTACCATAACCTGTTCCGGCTCGACAGAATCGTCTCTCGCGACATCTGACGGGTCTGACCATACCGGATTTTTCACTACTTCGCATATCATTGACACTTTGCTCGTTGTAGCACTTTCCAATCGTCTCGAGCGTTCATCAACCGTATCAATCACTAATTTGTGTCCACTATTGCACGACGATGACGCACATTCTAAATCACTCACTGTATTACGATCAATTTCACTATTTTCGTTCACAAGTTCCGACGAATTATCGCAAATATCCATATCTTTGTGTTGTTTTTTCCACGTTTATTTGATTTTTCTCTGTTCTCTCGTGTCTTTGTTGTCATCGCCACTTCCGGTTTTTCCATCTTTCAGGACGATCGAATTCTTCGACGTCGTCGTCCCGTAAGCTGGCGCTCGATAGTTCTCTTGTTCACCGGAGCAACTCTCGTCGACTCTCGTCGATCCATACTCGATCGTCCACGACTCGATACTCACCGTCGTCGTTTCTTGGATCGTGTGCTACGCCACTATGCCTCTCTGTCGTTCACTCCTGCAAGTTAGAAATTCACGAATCTCGCCGCTGATGCCGAGACGCACGACGATGATTCACAAACATCGGCCCCGACACAACACCAGCAGCAGCAGCAGCAGCAGCAGCAAAGGCGACGCATGGCCCGCGCGCGCGGGAACGCCGGCCGGCTTTTTCTCACGAGAGGGCCAGCTGAAGAAATTACGGTGACTCGTCGATATAATACACACGCACACGCATTACGATGAAACATGTAATATACAGTCACTTTTGTGACTCGTTTTCTTTTTTTTTTTCTACCGGTATTCTCGGTACTCCCTCTCGTTTCTATTCGTCATACGATTTCCGGGTTATACTTGTGAATGTTATTTGGGCCACGTTTTTTCTCCTCATACATATGTAGTAATAACAACATAGATATACAGTAAAACAAAATAAAGATATTGTAAATAACAAATATTTAAGATATTAAAATATTTAATAAAAACAAACTATTCAATTTTACGCGTAGTTGAATTCTGTTAAAAAAACGTCCAAGGAAGTATGAAGAAACCAACTCTTTATAGACAGTTCAAATTCAAAATTTCAAAATACTCGAGTCAAATGACCTTTCGCAAACTTCCCAAATTTTTCTCCAACTTTTGCAGCGCAGCAAAATGAGTTTAAAAAATTATATAGATTGATGCATTTTTTTATGGACCAAATCTATGAATTATTTTCCACAACTCATCAATATGCTTGACACGAATAGATATTATTTTTACAAAACGTAGTTCAACTATGAATTTACTTCTTACTGGTAGCGATTACTTTCTTATTATTTTTCATCAGTGTATGCAACACCGTTGTGTTTTTCCCGGTGTATTGACGCGTGTACGCAAAAAAAAAACACTAATTTACACCGGTGTGATATAAGTGTTGATATATAACATCCGCTGCGTCGAAAAAATGCAGAAAGATTGTCTATATATATATATATATATATATATATATATATAGAGAGAGAGGGAGAGACAGAGAGAAAAGGAGTTGCGAGAGAGATCGGCAGGATCTGCGCGATGTGGGCCTTCCCAAGAACTCGGTGATGGGTAAATCTCTTGCCCATCAGTTTCCCCGTACAACGATTTCGTTTCATTCTCTCTCCCCCCCTCTTTTACACTTTCTCGCTCGCTCTCTAACTTGCTCGTCCACGCGATCTCGAAAACAGGCGCGTGCTGTTATAGCAAAGATCCCCTACTGCGTGGGAGCATCAAGAGGCGAACACCCAGAAAGCGCGGGCTCGAGTTTGCGAAGAGCGGGGATAATGCGGGTCACTTAAGGAATAATTCCTATATTTGTCATAAATCACCTTTTTTTTAGTACAAAAAAACGTCGATTCAAAGTTGTTGTCTTTGCCACATAAGACTCGAAGATCATGGAACAATATGATTAAATTTTTATTTTTTTAAATCAATTTAAACAAAATTGCAATGACTCCCATTACTCACAAGTTCGAGAGGCAATGGGACTTCCCCCATTGTTATTGGTACAGTAATAATAGATCGGTAACATAATTACATGATCTACGATCGCATTATCACGATTTTTAATCTTGGTCTATAATCAGTATATTTAATTTTCAGAAAAATACTATTTTAAACCTAATAGTATAAACGATATTTTCTCAATATTTTGATTGCTATGAGATGAAAATCCTCGGAATAATACCGCCCAGTGTAAATTTTGTGACTCTTGCATAAAATTTTTCTGTAAATCATGATTCCTTGAAAAATATTTTTGACGACAGCTACAAAGTCCGAATGAAAGTAATTTTTAATATAGTTGGGACAATAAGCGTTAATTGGCTACATAAATATTTGCATCAACGCTGACCCTTATTACCCCATGACCAGCATTGCCCTTCGGATTTTTTTCTTGTCAACGCACGAGGAACCTCACGGACACACACACAAGTTTTCGTCATACATCGAACATGGTCCGTGAATGGAGAGCGCGCGTATTCATCGACTTTTCATTGGACGGGAGGTCGCGAGAATTCCAGGAAGAATCGAGGATAGACGCTGTAGATCCCTGTGGGGCGTGCATCGTCCAACGCTGAATCATACCGATCCCTCCGCGATCGCCATCTTTACTCATTTTTTTCGTTTTTTCTTTCAGGAGCGACATCGAGGCCAGGCTTGAGAAGCAACAAGATAATCTTTTCGATGGTCATAAAGCGATGCGCGGTCCCACCAAACGTATTTAGATACCGTAAGAGTTATAGCTCCTGATGAAGTAAGCCAAACGGGTGGGGGAACGGTTGTACGAGAGATCGAGGATTATGAGTGTTAATGGCATCTGTTTCACGCATACACAGGGCTAACCGGTTCCCCCTTTTGACGCTATCTGTAATATAATATCGATAATTGGGCAAATATATATATATATATACACTTATAGTAAAAATGTGTCGCTTGTATATCGATCATTCGTCGTGTCGAGTGCTCAGCCATTTGCCAGCCGACGCACACACGACAAGAGAGAGAGCGACATATATATATATATATAGACTAGGCAACCGGATGTTAGGATGACTCGACTTTGCAGCCTTCGGCGATCGTGCAGTCGACATTCGTTCGTTTCGTCGGTTTCTTTTGGTACTGGCACATTATTATTTATGCGTCACATAATCCGTAAGATATAAAGCAACCTCTTAACTTGTTCTTTGCTTTTACAGCAGCCTCGTCTTTTTAGTGATCGGCTCTTTGGATCTAAAAAAAACGCGTCACAGCCTCGCTTTTACGGAAAAGCAAAATAACAAAGGGATTTTGTCGCATTAGATGGTAAAAAATCCAAAATGATCGTGGCAAGAAAAGTTAGAGATTTTTTTTTATACAATGGCACAAGTGATCGTGCATTATTGATATTGCGAGTGTGATAATTAATCTATCGTTCAACATGTGTGTACATATATTATGTAATAAAAAAAAATTATCGCTCTATCAAGGTTTTTTTTTCGAGCTTCTTCTGCAGGGTTTCCTAGAAGTTTGAGCACGAAGGATACAATAAATATAAGATGTACATAGTAGAGATTGCCCATTTTATGATAATCATTGCCGCTTTTTCGCCGCTTTCACAGCCTTAGGTTTTTGTTTCTCGCCACCCGCGAAATATGACGTTATCAACTCAGACATTTCGGGCATGCTGTTATAAGTCGTTAGGTTGTTCAACTGCTCCATACCCTGTAAAAATATCAAATTTTTAGGATCTTCTTATTTCATTTTTTTTCTTTCTTTAGGCATAACTGACCTTTTTGGTTTCTGGATCATTCATCATCTTTGGGAGAATCATGATCAATACGAGAGGTAGAATCATCATGAGAACCTGAGAAAAAAATGTTTGAATCACTTTATGTAGTCTTATCTGGTAATTGAAAAAAAAGGATGACTAATCACAAGTGAATCATGAATATTTACCATTGGATTGAATAGAAAATCTGTGACTCGCCATTGTTCTCGCACTTGGAAATAACGGAAGGGTGTAAAGGGCCTCATTTTAAGGGGATAAGGCACCTGTATAACTTGCGATGTCTGTATAAGATTGACCTTTCTAGCCCTGAATTTTCCTTTCGAGTTAATCTCCACTCTCACAGGCTCGTAAAAATAATTTGGATTTACGACCTCGACAACGTATGAACCGGAAGGTACATTTGGAATCGAAAAACTTCCATCCTCTCTGTAAACGATAATTTCGATAGAAACAGAAAAAATAATTGTTCTTTCGGAAAAATATAGTAGAAACCATCGTAATCGATATATGAATAATTGGCGTAACGTTGAAAATTTTTGGTGAAAATCGGTTTTTTAATGCATAGAAGATTCTCGTGTTTATGGTTCAGGTTATTGCGAATTACCTGAGAAAACCGTAGTGCTCACCGCCGTTAGCCATCACATGCGTCATGAGTTGCCAACCATTGGAATTTGAGTTTTCCCACGGGAAAACTTTACCCTCAATAACGTAAAGATCGGAGGATTGATCATCGTCATTTTCTGCTCTAGCTTGATTCGTTATTGTACCAAAAATCACGAGAATGAGAGAAATTAGTGTTAACGATTTCATGATTAAAACACGACGAAGAAACACGCGTGAAGTTTGCAACTTGACGCCTCACGCAGCTGCTATATCGGAGCTGTCTGAATAACCAAAAATCCCTAGATTGAGAGCGTGCGCGCGCCACTGAACCTATATAAGGTCGATTAAGACTGCATACAATCGAACCGATTAAAAGTCAAATTGTGTTCGGCTAACTTCACACTCAAATTTTGATTTCTCGATTTAAAAAGATCGGTTGACTCCCATACGCTTCAATTAGACTCCTAATCATTCCCGAACGATTCTCTAATGAGTAGAAAAAGAAAAAAATTAAATACTTCAAGAGGCCGGTGGACTTTAATATAGGTAACTATAGAATAGTTCAGTGGCGCGCGCATCAGGAAGATATAGGGACTTTGACGTCGTCCAAACGTGAGCATGGCGGAGCGTCCGCTTTGAACTTCAGTGTGCTCGCGGCTCGTCCATCAAAAATATTTTCGTGTAACGCTGCAACGCGTGTTGACTATGTATTATTTAAATTATCACGCTGAAGCGAGGTGATCAGTTGGAATAAACAATACAACGAACCCTTTTTATACATATAGTCATTGTAATTGTCAAAAAATCCTAATCACAATGGACGACAAACTGCGACAAATGGAGGACGAGATGAACAGGTTAGAAATTCGTTTTACGCTCTTTTCGACCCGTATAATTGTAATTTTGAGTTTTTTTTTTTGTCAAGCCGTAAGATAAATGTTACTGGGCTCGTGATGATTATGTTACATATAATTCGAAATATTTCATACAAAGTTCAGTTTTGTATACAGAGGCAATCTTCACATCAATGCGATCTAAAACATCCATGAGTACAAGAGAGATGGTTGTAATTTTCAACTGTAATATTATCTAAAAATGGTTGATGCTTGGGTGTTTTGGGCTAAAGCCAAACATCACCGGATGCAAAATTCATTTGCTTTGCTTTTGCCCGAAATATTGGCCATGTCTATAATCTATTTATTCAAAAAAAAATCAATGAAAATATCAGCACATAGTTTTAGTTATTAGTAGCCATTACTGACGCGTACCCATTAGTGGCCACTCGATGTACATATTTATGACCGCTGCCGTTGTATTAGAATAGCACATGACTTAATTGTGCTTTTTGTGTTTACTAAAACATGAGATTACTAAACATTAAAACCGAATTAATTAAATCACTGCTCTTTACTTTCTTCTATAGAGTTTTTGAGCGATCGTTATTTTTCTCTTTGGATTCACTCCGCTTTTTCCCCGCTTTTGATATCCTGAAAGTATGAATTAATTCGTACATTCAACTCTCATGACATGTATCAGACTTTTTAATACTGATAGAATTCTGGATTCAGACTTTTCGGAAAAATTGTAACAGTGATATTTTTTTAATCGCCCTTATTACAAACAAGAATCTCATAGAAAATTTTACGCCATAAATAATTTATAATATAAAATATATTTCCTATAAACTGATGATGTGCTTAATTTTAATAAAATCAGTGTCCTATGCACATTGGCACTCGAATGACAATTCCATCATATCGTCCGTAATTTAGTACTGATTTACTACTATGATAAATGAAGCCCTCAAGATTATTCATATAGTCAAAAAATACGCAACAAGAAATCCTCTTGCGCGAAATATCGTCGACTTTTGAGTTATTGAATATCTTTGTGTAATGTGACTCCTGGTGGTGATTTTGTAAATCACGGTAATGGCGGTTGAAAAACGTACATACTTGTAGAAATTGTGGCACTATCTGTAAATTCAATTTGCAACAAAAGCGCTTCCTTTAATACAGCTGCACAAAATATGCATTTTTTGAGTATTTTTTTTTCATTCACATTTACTTTGTAATTCAGGTTCGAGGCAGAGATCGGAGGTCAATTGGTGACTCCGATGATGAGACCTGTGATCGGTGCCAATACTTACAGTCAAGTTGCCAGACAGTTGGAACAACACGAAATACCAACATCAGGTATTGCAGCTGCAGCTGCTTCTCTCGCATTTCCTCAGATGATGGGCTTTCCTCCTCCACCACCTCCACCACTACCTCCACCACCACCACCACCGATGCTCATACCGCCTCAGGTCGCTCGACAAGGTTGGTAAATTCGGCAAAATTTATAATAAAGATGAAAAAAAAAAATGTAATTAAAAAAAATCAAAAAAAATTGTCATCAATGTGCTTGCTTTCATGAAGGCCGCTTCGTTGATCCTCAGGAAGCATACCAATCACGACATACTCATCGCCGGCTCAAATCAACAATCCCTACATACCAAACATCGATCCATGTCTGAGCTCGACACCGAAAACTTACGAATCCTCGTCGTCCGGTTCTGTGATACGTCCTGAGATCATTGAGCAGATAATAAACACAAAAATACCTGACGAAGATCCGAAGAGAAAGCCTAAACCAAAAGGTGTCAGTACTGCCGCCGAATTGGCCATTAGCCAGGGAAAAGCCAGTTCGATAATGGCAAATGCCAGTGTCGAAGAGACACATCCCAAAGGAAAGGGAAAGAAGAATAAAAAAATTATCAGAATGGCCGGTGGACAGACTTGGGAGGATCAATCGTTGCTCGAATGGGATGATGGTAAGTTTATAAAAAAAAATTCTCACCTCATCTCCTAATGTATCGTACATTAGGATGTATTCCAATTCAACACTCAAAATTCAAAATTCTTTTCGAATTTCTTTTGATTTTTCAGACGATTTTCGAATATTTTGCGGTGATCTCGGCAACGACGTTACCGACGAGATGCTCGTCAGGGTATTTGGAAAATATCCGAGCTTTCAGAAGGCAAAGGTCGTGCGCGACAAGAGAACAAACAAAACCAAAGGCTTTGGTTTTGTTTCGTTCAAAGATCCACAAGACTTTATCAGAGCCATGAAGGAGATGAACGGTGAGTTCCATTCATGAATTTTAATTTTTTTCTTTTTTTTTCTTCTCGTATACACATTTTAAATATAATATTTTTAACATTTAGAGTAAAACATAATCGACGAGATTTTTTCCTCGTCATCTCGACAACATAACAGTGATATATGATTTGTTTTTCATCATAAATTATAAATTAATACCAAGTATTTATCACGCGGATGTATATTCCGGCTGTTCGAGAGCGTCGAACGAGTCGTTTCGTTTTGAAAAGAAAAATTAAGTAATTAACGTCGATTTGGTTCGGCATATATACGTATATGTATATATATAGTTATTTACAACCTGAGAATGCGTTATACTAAACTCGATTGGTCAGATTTTCTTATTTTTTTTTACGTTAAATATTCGTAGTTTTCGTTTTTCTTTCTTTCGTTCGCATAAAAAAAAAAAAAAAGGATTATCGAAAATTCGTAGTGAGCGCTCGATATAAGGGATAATGGGGGGGAAAATTCGGATTACTTGTATACACATAAATCATGAGGGTACGGTGGAAAAAAAAAGTGATGATGATAGCAAAACGTTCACGGTGTTTACACTCAATTGCGTAGTGACGTTAACGATAACATTGAGGTAATGTGAAATTTTCTTTATCGGTGATATAAATTGTAAACAATTTTTTTTAAAAAGTCTTTAAGATTTTGGAGAAAAAGAAAATGCAAACCACATGCAAAATTGATGGACGAATGCTTTTTCTTGAAATCTCAAAGGGTTTTAAAAAAATTGTTTAAAGTTTTTGTTATCTACCGAAAAAAGTTTACGGATTTTTCACATTGCCTCAAAGCTCTCGAGTTTTGTCCTTTATCGATACGACGATTGAATTATCTTCTTTTTTTTTTCCCACGCTTAATGCTTCGATTGTCCAATTTTAAAATCTACGTCCAAGAATAATGAGATCATGCGAGCCAGGGGTAAACACTGAGATGTTTTTCCATGTCGTGGACACGTGTCGTCTGTGAGAGCAATTCGCACGGGTTTCTCTCTGTCTCTATTTCTATTTATTTATTTGCCGAGAGGTCCCCAACCGTAAGATATGAACAGTTGTGGAATTGTCGAATATTGCCTTCTGGGCTGCCCGGAAGCGCCGTTTCGAATTACCACTCGATATTTCGGAAGTTTCGTTGGATTCGCAGTCGGTGGTGGAACCTCAAACGATCGTCTCGCGTTAGCATCGGGACCACCCTTGGTTGGCGCAATTTCCGATGTTCCTGAAAGGCAAAATGGATTTTTATCGATACATGTCAGACGGAAAAAAAAATACTAGTACAATTAACAATATGTAAAACTGGCTGAATTCTGCCCGGATAGACTCAGTTGGTAAAAAACTCGCGTGTCCCTATTTTCTCCGGCACTGTTGATATTCCAGATGCGAGTAAATAAGGTTTTTGTGCAGAATTCACCGACACATATTACGATACTGTGGATTAGCGATGATTAAGTAATTCAATAATTTATTAAGAATTAATCGTTTAATTAATTATTTGGTGTAAAATCTTCGAGACGGCACAATTAAAAAAATGTATGCTTATGAAACTGGTCAGTTAATCATCTTGGAAATCCGCAAGTGCCTAAAATTTTTTCGTGAAAAAAATTCTCGATTATTTATTATTGATTCTCACTTTGTGATAAAAACATTCAAGTGAAGCATTCTTGAAAAAAAAAAACAAAAAAAAAAATTGACGAACCTGAAATTTTCATAAACGGTTACCTCAAAATTTTCCTCAAAGTTTGCAAAATTATTTCTACAAAGGTGTGAATTTTTTTTTGTTTTTTAGTTATTATCATAATTATGACGAATTCAAATGTCTTTTACCGGTATCAGAATGACTGTTGGTCCGTCCCATATGAGAATTCATGTAGAGTACGGAGAAAGGTAATCCTCCGGGACCCCAACTGCGAGATGTAAAAACGTCTTTTTTCACCGGTCTTGCCGATATTTGTTGAACGATCGAAGACGTTGATCTGGCTGGTGGATAGAAAATACGAGAATCTACTTTCCACGGATCTGTCGCAGAATCCACTTCTTCGTCTATCTGTGGCTCTTCTTCCAGTCTGAAAAATAATATATATATATATATATATATATATATATATATATATATATATCAATACATCGACAATTACATCTTTGACGCTCGACTAGTGACCCATAATTGTGAATTACGATTGAATGGATGGATGAGTAAAAAATCAAAAAAAAATTGTACCTATCGTTGTTGGATTTTCCTTGTAAAATTTCATCGTCTTCTCCGATCGGGACAACGGGTAACCATTCCCAGCATCTTTCAGTAGGCGAGCAGGGCTTCGATATTATTGGCGTTAGTGAATTATCCTCCCAGGATGGTTTAATCTCTAGTCGAGGATTGTAAGCAGCTGGTGCACCGAGACTGATAGTTATCGATAGTGCACTAATCGTCACGAGAATGACAATCGTCGTTCTCGTGATTCTCATAATTTCCATTCTTCGTTGCTGCATTATTTGTCGATATTTTTTTTTCTTTCTTTTTTACTTCGCTTTGTTCGTCTCCTTCGGGATACCCAGAGGGATTTTTCTTTTCGATGAATCGCTTGTCTGTAATCGAGAATAAAATTCATCGATTGTAGTGGGAATAGCTTGCATACAGTAAAGCTTCGATTATCCTGGCGTTGGTTAATCAAAGCGACAATGTAAATTAAACGAGAACCACGGGTAATCCGATCCCCGAATTATTATTAAATTTGTATTATTGTATGTTGTTAAATTATTAAATTTGCAGTACCATTCACATACGCGAAAAGTATCCTTTCGGAGATACGTAATTGGTACTTCTCTCATATCCTCGATCAAGGATAACTCTAAGGTGGCCGCACGAAATCCCTTTTATAATATATGAAAAATTAAGATATGATAAATTTCAGTTTAAATTGAAATCGCATAAATTTGGAAACTTCCACAAAATATTCTATGAGAAAACTGTTGAAATAACAAGTTTGTTTTAATTTGGTGATCCAAACCGGTCACGGGTTTACTTGACCACGCACGAGTCTCAGGACGTTTTTTTCCACAAAAAGATATGAGAGTATTTGTCACCGTGGGGACTCATCGATAGGATGTCCCACGCTGTTTACGATACCAAATGAATTCCTTCAATGCGCACGACTATTTATAAGAAATTTTTCGTTATATTTAGCGAAGCTTTGCCGTGTTCTTGTTGGTGATCGGTGTAGGCGTTTTGGCTACTATACTACGCGGGAAAAAAAATTATACATATATATATATATATATATAGAGAAAGTAAACGATCGTTTGGAGATGCAAAATACGAATTTGACGCACGTGCGGGTGTCTAATAACGTTTGATCGGGCCATTGCCACGTGTACGATAGATGTATCGTTATAAAGAGACGATGCGAAAAATAGTTTCGAAAAGATTTATCGGTTTTTATGAAAATATTTTAAATCATTCTATTAGTAAGTTTTTAAGATTTATCTTCTCCAGTCGATAAATCGTTTGATATTACGAGTATTTCTGACGCTTCAAATCAGCAAAAATTGCATTAATATGATTGAGATAATGCCGGTGTAGAAGGTTTGCAACCTTCTTTGCAATAGTAATCCCACAATTCGGCTTTGTCGATACTCGATATTTCGAGTTCGAGTGTTTTTATCCACGATAAAAAAATTTTGAAATTTCACATGTACAAAACTAATTTACGATTGACTTTTTTTTTCTAGCATATGCTCAATCGATACAGAAACATGCGAATAAGCACGAAAAATCGTTTATCCAGAAAATTGCAAGAATGCACTTTCGTGGTTGATTTTAAACGTCGATCGAAAACTTTCGACATCGGCTATAAAAAAAATTCTACGAATTTACGTGAGTTTTATTTCTTGTTTTGTTATGCGGGTATAAATTTTCGTGTTACCCGCATTTTGTGTATCGGCAGCGATTCGAACGAACTATACAAAAGTAGTTTTTTTTTCTTCTTGCTTCGAATTGCAACAATTTTTGGGGGGGTATCGAATTAATTGATCTCACAATCTTATTTGGGTTAGATCGTTGACACAGTTTAGTCCTCAATTCACAGTTAAAGATGTCGAAACTTTCCACATTTCATTATTGGATTGTGGATGTAACTATTACGACCTCAATGAGAGACAATTATTTTGTTTGTTTGTTTTCATTAAATCAATACAAGGCACGAAACATTGAAAAAATCGAAAGGCTTGGAAATAATTTTATATGAAATTTTTAAAAATATAAAAACCTTAGAGAGTTTTATTATTCAAATATTTGTCTTATATATTTGGCAAATATAGAGTCTGTGGTATAAGAGCGTGGACAGCGTTGCTCATAAAAATGAATATAATTTTCAAAAATTAACCATATGGGTTAAAAGTATCCTGTTTGCATAAAAACGCGTTTACTTAACCCTAGACGTCGTAACTGGGGTCCTCAGGTATCCCAAGCCAACTGGGGGTACCTGACAACTAAAAAACTGCCCTAGTAAACTGACCTAGTGGACAATATCCATAATTTTTTAGTAAATGGCCTTTAAGGTAGTTGGAGTGTGACCGGAGGCAGGGAATAAGTAGAAACCTAGGAGCGCTGAGGTGCATTGAGCGGGGGGGGGGGGGCACTTATTAAAAACAAACGTATCGAGAAAGTCTTAGGCCAATATTTAGTTGATTATTTTGAATTTTTTGTAAAAATTTCCGAATAATGCCTCTCCACCGTTTTGAGGTATTTTATTATAATCTTGAGATTGGTTTAAAAATTGCAAGACATAAAAAAATATTGCTATGCACTTGGTACAGGTGATAGATGTAAAACGTGCTGATTTCAATAGCAATTATCTCAAGTATAGAATGATCAATCTCTCTGAAATTTCACTGATGTTCTGATAATATCATCATCAATACGTGTATAAAGTTTCAAAAAAATGTAAAGAAAAGTATTACCTCGCTCCCACTAACTTAATGCACACCATTTTCTTCCTGGTTAAAAAACGAAGAAATTCATATAATACAAGAAACGAAGAGTACATACAATAGAGTTGTTTTATTGCATCTGAAAAGGCTTGCACAATCAGGAAACACGTGAGAGGTCCTCCGGGACCTCAATCACCCCGTAGAAGGCAGAAAGAAAGTTGCTCCTTCTGGGTTTAATATCGTGTTCAATCTTCACTAAAATATCCTATCAATTACAGCTTGACAGTGTCAAGAAGACATACTTTTGACCAGATTTACGGCCATAATAAGGACCATAATAACTTCCAAATGTCACAAAGTTGACGGGTTTGCATTTGCTTCATCGTCACAACTCGTTTCTACTGAAGCTTCAACTTCATGCATAACCAAAAGTTTTTTTATAGAATTCATGTCTGGCGATTATGCGAGCATAATGCCATTGTCATTTTCAGCTTTCCAAGTGGTACAGAGTCGACTTCGATGCTCATCGAATGGTCGTTGCCTTATTGCACGATCCAGTTATTCTTATTCAGTCTAAACCACTTAGCAGATTTCGACAATGCTTCTTCTTTTTAATATACTTGCAACACGTTTTGTAGAATATTCAGATTGTTTGGAAATACTTGGAAACTGCCAGGACTGTATTTACAGTATAGTTAGAACAAATGTAAACTTTAATAGGATGCTTATTTCGTATCTTAATACATATTATTTATCCACTTACTAAACCAATTTGTTGACTTTCCCATATATATCTCGCAGCTCCTAAAACGGTCATTTTGGGTCCATTTAGGTGTCAACGTAAAAACACTGGGCCGTATGAATAAAAATTAGCGTAACCTTCTATTTCACATTTGTGGAGTAAATTCTCTAATGTACCGCTGTATGAATAAGTTGGAGGAAATGCTCATATTCACCGTAAGTTGAGCATTTGCTCAACTTATTCCTACACATTAGAACAAATGCTCATACTCACCGCAAGTTGAGCATTTGCTCAACTTATTTCTATACGTTAGAATATTTTCTCTACTAATGTGAAATAAAAGTGAGCAGTATTTTCTACTTCACACAAATGTGTGGCACAAATTCTCTAATGTACCTCTGTATGAATAAGTTAGAGCAAATGATCATATTCACCGAAAGTTGAGCATTGGAAGTTGAGCATTTGCTCAACTTCTCGGATAAATCATTTCCATATATTTTCGCATATTTCGCATTTACATACAAAATAATGTGGAAATATAAGAAGGCCATACATTTTTATTTTTTCAAGTAGCCATTCTACAAATTTGGCACGATCCAAAATATTTTATGCAATCAGCATACTTGACACGTATCGAATATTTATTTGAAATATTCTTTCCGAGCGAGATTTTCCATATCTTGAATAAACTTACCTCTTGTAAATTTTTCCAAGTATAAGAGATTTTTCGGAACAGTATCTGGAGAATTAATCGCTTAGAATGATTGGACATTTTGGCTCGTCCGTATTCTTTCAATTACCGTCCTTAATTTCCAAGTAAATAGTCATTGATCGTTTTGTGAAAGTGAATTGTAACGTCGTGTGGTACACGTATGTCTGTTCTTTAATTATTACTTGAGTCGTTTACTCAGGGCGGATGTCCGACTCTCGTTTATTCCAAAATGTGTTTCCTTTCATTGCATATGTCGAGGTTTTCCCGAGTTACCGTTAGCCCCAAATCTTCATTGACCATTGTCTAATTACAATGAATGGGCCATGAGATTGTTTTGAAAACCATTTGTCGGAGACCTTTAAAAAAGTCAATTAGGCGTGCACGATATATGTTCAAATGAAACTCTATTCACTCAATTGAATGTGTTCTCGGTTTAAATTAATTGTCTAAATATGTCGTAAGAGAATAGAAATCTTGCAGTTGCAAAATTCGCCTTAACGATGAATTCAATTGATTTATTTTATATAAAACTTTAATTCTTTTATGTAAAATCCTTTTCACAAATAATACACTTTCTTTGAAAGTTTCGGCATAACTTATAGGTACGTTTTGCAACCAGGATAAATTTTTCCAATAGACTTCTTTGCCATATAGAACTCTGGTATTTTTCATATGTATAAAAATATCCCTTTTGCTTATACTCGTTCGTCGTACCTGACGTTTTCTCGTGAATAGAGATTTTTGTGAAAAAGTTCTAGCTCGTGGTGTCAATTTTTTTAAAAATAATTTGAAACTTTGACAAATATAACGAATAATTGTTGTCAATTTCGCTTATTGGTCATTTGTATGAGTAAAACATTTTAATGTTAAGAATCTCTGTTCGTTAGTCCCAACGCTTTCGGTTCTCGTTATACGCGGGCAAATGAGAAAATTGTCCGAACGAAAACCACTTCACGTTTGAAGAATCGCCATTGAGGCCATTAACGAGAAATTACATGAGATGTAAAATCACTGAGTTTTTAGGCTGACTAAAAAATGTACAATAACTCAGTATTTCGACTTTAATCAGTGAGAATTTTTAAGCCCTAAAAGACCTGAATGTTTTTCGAAATATTTAATATATGTAATTTAAAAAAAAATCCTTTATCCTAAAAAATCTCAACTCAATATATATATATATATATATATATATATATATATATATATATATATATATATATATTTCCTTATAACGAAATATGTACAAATATGATACAACTAAAAAAAAATGATTAAAAATATTGAGGGCCTCAGTCATGTCACCAGATCCTTTGAAATTAAAACAAAAAAAAGAAAACTAATTTTTTGAGTCGCTTATCTGACATGAAATCGCTCATATGTAAGTCATAAATTCTTGCGACATTCGTTTTACGTTAAATATTATTACAATTATTGTCATTTGATGAAATTGACGTCAATTGGTCAATTTGTTTTTTTTTTTTTTAAAAGAATTAATTTATAAAATATATAATCCGAAAGAAAAATCAACCGTGTCAATTGAAATAAAAATACCATTATCATGGTGCCGGATAAACCAGCCGTATTAAAACTCTTAGCACTTCTCAACCCAAACTATTTTCACTCGCAGCAAATTTGTAGAAATTTTTCTCAATCTGTAGAAAATCTTTTTAGGTCCAAAAACAAACTTGAAAAAAAATAAAAAGAAATAAAATTTCATCTTAGTTGAGCTCACCTAACTTAACTCGTTCGTCCTTTCCGTGTTGTGGACCAGGTATCTTCAGTAGTAGAAGATGAAGAGGAAAAAAACACTGATAACGTTAAATTTTTTTTTTTTATCGTAAATTCTTTGCAATTTGATTTTTCTTATTTTGTTTTTTCCTCTTTCGTTTTTTTCTTTTGTAAAATATTTTGGGAATAAAATTTGTTACACGTCGGATCGTACAATAGTCGGTCGAACTTTTGCCACCGAAAGCTCACACGGATTCGGGTCGTTTTCCGTTTACCGTTGGGGTTACCGAGACGGAATGCGCCGCGAGTCGACCGGCGTCTGGGGTACTCATTCAACCCCCTACCCCAAAGTCACAAGTGCTTCACGAGCAAGAGGGAGAAAGAGCATGTCGCCCTTCCCTCTCTACTGTTGCTCGTACGCTAAAACCGTTAGCCAATCAGCTCTTCGATTCTCACTTACACTCAATTTTCGTTCAATCTTTTAAATTTTTCAAAAATACATTTTCTTTTTTTTTTTTTTTTTCAATCCATTTTATATTTCACCATTGCACTTAAAATATCGCATATGTAAGCATAAAGCACCGTTTCGGGGATGTATAGTTTCTTTTCACCTCGAATAAGTAAGAAACAGATTAAAAAAAAAAAAAAAAAATTCCGGATCACATACTGAGCATTCCATCAGGCTTAACGTGAATTCTTGTGACCGTCGCAATTTCCGCTTTATTGTGACCTTTCGCTATTTTGTCGAAAAATACGAAAAATGTCGTTGAGGCAATTTTTATAATTTTCTCCTAAATTGCTTTAGTCGTTATGAACGAAGCTGAATGAATATGAATCAAGCCTGTTTGATGTTTTTAATTCTCTTGAAGTTTTTATGATGAATTATTCATTGGAAGATAAAAGTATTGACAGGCTACCGTGTTTTTTTTTTCTTTGGTATTTTATATCTGAAAGATGATTTTCATTTCCGGATGTGAGTGAGAATCTGAGTAACGAGCACTCGATTGATAATGGGCTATTTAATTTTTTTTTAAATATTCAATATAATTTTCTAACAAAACTTTAATAAACTTTCTTTAAGCTTCACTATTTTATAGCTAATAAATTATTTTCGTTAAAAAAATGACTATTTGAATAATGGGACTTATTTATTAAAAAAAAAAAAAAATAGTTTTCCAACGACGATAATAATTAATCATTGGAACTTCCCATATGAGGACTAATTTTGAGTGCAACAAGGCTGACGACTCCAATACCTCTGAGAATGGAAAAAAAAAATCCCGGGTGATTATTGTGAGAGAATTTTAAAGGGTACAATAACAGGGGCACGATTTTAGTCGATTCAATCTGTCTATATATTTCACTCTGTGTTTTTTTCTATTCCATTATTCTCAGTTTCTTTTTCCTCTTTTGTACATAACCACGCGTCGTTCCCTCGAGGAGCTTTGCCATCTCGTCGTCGTATCACTTTTACTTTTGATGTGTGAATCATTCCTCGTGGGCGACGTTGAAAAATCAGCGGTATGCGAAATAACCCGCGGTATTTTGCGGAAAAGTTTAACTGGTACAAAAAAAAAAACACGAGAGAAAGAGAGAGAGACGCTCATTGAATAGGCGCGTTGGAACATCAAAGATGTACCAATATGTATTAGAACGACCCCCAGTATTTCATTACAAACACACGCACGCACGCACGCACACGTGCTTGCTGCTGTGTTCTCAAAGATTTATGAGTTTGCCTATCCGCCTCCGCAAGACTGATCTGTGTGTTTGGCTATTGTGAGATTTCTGGCAAACCTTGAAGTGTACAATTTGTTATTATTTATGATTGCAGGTTGTTCGTAATGCATTTTCTGAAAAATTTTACTTTGCCATCGTGTTTCAACGTAGCGATCGTATCGTCAAAGATACGAATAAAGAAATAGCCTACCACAATTTTCTTTCAACCAAAGATTTCTTTCAACCCTCGATGGATTTCAATGTGATCTACCAGTTGGGATGAACCGAGAAACTCTCGTGAATTCCTCAATTCCACCTCGAATTGAGAGCGTGGGAAGTAAAAGACAGACATACATGTGTGTGTGTGTGTATATATATATATACATATATATATTCGCGAGAAACTATATAGCGAGTGAGCAGCAAATTTATCCTTGGATTATGATTTGTTTTATAAATCAACTCAACTTTTTTCACCGTTCGTACGATTCAATTAATGATCGTGCACAATTGCCTCGTCGATTTCGAGAGATTCAATAAAGAGAGTCTTGTGGCTAATTAGCTGATACCTTTGGGTAATAAATTTCAGTAGTAACACGATTTCAGCGACAAAAACTGTGATATTCATTCAGTAGTACAATTCTTGAATAGTCAGACGCAATAGAGTTGGCGAAAATCCTTCATGAATTTGGATGTATTTTTTTCGGATTTTTTTTTTTCAAACACTTTGGCTTAAGGTGATGTGTAATACCGTCGTCGATAACATAAATTATAAACAATCTCACTCACAGAGACAATTGAGATTTCGTGAACAAGAACCAGTCAGGCCAGAATCGTCCATCAGTCAGATCTAACAATTCTCCTCGGATCCTCGGAAACTCAACTCGCTCTGAATAACTTTCTTTTAAAAATTGCAGTCATCTCTCTCGCACTCGTACTTGCTCCACATCGCCTTGACTCGCCATTAAAAAGTTAACGAAGGCAAATTGATTTCCAATATTATTTCATACGATCGTTAAATTTTTGCAAAAATCTTTATTGATCCTTTTATACATATTTATAAATCATTCGTATTATAGTTTTTTTTTATTAATTACCAATGTCTCATTATAATTATGATTATTACAATTAATAATCATAATTATAAAGAGAAACGTTGATTGTCAAATCGATAAAATAGCTCGTTATTTCACAAACTCTTTGATTCGTTCGTCATATCTCTCAATATGGAAAATTCAACGATATACTTTCTGATAATTATTATAAAAAAATATATTATATTGCTGCATCTTTGATCGTAAATTTAAAGTTCCAACAATATAGGCTCAAGTGTGAAACGACTTATTGATTGACTGGTTTTTAAACCTTGAACAACGACGATTCTGGATCTTTTCCTGCTCAGGCAGTTTCGAGCTTGCATCATTTTCGCTTAAAATTATATATATATACGTAACGTTTTCGCTTAAAAATTGTATTGACTCATATAGTACGTTATAGTGCTTGTTGAATATAATTTGTTTCAGATTTTTAAATCCGTCATAATATATTCCAAGCAGTATGTCTGTCTAAGGATCGAGTTTATAGGCTATCAAGAGTTCAAATTCTGTAGTTATTTTTCGTATTTGGCCGCAGCGAAAAGGGCATTGTAGGCCAGATGAAAACGTTTTATATTATAGCAACAACAAAAACAAACTTTGAAAAACAAAAATGTGAATCATTCGATTATGATTGCTTGTAAAAAATACTTATCGAATATCGAACCAACTTTCTCGGTTAATCACAGTAACATAGATAAAGATTGATAACATCCTTTTGGCGATTGATAACGCCCCTTTGACGATTTTCCTTCATTAAGGCAACCCGGAAGCATTCGGCAACTTTCATATTAGACAACTTTATCGTTTGTCACTTTTTCAACGTGAAGATCATAATATCGTCGAAAAGTAAATTTCACCCACACACACGGCTGCGAGAGAAATAAAAAAATAATATTCCGTTGGCGTTGCGAGAATACGTGATAGAAGACACAATTGATGAGGGCAATCAAGTTTTTTTGATTGACACAGAAATAAGCGTAGGAATGCGTCTTGTCAAGGGTTACTGTAGATCACCGAGTTTAATCTACTTCAAGAAAACTCGAAGGGAAGAGAATATAAAGCGAAGATGAGAGAATGTCACGCGGAAATGATGAAAGATTGAACGGATATATGAGTGGCGTTTGAGGTATCTGGTCGATAGTTTTGAAAATTTGTCCCGGATGCAACCTTGCGCTACTCTGACTAAAGTTACACTTCTGATCCGCTGCTCTCGAATTCGTAAAAACGAGAATTTATAATTAGTTAATGATTTAAAAAAAAAACCCAAAAATATCAAAGCCTGAAATCCGCGTAGAATTTGCAAACTGGATTTGATGGAAAATAAAAGAAGCTTAGAAATTGTTACTCGCCATTAGCGAATTCGCTGGAAAATGATATCTTATTGCTTCGGGATTTTTTTTTTTTGTCGCAAAGCTCGAACGAGCATGCGCGGACTAATTATGTCAGATTTATTATTTGATTGTTAAAAAAAAAAAAAAAATTATCAATGCAGTCGTAGATTGATCCTTCTATGCTATGAGAGGCTACAGTTTTAGCTTATTTGTGTATTACGAGGAAAATCTCGTACGAACTTTCGTACGATACTCTATTCGTTCCAGAAGAAATGAGAAAAATATGGAATATATTTCTTATTTTCCGGACATATATGAAAAACTATAAATTTGTAATTTGCCTGTAATTTATGGAAATCGGTTCTAGCCCGTGACCCCCACCCTCCCCTGGACAGAAACTCTCAAATTCCCTCGAGATAAAATCGCCCACTTATATAAAACGACCCTGCATAACATTCCTCATTGTAAAAAATAGTATTTTAATAGAATATCATAACGAGAAGAGTAAACAGCTACACGACCCCAAATCATCACTGGGACCAAAGGTGGATTCAAACTGGGACCAAGGTGGATTCAAACTGAATATAGATTGATATTTTGTCCTGATGAGATTTTAAATACGCAATTTGTTTGGAGGACATTTTTTCAAATTAGGGAAAATTTTATCGAAGAAAGTTTTGATCGATCAATTTAAAACAGCCATCTGAAAAAACTCTATATATATTTCTTTTATCCAAAAATTTATGAAAGAGACTACATATTTTTTAATGTCCTATTATTTATGAAGAATTATCAATTTCTCATTTTTTTTTTCATTTATGGAAAACCTAGATATTTTTCACGTTCCTATACGTTCCTATCATTTGCACGTTGCACGGTATTAAAGGGCAATAAAGGTCCGGCCCCGTGCTCTCGGAAACTCATCCTCCTCCCTTACTGGAAAACGCGACAATTTCCGAGTGACATGTGCAACCTGGAGAAAGTTTGAAAACTCGATAACTACCTACGAACTAGTTGTTGAGCATCGAAAACGGTAGAATTCGCGTTTTCCTCTCAGAATTCTGGTGTGAACGAAAAATGAATAAATTAAAATTCTTTTTTTTTTTTTTTTAATAATTTTATTGTCACAGCATAATTAGTTAGACGACTGATGCTGCTACGATCTATCTCTATGATTTTATCACTTTTGAGTATAAACTATCCTTTAAACTTCCTCATTTTCTATCTTTCATATGGTTGGTCACGAGCTATCCTCCATTATTCCCTATTATTATCAAGTTCAAGAATAATCCGAGAAATTGTTTTGTACGAAAGGTAGATCTGCGGTTTCTGTAGTAGAGTGTTCCTTTTGTCAATTTGTGCCAGTCAGGATTTACTTTGATTATTTGGTTCGCAAGAGTAATATTTTTTTCATCATGAGTTATCAGGATTGCTAAATGCTCGAGATCAACATAACGTCAGTCGCGGCTTTGTCAATCAAACACCACAGAGGTTTCTCTAATGTTTTTGGACTTCAGGAAAAAGTGGGAAGTAGAGATTCGAGCTTTAGACCCTTCAAAATAGATGCTACGATACTATATATGTATGTTATACCCCCTCCATTTCTGTCGGAAATAGCGGAGAAAAATTCCCCGCCTCCCCCCAGGATTCCCAAGATATTATTATATCAGATTTGGTCGGCTGGAAGGGGAGAATTACCCACTACGAATGGTTTACCCTCATACGAGATGGCACATAACGTCACAAAAAGGCGATAACGAAGCAAAGAGGAGAATAAAGTAATATGCAGGAAGGTTCGAGTGCTCAAGATTACCCGTGATGCATGGCGTGGCTGTCTCTTTATAACAATCGCGATTAAATCGAGTTTGATGCGTTCTGTGGGTAATCGTGAGCGACATTTTTTGACGATACTTTCCTAAATATTATCGTGGAGGAAAAGGAGAAGAATGAATTTACCATATGGTCTATAAAATAGTAATTTCCAAGTTTTCTCCTCTCATTCTGTATGAAATTTATCACATTTACTGTATGAAAAAGAACATAAATTTTTTTCATAATTTAACAAAAATTTACACACGCATAACGCGTAGAACGATATACATTTTTTTAGTAGTCCCACATGAAAAGATGCTTATTTTTTCCTGTTTGGTTTTTATTGGCCTACTTAGTTTTTATTGGCGCTTTTATAGACATTTATCGATCTTGCGAGTTCTCGCTTCGTTTCAGATCAGAAACGAGACGGACGCAAAATCCTATATGTGTAATAAAGTGGGAGCGCTGTCACCTGTTGCTGCAAACGCTCATCGTCCGTGGGATATCCGGAGGGCTCGCGCGGTATACGGAAAATGCTAAAACAAAAAAAAAAAAACTCTCCACTGATAAATTCATGATATCGTTGCTGATGTCAAAATTATTAATTCCAGGCCAAAAATGGCTGCACTTGATCGAAAGATTTTTGTATATTTATACTCTATAAAGTATTTTTATGGAAAAAAAAAAAACAACAATATAGCATAAAATATGTCAGCAATATTGTAGAAATATTTGTTTATTTTTTTTCTTATAAAATACTTGCTGTTATATGAAAATGCGTGTGAGATAATGAATTGATTCTCAATACTGACGTATTATTTCCTTCAAAATAATTTCAGTAAGATTTTTGATCCTTTGAAATACTCATTTTTGTCTGCCTTAATATTTTTTTTCCACGCTTTAATCATATACAATATTTCTGTTAGGCAGAACATTGTGTCTTCATTAATTTTTTGTTTTGTTCATTTATACATCGCAGGAAGATACGTCGGCTCGAGGCCAATCAAGCTGCGAAAGAGTTCGTGGAAACAGAGAAATCTCGAGACTGTGAGAAAAAAGGAGAAGGAGAAGCAAGCGTTGATCGGCCTGTTGACCGGACGGTGATGAGAAACCCGGAAATATTGCCTCATCACAAAGTTCACGGGTTGGCCAAGTTGGCCCAAAGTCACGGAAACGCGACGAGGACTTAACAGGAAATTTGTCAATCACTCAAATCACATCGCGAATTTTCACATAAATTTTTTTTTGTCTTCAGTGAGGAATTAAAATGTATTGTACGAATTTTGATGTCAATACATTTGCTCTGTTGTGAGTGAAAAATCTGCAAGCGATTAAATTCCATAAGATCGAATCGATTTTCGAAACAATTTATTCGTTATACACCCTGAATATTTCCTGTACAAGAGACACAAAAGTTAAATAAATTTTTAGAATCTGTAATCGTGTTTATTCGACATTTGTGTAATTACTTTTTTGCCTTCGAATCTGTGGTGATACTGTGACGTAGTTGATAAGCGGGGAACCCTTCGAAATGAGTCATCGAGTGTAACACTTCAGAAACATGACGCTTTTACTCGATACACATTTTTTTTAAGAGCTGCTTGCAATTTTTGCGTACAACGAACTGATTTTTTTTCACAATTTTATAGCATAATGAAGGTCCCATTGATTGATAAAAATCATATTACTGTTTGTACATTCAAAATTCATTGAAAAATGTAAAATTAATTAATTTATTATTGCACCGAAAATAAATGAAAATACGATTGTCTTGTATGGCATAAAAAAACCTTAAAAATATCACAAAAAGTCTTCAAGTAGTATTGCAGCTGGAAATCATTATTGTGATGTTTCTGAAAAGATGTAAGAGATTCGAGAAAAAAGTAGCCGAGTTGCATGACATTATTTTAAAGAGGGTCAAAAAATGTTCGTTTCACATTGCCAAAAATGTTCATATTTTTATAGCATAATCAAAGGTCGCATGGATTAAAAGAAAATCATATTTCTGTTTGTAGGGTTAAAGACCGATAAAAAAAATTACGAATTGTCATATATAATTTACTATTTCATTAAAAAACAAAAAAAAAACAACTCTGACATGGATGGCTTAAAAAATAGATAAAGAAATAAAAAATCCATTTTAGTAGCAATCTACAAGCTGAAAATGATGAGAAATATCCGAGAGATGAAAGAAAGAAGTGGCTGAATTGACGAAAACTTCGATAGTCGAGGCGATCGAAATTCTCAGACAAATGAGGATCAAAAAATCATCGAATCGTATCGAAGAACAGAATCTCGAGTTGTCTTGAGAGCCTGGAAAATTCTCAGGAAAAGTTATCCACGCTCTATCACGGTATCAAAGGGTACGAATGGCTGCGACAGCCGGTGAGGGTGGAGACGCCGGCGAGACGGAGTCAAATCCTCTTGGGGTATGAAAATTCGAGTCTTCCTTTTTCTGTCTGCGGAAAAATCTCATTGATCGCCATTATCCGAGCGAATCTCTTGTAACAAATATTATTAGCGATAAAAATTTATAATTTCGATAAAAATGTTGAATGTGAGGTATGCCTGATGATTTTTCACTACAGAGTTATGAGGGTGAGAGAAACAAGATTGGCGAGAGACACGGCAAGGGCCGAGCCCTTTTGCCAAATGGTGACATGTACGTGGGTGGTTATTGCAAGGGTTTGCGTCACGGCAAGGGTCTCTACGTTCTGAAAAATGGCGCAAGATACGATGGTGATTGGCGTCGTGGCATGAAACATGGTCAGGGTACTTTTTGGTATCCTGATGGAACGCGTTATGAAGGTAAAATTTCACTTACAAAGGAGAAATAATGATATATCGTTAAAAAAACGATTTACCTCGTATGGGAATTATATTGGTGTCTGGATTATTTTATAGCTCATTTCCAAATTAAACAAGAAAATATATGTTTGCAAAATTATACACTAGACTACACTACAATTATACAATAATTACATGAAAATATAATCATATAGTAGCATTCTGTGACACAATAATATTTTCTCATAAAATCATAAATTTTTCGTGTTATTTTATTATTGGGATTAATTGTTTTTCTGCGAAATTAGATTAATTTACAATCAAGAGATTGAACGCCTCAACATTGAGCACTTTGAAAAGCATACATGATAGCCCAATTTGACAATACCAAAATTTTGTTATTAAATAAAGGAGCCACCCACGAAAAAAAAAAATGTCTTCAAAATATTAAGTAAAATTGCTACAAAATATAGAGATATTTTGTGACACGAAGGGGATTGGAAACGTGATACGAAATATGGTTTCGGCGCGTATTACTATGCTAATCGTGATGTGTACGAGGGTGGTTGGAAGAAAAATTTTCGTCATGGCCTTGGAACGTATGTATACGAAGCAACTGGCACAAAATTCATGGGTACATGGATAATGGATCGTATGCAAGGATCTGGTCAGTTGGTACATCCTCGTCATCGTTTTCACGGATCGTGGCAACTGAATTTGGTAAAAAAAAAAAACAAGTTCTTGAAAATGCTACGAATCCCGGAAATGGGGGATTTTTTTTTTTTAATTTACGATTTTTATGTTTTATTGAGTGTACAATCACCTTGCAACTTGAATGAGTCTCGATCAGACTCTCTCAAGCTGTGTCCAGAATTTTTCATTTACTCTCTCTGAACGAGATCGATTTTTCGATGTAGGCGTGTGTGTCACGAGACCTAACAACGTTTTAAATTTAAACGAGTTCGTGTTTTATTCGGACACCGGAACTGATCTACATATTGCTCAATGCAAAAAATTCTCTTAGTCCACCAAAATTTCGTTAACGAAATTTTGATGGACTAAGAGAAAATCGTGTTTTAATATATTTTAATATATTTTTTCTACGCATCTCGGATTTTTTTTCTTATTTTCTCTTCCAATTGCTTGTGTTGAACAATCTGACGATCGAGTCTTGTTACAGACCATTCTCCAAAACTTATCGAGTGAAGCATCATATCTAAAAAGTTGTCAATGTAGATTGAATGTTTAGTTAAGGTAAATTTGATTTTAAAAAATTGATTCAACAATAAACTCAATACATTTTGAGACAAATTTCTTTAATTTTTTTGATCCATGATTTTCGATCGATCTCATGCAAACTCATATCAGTACAAACCAATTAGTAATAATAATTTACATGATACAAATATTTAATAAATACATGATTAAAAATAATTTGCGAGCCACAATAATCTGCTAGCATATTCATCTAAACATTCTCACGAGTATTACAATTAATATTTCACAAATAGGACAAATAGTCCAAAAATTGGACCAAAAAATGACATACCTTTTTTTTTTAACTTTTATCCTCAGTCATCAAACGTGATATTTCTCCTTTAATCAGCCCTATGGACGCGGTTGTTTCGTTTTTGAGAATTCCTCAATGCAACACGGTCACTACGTTCATACCAGATCTACGAATGGAGACGAGATCAAGGAGGACGATGCTGTGAACGCAGTAACCGAGAGAGTAATTATAACATCGGGTGTCAGAGCCTGTTCGATCTTTTATACATGAATTTCGTCACGCGTTTTGCTTGAACTGGAAACACTCGGCCAAAAGCGATTGACGCGACAAGAGTGTGGATATATATATATTCGTTAAATCCTCAATAGGAAGCGATTCCCGATGAAGAGGCGTTGGAAGACGGAAATAAAGTGGGAGCGTTTGTGCCACCCTCGATGGAAGTGCCGATACCCCTGAAACGTGGAATCTTTTCTGCTTGGAGAGCCCGTTACGTCACAACTTACAATCCGGATTTATTACCACCCGTACCAATTCTCATCAAGGAAGAAGTGAGTGTTAATCTCTAAAGATGTTTTACTTATGAGGTTTTTCACGTGTCATCTGAACGACCTTATTACTCGACCCTCGCCAACTAGGTCCATTATTTTTCGTTGTCCTTTTTCTCTGTATTTTGAAAAGCTTTTTTGCTCTCTGTAAACAGAAAGGGGAAATCAATCGTGAAAAATTCCATCCCACGGCATGATAATTGTAAGCCACATTGTAGAAATATTCCTTAGCGATTTCTTTGGATATTTTTTTCTTTAAATTCAAATTAAAAAAAGATAGTATGGGTGAAAAAATATTATTTTCATGACAAAAATAGCTCAAACTATTTAAAATTATTGGCCAAGTTTTTCAAATTTATTAGAGCGTGTAATAGTTTTAATTTGTTTTGGCACTATTTTCATCTGCAAATATTTTTTGTTTCAAGCGATCTTTTTCTCATACACTTATTGAAGAGCCTCCACCCTCACAGAATACTAAACTTTTTATAAATTCTTCTATTTCTTTATACATTGCATTTAAAAAAAAATATTTTTTATTCAAATTTCGAGTTTTCGTTAATATGGAATACGCGACTTATCCGTAGAATAATTCGAGACCTGATAAATTACAAAAAATCATTTAATAGCATCCACGAATATTTTCCAACTCGACTCAACAGTCACATAAGGGAGATTAGACGCGCAGACAATCGGACACCGGACGTTATGGGTTAATTCCACCGCAGACAGTATAATCCTGCATAATTAGCCGGAAAAGCTTTTCCAGTTCCGTTTCACGCTGTTTAGCGGCGAATCGTCAACTCCTTCCCCTTTGGTTCGAATGACGTAAATCCAATATCACGATGTATTCTGTAGAGAAAACCTCGATCGATTGAATTTTCAATGACAACTTCCGCCTGTTATATCCGTCCCTGATTAAATTCGTACATTGTGATTTTATTAATGAAATCACGATATCCGGTGTCTGTGAACCTCATAAACTTTCTCTGTCCCTCTTCTACGAATTTCCTCGTCTAATCAATTATTCCCGATTCAATCATTAATATATTTCAAGCGCCAATGACAAATTCCCTTGCACCATTTAATTTTTTTTTTGTTTCCTTTTTGTTTAAGGCCTCGATGGATTCATTGTCGGACAAGTGCGACGAGACGGAATTCTTGAGCGATCGGGAAGAATATTTGGAATATCCGGAAGTCGAGTATGGCGGAGAATACGAGGATGATTATTACCAAAAAAATCGTCCTTACGAGCCACTAACTCCAGAATTTGATGAATAATTCTTCCAATCTCGTTATCATAATCTTTCAAGCCATTTATTTACGAAATTATAAAAAAAAAAAAAAAAAAAACAAAACAAAACTTGTGTACACATTTTGTGCGATGTTGCATATCGTACGAATTTGTCTCTCCTCTCGTATTTTTTCATGTAGAATAAAAAAAAAAAATATATATATATATATATATAGAACCGAGAAATACATAAAATTCTCCATGATTTTTGTTATTACTCGAAAGTAACGAACAATTTTAATAGCTTATTATTTATATATAATTGCTGACACGTATTTCGTCATTAAACTAGACACACTCGCAGTATTTAATGCACCTAATTCGTGCATAATATGTATGTATAGTATTTACAGTCTACGAGGGTTAAATCTTGGTATTGACTTAAACAAAAAAAGTTTGAATCGATCGTTTCGTCATTCGGGCTACATTTAAATGACGCAACGTTCGGTTTTTCACATAGATTCAGAGACCGATCGGTCTAGTGAGTAAAATTGTTATAAAAGAATGAATGAAAAATAAACAACGAAGAAGATGGCGATGAAAAAAATATGAGGACAAAAATATATATATATATATGTTTATATGGGGGTATATATGAAAGGACGGAGTTGGATTTGATGAAAGCAACAGTAGAGAAAATCTTGACAATAACTATACAGTCTTATGACGACAGATCTCATTTAAAGAGATAAATTGTTCGATCTCTTTTGTTCTCTTCGTTCCTTGTTTGTTTTGTTCACTTCTTTGTCTCCTTCTATACTCTACGCGCATGACGATTTCACAACGAGACTCGCCAGAAACGCAACTAAATATTACTCAGAAAATAAAGGGCTCTCTAGGGTTGACGAAAATTCCAAATGGCGGTATACAAATTGACAAAATCATGAAAGATTTCGTTCTGTGTCATTTTTCGGCTCTTTGCGTAGCTCTCTCAACCCCTTTGGGCAATTTGTCTATTTTTTTTATTCACTTCGAGTTTGCGCGATGTACGTTAAATCTCGCGAATGTGTATTCGAGTTAATCATTCACGCACATATTTAATCTCCTCTTTTTATCTCTTTTTCTCTCTCGCTTTCTCTCCTTGGCACAATTAGTAAGTTTTTACGAACGAATTCAATCGCTCAGATATAATCACACAGCCCTCCACAAATCCTTGAGTTCTTCCTCTTCTATATTTTTTTATTTCATCTTTGTCCGTCGCTCGTTGTGATTTTTTCCTGGCGTGTTGCCCACATAAGCATAAGTCCGAAGGCCTGACTGGCACTAAAAATTCTTCTTTACTTTTTTTTTTCTCTTTTCGGTTGCAAGGCGCTGACCATCGCAAACTGCTTGAAATCGTCTGGACAAAAAACCATCCTAATCGGCAATAAAATTGCAATATTTTGCAATTTTTCTTCTGCATAGGCGAGCTCGATGCGCTTTTATTCAGGTACGTGAGTCACCGATGATATTCACGACTGGCGGCCTACTTTTTTTTTCTTTTCTTCTTCTTCTTCTTCTTCTTCTTCTTCTTCTTCTTCTTCTTCTTCTTCTTACAGCCTTCACGCTCGTGTTTTCTACGAAAGTTCAATTCTCCGCACTTGCAGTTTGGTCCGCAAACACTCCAGGCAGTTCTCACAAGAGCGAGAAATAACGGATCCAAATTAGTTCCGATCTCGAGAACACGAGCGTCTCACTCACATGAGATCGGGTGGCCTTCGTTGAAAAGCGATACTCGCTACGGAAATGCTGCAGAGTCCGGCTGTTATTACACCGAGAGCTATGTACACGCATGTTATAAGCCAAAAGGCAAAAAGATAGAGCGTTTTGTTGCAATATTTGCCGATCGATGGATCATAATTTGGTTCGTATTCCTTGTAAACCCACATAGAGCCTGTAATAAGAAGAGAATTTAATAAAATGGATATTGCATGAAAAATTTCGACGTCATCAAATTTTGCAGATATTCGCCAAGTGGCGCCACCTGTGGCCGATCTTGTTGCTCATTGGATTTATATACAACACACGCTTGTACGAATACATGAGGGTTTTTGAATTTTTATAGAACGATAAAAAAATATATCACCAACTCAAGAATGCTTCACAAATAGAAAATCCTTAATAGAATATGAAAAAATTAAATTAGAGTTGACAATAATTATTCTGATTTTATACAATGCCTAACTACTGTCTCTACTACCGGACCTTTTTCTATTGTAATTCCTCTCATAGTATCGCATAGTACGAAAACTCGTCAACGTGAACGCTGACGGTCGACTATTTGCCACTTTTAGCCCACTTGTACTTGGCGAATATCGCTAGAAAAATTGTACTCACCGATAATGAACCAACCAAGCATGAAACAATTGATTAACGTTTGAGTCGGCGATTGTCTCATTCTCTCCTCGTCACGTTCCTCCTGGCGTTTCCGAACTCTCGCCGAGAGATGCAAGAGTTGCTTGAAAACACCAAAACCACCACCGACTAGCAGATAAACGGGTATATATTCACCCTGCGGACAATCGTACAGATAAATACCGCCTATCACCATCATGCATATGGGCACGACAATCGTCACGCCAATGATGATCGTACAGCCGACTGAAAGCAAACGTATCGTTAGAAAAATCAATTATCAACGAAAAATGAACGGAAAAATCGAGTAAAAATAATAATTAATGTAACTCACTGGTGCCTAAAAGAAGAACTATAATATTCAGCAGAAAGTCAAACACTCCTTTGGACGCCTTGTGGGCTTCTCTCATTCGACCGAACAACGAATCGTATGATGGTGGAGGAGCTGCAATAAAATTTATTATAATTTTTTTATTTCCAAATTACCAAATAAATTCTTTCTTTTCGTCTTCCGGGGATTACCCCACGGTGTATTTACCCAGGGCGATGTCATACTTTAGTCCGTGACTTAATGCCAAATTCTGCCACTAGCGGCGCCACTACACGCTTTACATTACACGGAGCGAATACGAAAAAGAAAATGATTTTCTTAGGCTTGCCAACTTTTTAAGTACACGCGACTTGCTGAGTAAGTTACCGGATAGCTGAGATCAAGTTATACATTCAATGTAAAAATATAATGAAAATATTATTGAACAATTCGTACGGTGACTAAAGTATTTTTTTCGTTAAACAAAAAAGGAGAGAATTGAAACTTGGGAATTTCATAAAATCTCGTAATTTTCCTCAACATTTGTCTAACAATTTAAAAATCAATAAAATCATAGCCTCTCAGTTCATTTTTACCAAATCCCAAAGGTTCCTTTATTTGTCTTTTAACTTTTGCAACAATACCTCAAGCGTAACGCGAGATTGGTAAATATAAAAAAAAAAATCAAACTATCATTAATCAAAAATATCGAGAATATAATTTTAACGATTCTAGCCAAATTGAAATAAAACATTTTTTAATGTATGAAAAATTTTAGCCCACACGACCCATAAATTCTAAACGCAAATTTTCAAAATATTCGGAACATTCACAAAAAAAAAATCCAAGGACACAAAGCTTCTTTGAGATAAGAATATAACAATTTTTACAAACAAAAATAGGCACTGTATTAGACAAGAATTGTCTAATTCAAAGGATAGATAAAAAAAAGCTTCAATACTCACCATTTGGATCTATGACTTCCTCATATGACGGTGGGGCGCCACGATCGTTGATCAAAACAGCTGGATGACCGGGCGGAAGATTGATATTGTGATAAGAGGGCGGTGGGGTGCAACTTATAGGTGTAATGTGATGATTACTTCCCGGGTTAACGCCACCCATCGTCTCATTCGTGACGCTTTGCATGCTCGGATTTTGTGGCATTTTTTTTCTTCTCTCCGTTAACTCTCACGTATTTTGGTGACCACGTATGAGATCTGCAAAATCATCGCATGGTCAAAAATTCCACCTACGTTAACTTACAATAACTTTTTCGTCCTTAGAAAAAAAAGAAAAAAAAACTTCTCGTAGCACTCTATATCGATTATTTCGCTGATTTTTAACTGAATACTTTTACGTAGCAATGTCATCGGAAATATTCAATTGATTTTTGTTTTAATTCTTTTCAGACACGTGTGTGGTCATAAGTGATGGCCGAGAAATGGAAAGTGAGAGAGTAGAAAGTGCCGGTTCGTACGGTAAAATATTTTTTATATACCTCTTCGTTCAAACACAAACGGGCCAAATAGCGAGAAGCGTGTGTGACGACGACGATAGTGTCGGAGCTGTCACACCCCCGCGTAAAGCGGCGACACACTGGCACCCAACATTGCGTAGAGTTGCGTGCTTTTTTTGTTTTCGATCAAACGTTCACATATCTAACACGTAACGCGTGATATTCGTCGCGGAAACTTAAAACGATCGAAACTTGAGTTTTTTATTGGTATTTTACGATAATTTGGCGATGGAATGATAAAAAATCCACCATAATACCGTGCCATGACAAGACGAGACAGCCATGTGCGTGACACGGTAATACCAGCGTATGTGCCTCTGCATGTATAACGAGTAACGAGTGAGAAACAGCGTGAGAGACGGACGAGCGAGAGAGCAAAAGAGAGAGGCGCCACATCGATGTGAGCGCTCGAGGTATTTTTACGGCGTGGAGGGTTATTAATCGATCGTCCGCACAAACACCCGCGAATATTTGAATTTGCTAATCTCAACCATGCAGCGGGGGATTTTTATATTCTCGGGAATTCTCAGCTTTGTGGGTACTAAACATGATAATTAGGTTATTAATGTATCCTGTTACTTTTAATGAATATTATGCGTGTATGAAGCAATTACTGGTTTATCCTTTTATGTAATATAATGAAATTGCGAGAATTTTATTGAAATATGCCGAATGTTATATATATTTCACTTTAAAAACTGTAATACTTGATGTAATTAATAATTGGCAGAATTAATAACGATATTTCATTTATATCATAAAGTGAAAATTACGTATTAAAATAATTCAATTTGTTTATTCTTTTTTTTAAGTTAGTTTTGTAAAATAAAGGAAGTTGAAGTTAGTAAAAGCATCGTCTCGAATACTTCATTCTTACTCAAGATTAAAGATCCTTGTTATAATGGTCGTCATATGATCAAGATGACACCATGTGTCCTCGATGTTGCATCAGAATATTTTGACAAAGCGCCTCACTACATTCTGTACTTGTTACATTATTCTGGCGCATTTCCGAACCTCGGAGAAGGTCTTTTGGGTTCACAAATGAGAAACAGAGAGAGAGAGAGAGAGAGAGTCAGACAAAGTCAATGAGAGTGGGGCAAGTAGAATATAGCGGGAAACAAAAGCCTGAGCATCATAAGAAAAATCACCAGGAGCTTACTTAGGATCGGGCTTCGAAGTACTTGGATGGAAAGTAGTAAAATGTCTCTTGATTTGCCTATTTCGATCGAATTTTCTTTGCGAGGTAAGAAAAATTTCACAATATATATAATTATAGTGTACTCGTTATATTGTAGAATTATCGGACGATCTATTTTATTTGGCTCAGCTATAATTAAAAAATAATCCTAAGCTTTTTTTTCACAGAATTTTTGACAATTGTTTTATTATTCACCGCGATGTGGAGCGTTATGTCGTACACGAGAAACTGGCGAAAAAGACGTTCGCGTTTGTTGAAACTTGCAAAATGTCTTCCGGGACCATCAACACTGCCGATGGTCGGGAATGCTCTGAGATTCGCTTGCAAACCCGAACGTGAGTTGACGTTAATTTATCGTCTGGAATGATCGCGTCCGGCTTCTTTATATCTGCTAAACGCTTAAACAAATGATATTGAGTATGCATGACTCTGGACTTAAAATAATCTACAGAGAGTTTGGAATGAAAAGTTCAAGACTCTCGTTATATTAACAAAAGATCCCGAGGAGTTAAAAAAAAAAAAAAAAATATCTCGAATATTGAACAGATTTACGAAAAATAAAAATACGAATAGACGAAATAAATTAGTTCAGAAAACATAACAAATAAGCTCGAATTAAAAAGTGGAATAAGTTTAAAAAATAAGTTAACAACTTCAATTATATGAGCAAAGTTATATCTTCAAGTTCCATAACGTGTTAAATAAAATGAAACTATGTGACTCATTTACTTCGCGATTCATAAAAATTACAATTAATTCAACAATGATTTTCACTGATTTTTTTTTTGTTTTTTTTTGGTAAAACTTTCACATACTTTATTAGAGTGACACACGTGAGAACGTAGAATAGTGAATTATACGATAACATTCACGATCCTCGAAATTGCATATTGCAGAAATGCAGCAAACGATTGCACTTTGCCAATTTCCCCCATTGCATTGTGCAACTTTATAGTCTTATGCATACGATATATTATATTTTTGTATGCGTATATTAAATGTACTATGTGATGACTCGTGACCTGATTTCTTTCGCAGAATTGCTCGAACGTGTTGTGGGTGTCATTGTACCTTACGAGGACGTTACACCGATGAGAGTTTGGATGGGACCTGCACTATACGTTGTCATCACTTCTCCACGTGATATCGAGGTAAAATATTCGATTGAAAGGAGAAAAAATTCTCAATTAAATACGAAAAAGTTTTTTGTCAATCACTTGATTATTATTATTTTTTTTTTTCAAATAATAAATATCATATATGAGGCACAGAGAATGGCAAAAGTATATAATACTTTGATAAACGCACAGTAAGATAAAACGAAGACATTGCAAATTGGTATCCGTAATTCTATATCGGGTTGCTCGTCACGTAATTTTTATATCTATAGTAACATTCTTTGTGCTTTCGTGCATGCCTATAGCCCTATTAATGCTATATACATATATACTTTGTCGTTTATATGGCTCCCTGTTGCCTATATATATATATATTTATACGTTTATAGGCCACGAAACGATTTGATGCGAGGAATATAAATTGTCTTGTTCGTTATATCTTCGATGCCACCATCGAAGGTTTCATTCTGAGAGCTGTGAAAGATCATTATTTGTTTTTTTTTTTTTTTCTACGTCTTGGTTACCCAACGAAAGACGCATTTGTTTATATCATTGAATCCTCGTTACATTATCGGTGAATTAAATTTTATTTTCTCATTGACATTGTACACAGGTCGTGCTCAACAGTCATGAGGCAACTAACAAGGGCATGGCGTATAAATTTTTATTTCCGTTCCTCGGCGATGGACTTATAAGCGGTTCTGGTATAGTACAGACAAACTGATGTCGTAATTTCATGTCGCGAGATTTGTAATTAATGTTGAAAAAAAAAAACCACATCTATATATTTTAGGCTCATTCGATCTTTTTATGGTAATTTCTTATGATCGAACATGGACATATTTAAAAAAAAAACAGGATATTGGCGAAACTTGGCAGATAAGTTCGAAAACGTATTAAAAAAAGAACTATCAAAGTTTCATCAGGTTTTTCAAGTTTCGTTTATTATCAATGATTTTTTAAGATGTATATACGTTTTTTTTTTTTGGTGATTACAATTTTTTAAATATCCTTTTTTTTTCATCATGAAAATAAGCTTCGGAGAAAAGCTTCGTAATAATAGAGAGAAAATAAAATTAAAAAGCATTAACAAATATTATGATTTTTATATGGTCGTTAATTTTTAACGATAATTAACGAGTTATTTGATGAATATTAATTATCAGGAAAACGCTGGAGATCTCACAGAAAGATGGTCGCACACACATTGAATCCACGAATACTTCGCGACTATGTCGAAATTTTTGACAAACGAAGTCGAGTATTGATTGAAAAATTGATGATTTTTGCCGATGGACGAGTATTCGATATTCTTGAGGCTTTGGAGAGATGCACGATCGATATCGTGTGCGGTGGGTCACAGTATTAAAAGATATATTTTTTCATTAGGCATTTTGCGAACAATTGCGATTAATTACTCATGGAATTATTTAAAAAAAAAAAAACATTATCTCTAATAATATTTATTGGATTATTAGAGGTTGTGATGGGATACACCGATATAAATGCGCTGGAATATCCGAATGATGAATTTATTCGATGCAGTGCAGAGTAAGTGGCGAATATAAAAAAAGCATTATCTTCAATGAAAATGTAATTTTATAAATTTAATTATCAGATTTTAATGATATCAAAGTGGAGAAATAAAATTTAATAAAATGCTGATGGATTTTTATCAAAATATTTCAAGAATGTACAAAATAGTCCACGATCGAATGATGAAAATATGGCTCCATCCTGATTTCATATTTCACCTGACCTGGCACTATAGAAGGCAATGCAAGGCACAGAAAATTATACGTGATTTTACGAAAAAGGTATCGCGCCTCATTGAATAATAATTATTAGAAAAAATAATTAAAAAAGGAAGGATAAAAAAAATTTATCAACACGATTTTAAGTCGAAATAAATACGATTTAAAAAAATGTCATTGTCATAGTGTATAGCTGGAAAAATAAAAGATCTACCTGATTCAAAAAATTCGAAAAAGGAGCGAGTCTCAATTTTGGAACGAATTCTTGAGATCAACAACGTGACTCATGAATTGACTGACGAAGAGCTCAGAGACGAGATCTTCACGATTTACATAGCTGTATGAAAAATAATTAATTCATTAATATTTAATAATTGATGTATCAATAGTTTGTTAATATTTGATTAATTAATTAATTCATTGATGAATTAATTATATTTTTTTTACAGGCCCAGGATACGCTTGCTGTCACAAGCAGTTTTATGAGTTTGATGCTAGCGATCCACACCGAGGTACAAGAAAAAGCCAGAGAAGAAGTTCAGCAGGTTTTGGGCAATGACGAATCGATTACAATTGAATGTTTAAATCGAATGAAATATTTGGAAATGTGCATCAAAGAAACACTCAGACTATTTCCAATTGCACCGCTCATGGTCAGACGTCTAAGAGACGAACTGCATCTCGGTGGGTTTTAAAGAATTGAACATTTTTACTGAAATTATTATACATGAAAAATTATTATTTTTTTCCATTTTTCGATTTTTTTATTTTACCATTTTTTTTTTAGACACCTGTACGTTGCCAGAAAGTTGCCAAGTGGTCATAGCCTCTTATATCACTCATAGAAGTAAACAATATTGGAATAATCCCGATCAATTCGTACCGGAGAGATTTTCAATTGAGGAAAGTGGAAAACGACATCCCTGCGCGTTTGTTCCATTCAGCGGTGGCCCAATGGGTTGTATTGGTTCGTAATTATCGAAATTCCCAATAATTCAGTATCTAATTATTTTCATTAATTTCAGTAATTGAATGTCTAATTATTTTCATTAATTTCAGTAATTGAATGTCTAATTATTTTCATTAATTTTATACAGGACAAAAGTTTGCTTTAATAAGTCTCAAAACGATCATGGCTAATATTTTACGAAATTACAAAATTACGAGCAAAGTGAGAATGCAAGACGTCAAACTGAAAACTGATATTTCGATACGTTCGATCGATGGATATAAAGTTTCACTCAAACCTCTGCACGAAGAAAAATTACTCGACTAATTATAAATAAATTTCATTTCAACTAAATCAAATGTATATAAATAAAAGCTATTAAAACCAAATAAAATTGAGTAAAATAAAAGTGATTTTTTTTTAATTATCTAAAATTTATTTGATCAATTTAAAAAATCGAAATATTTTTTTTTCGTTTTGGGTAAAACGAATCGATTGTTAAAAAAAAAGAAAATGTTTAATAGTTGTAAAAATTTGTAAATCAACCTTGACAGTATATATGTAATAACGAGTAGAGAGAATTATATAAATTTTAATGACACGAGTATTGATTTATTATACGTGACATATCTGATGAAAAAGTAAAATTCCCACGTTAAATCGTAACCTCGCGGATATGATCATTTTTCAACAATGTGACGAAAAACTTTTGCCTCAGTTCGACCGATATCATACATCATGATCGCCATTTTACATGTTATCGGAAATTGTTCTTCCTGTTTGGTTTCGTGATACGTGCGCAATTCCGTGAAAAATCCGCACGAGAGCTCTTAATGAGCGGAACAAAAGGTGGAATGAAGAATAAATAAAAAAAATCGTATAAAAAGCGCGAATCATTTCGGATTTATTTAGTTATTAGATCGAGTCCAACGGCGCAACATGTCATTTTCTACGATGATCGGATTATTATTTTCCATTTTTGCACTCAGTACACTGGTCGCTGGTGATGTAAGAATTTTCCTCGATCCAAAAATTTCGAGCTCTATTTTTGATAAAATATATAAATTATTTTGTATTTCACGCAGCCGAGCACAATTATCACCATAAACAGCGCCAAAGTCACGAACAATGCTAATGATTATTTCGATCCGTGGAGCGTCGAAATTACGAAGGGTAAAAAAAATTCTCAGGCCACTGTGAAAATACCCACGAAAAAGGATGTGTCCGACTCAATGCAGGTACATTATTATTATTTTTTCGAAATTTTTACCTCAAAAAAATGATATAACAATCGTTGATATTTGTGAGTACGAGAAAGAATTAATTTTTAACCCGTTGGTCTACACGATTTTCTATCGCCACGTTAAAATAGAAAGTGTCGTCGGGTCACTGATGACCCAGGTGTAGGCGCCACAGAGTTAATAAGAATAAACAAAAAAAATCGATGAAATCTGATTAGTTTTTTAAACGATTTTAACGACATGATACATTTTTGACAATTTTTGAACCATCAGGGAATATTCGGTTGACCAAATAAATTAATTCAATAAATGAATAATTGAATAATTACGCTTTTTTTTTGCAGTTCAAATTCATCGCACAAATAGGCGATCAAGATGCGATCGAATATGTCTCGAGTTTGTGCGACGCCTTAAGCGACGAGACAATCGGCAAGAGCTTCATCAAGGCTGGTACACCAAAAGATAAATTCCCACAAGAGTGTCCATTCAAAGCGGTGAGTTTTTCCCGATTAAAAATTAATTTTTATTATTCTTAAATTACCATTCGGTCCCATTTATTCCCATTTAATTAAAAGTCAATAATTTTTTTCTCATTAAATTCCAAATCAATGATTTTCTTTTCATCAAATTGCGTCTGATTGATTTTTATTTAATGGAATTTTAAGTCAATCATTTTTATACCATGAAATTGTGGATAAATGATTTTTTGTCTCATTAATTTGCGAATATTTTTTTTTCTCGGATCAATATGTGATCCAATGATTTTCATTATTTCCTCGTAACATTTAAATAAATATATTTTTCATTGTCATTTTTTTCTTTTGCATCAATTCGAAAGGGTGACTGGACTGTCTTAAAATGGGATCCTCCTTCGGATATCGTGCCACCTGGAGTTCCAGATGGTCCAGTAACCGGATATGTTCAATTGTTTGAAGAAGGCAAGGAGCCTTGCGTTAGAATTGATTTTCAGGGTGAAATTAAGCATGGAATCCCAGGAATGGGTCGTTAAGACGAAACACGTCAATGGATAAACAAGAGCTGACATATATATATGACGAATTTAAAAAAAAAATCACACGATGACCCGGCAACCGTAAAAAAAAGTTCAACAATAAATTTATAAATATATGCACCAATAATAAAGGAAATAAATATTGATCAGTTTGCAGCAAAAAAAATCTTTCATTCAATATTCAAACCTTTCTTGAGGCTTTTTTTTATGAAAATATGTATATGTATGTGTATATATATATATATATCTGTCTTAGAAAAACTTTCTCTCTCGGTCAGACATTTTTCCTCGAATCCTCGTGTGTATGTGTGTGTGTACGACGAATCTCAATCAATTCGAGAGTTCGTATTTTTTTTTTTCGGGCACAATTTACTTTCTCCCACATCGAGTCTCGCTTGGTTTTTCGTATCTCGTCTCCCCCGGAAGTTCGTCAACGTCTTTTCTCATATCAGACTGCGAAGATTATATGAAAAAACGTTGATAATTAATACAATATTTGGAAAAAAATGTTAATAATTAATAATGTATTTAAAAAAAAACATTAATAATTATTACTCTATAAAAAAAAATGTTGACAAGTAATATTTCTATATTATATATATATATATATATATATATATATATATATATATATAACTATTGTTATTCGTAAACGTCCTGGGGCGGCGGACAACTTTCAAAAATTTCACCAGAACGATGAAACTTGGCAAATGACAGATAATAAGTTAAAAGAAAATGTATGTATAGCAATAAAACGCTGAGTCTACTGACGGTTCTCAGAGTGTCGATTTGTTCTCTCGTCGTTTCCTCATTTCTCGTCTCGTCCATCGGTGACTTGCCGTGAAGAAAATTTTTCCTCTCCACCAAGTGCGACGAGTTCTACGTTAAAAAAAAAGAGTCACGGAAGAGGGAGAGAGAAAGAGCAAGAGAGACGCATGAATATTAAATATCATTCGATAAATTCAAGCAGTCTTGGGTTAAAATTACACACATATGTATATATATATATATATATATATATATATGAATAATTTTATTATCGAATTTTTCTTATTTTTAATAAATAACCATAAAATTTTAACCACATTAATGAAACATTATTCTCACCATTTACTGATTGATTTTTTTAAATTTGACAAATATTATGACAAAATGAAATTTTTTATATTTGAGTAATGCTCAACTTCTAAAGTTAGAAGGGTCGAAAGAACGTCTAGATCGCAGAATATTTTAGGTATTTCGTTTTTTTTTAGCTTACTTTAAAATTCACACCGGTGCTCAGCCTTGACCCGCTCATCAAACGACCAGAGGATTTGTCTGAATCGTTCATAATGTTTAGTTGAGAAGAAGAAAAAAAAAAAAAAAATGGGGAAAGCATAAGTAATGGAATAAAATGTCCTTCAACCATTAAACTCTGTGTCATTAGATATTCATAAACAGGGGTAAAGAAAAATATCTTAACTAAAAGATCCTTTGTGACACACATACATATAATATATTAGCTCGATGACTCCTAATCCTAATAACGTGAGCTTATCAGAGACGACTGGGACAGTGGATAATTGGAAGTTTTTGAATGAATGTCAGCCAACGATAGAAAAGACGAATTAAATCAGATCACGAAAGTCATAATATTGCATATAAAACTGAAAATTAAACGCAGGGCGAATTCTCCTAGTATTACAGTGACCATTATAAATTTATAAATTTATTGCTTACGGAGCTTTCGCATTCAATAGCAATAAACACTTAATAAAAAAAAGTTTTAAATCCATTTTTAATGAGAATTAAAATATAAATATTTTTTTTCATACGCTGCGACCGAGTCGAATAAAAAACTTCCTAAAAGATTTCTATTTCTTAGGGAGCTTTTGCATTCAATAGCAATAAAGATTTTATAAAAAAACGTTATTGAGCAATTTTTAACAAGAATTAAAATATAAATATTTTTTTTCGTTCCCTGCGACATCTTCGATTATGCTGCAAAGTTTTGAAGATTTTTCCAATCTTGTAAATGAAAGAATGCTACAGCACTCTTTTATTTACGACCAAATAATATAAATGAAATATTTACAAGACTCACGTAAAGGTTTGCAGGCGAATCCAATATTGTCACGTGGTAAAATTGGTTTTCGAGGTTTAGTTGGATCTTCCCTGGGTCGTCTCACGTTGCTTATTCCCATTTCTCCCTGGTAAGAAAAAAAAAAAAATGTAATTTGCCAAAAAACCTCATTTTCCATTTTTTTTTCAATCAATTTTTGGATCTTTTCATCTTGCAATCAATTTCCACCTACAAACTTTGGATCGGATTTTTTCGAATCGGTAAATTTTTTTGAAGTTTCCTTGCCGCTCTCCTGCCAAAGTAAACCAACGGTATCGCGACGTTTGCACGAACGACCACGCTCGTAACGTGAATTCAATTCAGCAATTTTATCACTCTCGTTGCTCGATGTCTTTGAATAAAATGATCGAAAAAAAAAAAAAAAAAAATTATTCAATAGTTTCTTCGATATGAATGATCAGTCAGAAGAAAATTTATTCACAGCAGCTATAAATCTTGACTTTTTACCGTCGATTTATTAGCATCGATGACATCATCGTCCCTCTTTCGATTCATTCTCGTTCTGGCTCTCACAGTCGAGTGTGGCAACGGTGATCGTCGATTTTTTGAAACTTTCAGAGTCGTCTGTACAGAAGTTTAGGTGAACTGATCAATAAAATTCATAAAATTTATTTTCCGGTTTTTTTTTTTTAATTTTTATATCTGACTCGAAATTACTATACAATATGAATGTAAAAGTTTTTTGCTTTATATGAAAATTCAGAATTTTTATAATAAATTCGTGTTTGACAGGCTCCAGAATTTTCCAATTTTTCATTTGATTTCGAAATTAGCGATTTCGAATTTAATTGAAAGGAAATGTTTTTCTGGTTTTTGTTATTCTTAATTGTCATTAATATTATAAATACATTAACAAGCTTAAAAGTAATAATAATAAAAATTGGTTTAACCTTTTTTTCAATTTCTTCGTCCGAAGAATCGTATTCCGGTAATTCGACAATATTGTCAAGTCTTTCTGCGGTTGGTAAGCAAGCAACTCCGATGTTGTCGCGCGGAACAACGAGGGATCTTCTTCGGCCCGGTAAAATTTTTTCCTCAGAGTTGTTGCCTTTTTTAGAGAAAAAAAAAAAAGAAAAAAATATTCATGAATCCTTATGAATAATAAAAGCCGCTGTAGCAGTTATCAAACTATTTGAGATATATTTTTTTTACTTTGGACAGTGCAGGAAACTCCGATATTATCAGGTGGATGAGCAATGGTATTTCGTCGACGAGACTTCACCTCGGCCTCGGTTGCCTTGATAACAGGTTTCACCTGACGCACCATATTTTATGATGTTCAATAAGCGATACAATTGACATTGACGGAAATCAATTTTCCTTGCTTGCCCGGAAGTGAGGAGTAATGGCAACGTTCATTCGTCTCCAACTGATGAGCTTCGTTCTCTCATTTATTTTCAGCATAAGTATACCCTGTGAGTATCGCAGAAATAATTTATCTCTCTGTTGGTGGCTGGGGAAAGACGATTACATTTGAAATATAATCTCAAAATAAAAGCCTGCAATAACGATTATCGATTGACACGAAAATATTTTAAAAAGACAAAATTTGAATATTATATACATACAGAATTTCGATGCTGGCGGGTTTTGTAATAGCCAAATAGTTCACGAGAGGGCAGCACTTTCTTCGATGTTTTGTTGATCTCTACATGCGCTCTGTATTCCGTGTGTGTGTGTCGCAGCGCACCTTGTGCGTGTGTGTGTGTGTGTGTGTTGAGTGGAGTAAAATGGAAAAAACTCAAGAAAAGAAACAGTCCACTTTAGATTAGCGATCACACACATACACATATACACGCGCAATCATATTTCTCTCCTCGTTATGTTCGAAAAATCATCGAAACCTCGGGATACATTTGATTTGTGTATCAGCTCGTCGGGAGATCGATGACGGCATCTTCGTCGTCGTCGTCATCGATATACCGTTGAGCCAAGACGCGTGTGATATTCCTTATTTTTGTTTGTTTCTTCCGTTATCGTAACAAAAAAAATCCTCCCGGATCCACTTCGAAAATTGCGAGGTCACAAAGAGGCCTTTGCACTCATGACATTCCTCATGTTATGCGTCTAATGATGTAAATAAAAAAATCTAGTGCCTCTGTGACGAATATGTTCACCTGCCAGATTGATTATACGAGAAACGATACATATTGAGGAAAAAAAAAACGTTTGGCGGAATAAAAATTTAAAAAAAAAAAAAAATGGATAACGTGACGGTGAGTTTTTCGCACTTTTTTTTTCGTTGTAATGAATTTATCGCGTATAACGTGCTTTGTTTTTCGCGAAGGATCCATCACATCGATTTTTATGATTTTTTATGTAACTTTTTGAAAATATTTTTTTAACACTTAAATGTTTATTGACAAAATTTCATCAAATAAAATTTTATCGTTTTCGAGATATTGACGGTCAAATTTGAGTGATTTAACATTGGCTTGATGCTCGAATTTGATGACCTTTACGTACGGCGCTCCTATCCTCTCCATTCTCAATGCTCGATCTATAACCTTAGTTTTGTTTTTGAATTGTACGACTCACTTAAGGTAACTCAAGACTTATGGGTGAGTGAGAGGGAAAGAGAGATGACGTTCCAGTTATCTTAGATAACTTTTCAACATAAATGATAAACCTTTTTTAATGAAAAAAAAAAAATTGTGTGCTTTGAATTGACTAATTACAATTTGCATACTTTAATTTTGCCCCAAAAGTTTATTATGTATGTATAAAGTTCTACATGATTCAATTATCTCTATCGAAATTATGCCAAATAAAAATTTTAGTTTTACGTTGACCTTCCACATCACCTTAAGATAATCTGCAATACCGATGGAGCTGCCATGATTGCAAGAGAGATAGCCTGCATTTCCTCGTCCCACTTTTCACTCAAATGGTTGACTTTTTGGGGCATCAATGAGAATAGACAACTGCTGAATCGTTAAATCTAATTTTTTGTTTGGGTTGTCTCTCTTCGACGTTTCTCTTGTCCGAACGATTAAATATCTCGGAGAAATTTGAATTGCATTTTTTGTCACCGATTGAGTTTTTGGATATTTTGAAGCAATGTCAAACTGCAACAAAAGCGAACAAATTTAAATTAAAAATTTTCGTTACCAACCAAGTTTCGCATTATCTCAAGTAGAATCTACCTATAATAAACAAACATTTCACTTGCTGAAATCACCCCATTAGAAAAGCATTACAATAATAAAAGAAAAAATCGACTAGTCTCGCCTCAATTTTTAGGGAATCGTCCGTGCCGTTTGTCGCGGTTTTGCGGACAGTCTCAAGGGTGCCGTCGTACTTTTTTACATGGATAAGGAAATCAATAATAGGATTGTAAGAAATTCGCCGGCTCGGAATGAACATCGTAGAAGAGAAACGAGTACCAGTCCAAGCCCGATGAAGCCATCAAAGGAGCATCGGTGAGAAAGACTTCCCAGATTTAAAACAATTCGAGTGACAACTGCATGTTTTTTTTATTCAATGTTTTTTTTTTTTTTTTTTGCACTCCACAGACAATCCAAAATATTGAAACGTACGATACAATGCTGCGCTCTCAATGGTGGTGTATTCTGGGCCAGTATACTGATATTCGAGTGTGGACTTTTGCCATTCTTGAAATATCTTCTGAGCATTATTTTTGGTCACTCGCCGGGAATGGGCTTGACCGTTTGGTCTTGGACCAAACCTTTTCTCTCTCTTACCTTTGGAACTGTTTGGGTATTGCCGCTCTTTCTACTCAGCAGGATAGTCAATAGCTTATGGTTTCAGGTAAGATGACAAATTACAGATATCCAGAATAACATTGTATTTTTACCAATCCAGAACCTACACGGAGCTAAAAAAATATAGTAAAATTAAATTTTTAACATTAACAAAATTTTAAAATAAATTTTCAAATTCTGGAAAAAAAAAACTACAAAGGTTTTATCCATAGAATGTTTCTCAGCACGATTTAAACTCTCGACGATCCGCCGAGGATCTTGAGTATAATTTTTATTCAAATATTCGTTAATTTTCGAAACCCAATAAATATTTTTAAATATTGTTTGGAATAATCTGAGATTGGAAATTTCATAAAAAATATCTCGATATGTTTTTTTTTAAATGTATTATTTAGGACATAGCGGACAGCGCTTACAGATACAGGCAGGGCAGACCCCTTTTATTGTCGAGCGTCAGTAAACTCGTTGCCGATACGCTCTTCAGCGTACTTGTGCAGGCGCTTTTTCTTGGTCAGGGAATGCTCGTATCGAGAATTCCATTGCCACCAATAGGCGAAGCACTAGCTCTGATCCACATGTGTTTTCTCTATGCCCTTTATGCCTTTGAGTACAAATGGTTCAACATGGGCTGGGAATTGCACAAGAGGCTCACTTTTATCGAGGGCAATTGGCCGTATTTCGTTGGTTTTGGTCTGCCACTCGCCGTCCTTACGCAATTGCCAAATTCATACGTCATAAGGTGAATTAAAAACTTGATTTTTCCCCAAAAACTTCCAAGAAGATAATTTACTAAAAAATTTCTCCATAATGGGCTAATCGGTGAAAATTCTTATTATTTCACAGTGGTTGCGTATTTTCGATTCTATTTCCGCTGTTTATCGTAAGCGGAAATGAGGCCGAACCGGTTACAGGAGTTTGGTAAGTATGCCGATAAGCTCCAAGTTTCAGTCTATAAAATTGCAATTTGCTTAAAAATGATTAGTGATGAAAATTTTAAGAAAAAAAAAAAACGCACCACTTTTTAAAAATCATTGAGGACAATTATCATTAAAAAAAAAAAAAAAAAAAAAAAAAAAATCTACCTAATCTATAAATATTTTTCCGTGTCAATTTCAGTGACTGCCCGTTGAAACTTTTCTCACCGGTAATTGCAATAGCCAATACGCTATTCAACAAAACGATCGGACCAGCGACGCGACGGTGACGTCCAAAGTTTCGCGTCAACAAGGCCAATAATAGATAAACGATGTCGAAAAATTTCTGACTTGGTCCATACGAACTGCAATTAATTATCGAGACGGATTGCGTTTTGAGTTGTTTTTTTCCTCCGTTTGCGTGAATCGAATGCTTCGCGGTTGTATAATATATATATATTCTCAATTGAAATTCAACTCGAGCCTTGAACTCTTGTCGAATTTATAATTCATAAGATGTAAATATTCTTGGCTAATAATGATAATAAGCCGATGGAAAAGTTACACGAGCGAGTAATCGGCAAAAAATCACTCGCGATTCAGCATGGACACTTATTTGCCAGAATTGTTCGTTGTATCGTGGCAGTAAAAAAAATGTTGAGAATTTTTGTATATTTTCTTATGGACGTTTTTGCGAGAAACAAAAAAGTGTAATTCGTATAATGGCAAAGTCGCAAATCTCGCCTCGTTATCTTTACTGCCAATGCGTTATTTTTCTTTTCTTTTCAATTTCGCGTATAATCCACACTTACAATGACCATCGACTAGTCAACCGAGTCACTTACGCTTATTACAAGCCTACTAAGAGTAATGAAGGAGTTAAGGGGACAAAGAGAGAATCGTAAGCATTCTTCGACGTAAAACTACTTTGGTAAATTTAGTCGAGAAAGAATTGATAAATTTATGGGAGAAAGGATCGATAAATCTATCCACGAGTGGATCGAACAAAAAAAATGTTCAAATTGGCTGGTTTTGTAAAACATTGTGATTTTCAACGAAGAAAGAAGGGAGAAAAATTATTATTTCGAATAGCTAATAATGTTGTTGGCCTTCGAGATTAAAAACGATGTTTGACGAAAATTTCGAATTTTCCAACATCGATGTTATATATTCGTTTCATGCCTAAACTTTTTTTAAATAGAGAAAAGAAAATAAATTTGGGGCATAGCAAATGATCCGGCTCGCCTAGAATAGGTACATTCGAGATAAATAATATATAATAAGGGTATATAGATATACGTATATACATATACACGATATAGCGGCACAGAAATATTGTAAATACGACATTGTAATGGGAATGAATGTTTTTTTTCTATGCTAATGCTTTTTACACGAACACAATACCAAAATAACAAGCGAGTCGGAGGTGAATTTTCATCGCTGTTTGTATAAAAACGAGAGATCTTGTGAACGATTTCATGCTACGCAATGTTGATCTTGAACTGAGTAGAGCTCTACTGAATGTTTACATTTTTTACAATAAAAACGTTTTTTTTTTGTTTCGTCTTGAAATGAGATTGGATTTATCTTGAGTTTTTTAATCCTCGGTGCCATATTTGATGGCAGATATTAAGATATATATGCATGTATTTGAGTTAGTATTTTTTTTTACCTAAAATATCCGAGGAATAATTATGCGAGAAGATCATGGAGAGCTCGAAGATCGTGCTCCATTGGCTCCTCTTTTATTCCATAGTTCGTCGACAGTGCAAATGTTCTGTGAAGCGCTGAAAAACTGATTCCTGGATCCATTTCTTCCTCTGGCATCGGACTTGCACCATTCTCCGTGGATTGATTTTTGCTCACCTATCGAGAAAATAACTCATTGTTGCTCATTGTTGTCAGTTATGGTCGAAAATAATTGTTTTCTACTCTTTGACTTCGGCAAGTGAAAATATTGTCTAATGCAGCAGTATTTTTGTTTTTACAAATAAACTATATAGAGCGTTAATCTTACTGAAGGAATTTTGTCCTCAAAAAATTCATAAATTAGATTAATTGAAGAATTTTACTACAATGACAGAACGGCCATTTTGAGATCAGTGAGTGAGATTTGTCAAGATTTTTTTACACTGCTCAAAGAACCCACCTCGAAACGTTGGGTCTTGTAAATTGCTAATTTTCTTGTACCAGGCGAGCTCTGAACGAGATTCTGTATCGTTGGATGTGAGATACCAAAAAAGTGAGCACCCTTTGGGGCGATGCTGCAGAGCATCGGTGAAATGGCGGCCAACAAGCGGGAATGACATTCGTCGGGACTCGAGCCTACCAGCGGTTGATCCAAATCGCTATCAGAGACGATCTCGAAACATGGTTTTGGCCCACCGTCCAATATCTTACACGTGTAGAGGCTCTTTGTTCGGGCGTCCTTCAAATTCGCATAAATTCGAGTGCTACAAAAACCCACGGGATAAATGAGATCCTCGGTATGATAGGCAATCCTGTCGGCGACGACTTCACCGAGTGAATAAATCGTCAAATCGGCCAGAGCTATTGGAAAAATTGGTCTGCCGTGAATATCCAATGGTATGAGTTGAACCAGTCTCTTGTTCGCTTTGCTCGGTCTTTTCGGTTTTCCCTTGACATCTGAAAATATTGGATAAAATCGAAATATTGCTAAGAAACGATTTGTTTTTTTTTTACATTTTCCATTCATTCAAAGAATATTAATGCTGGAAAAAATAATAATGTGAGTATTTAAATAAATAATTGACGAAGTATTGATGAATTTTTAAAAATAATTGACATTGCAGCTGAAATGCAATGGATCTGCCAAAAAAACGTACTAATCTCTCCAGAACTGGTGCCATCAACAGAATTTCGTTTTTTTACACTCTTTTTTGGTGTTGCACTTTCAACATTGATCGGAGGTACGATTGCATTATTTTGTTGAGCTCTGGCAATTATCGTGGCAGGATCTACTTCTCCCTGTTGCTGACACAATTTTCTCAATAAAAATAAACGTTCCTCCTTGACAGTGACAAGGTTTTCCTGCATCTGTGCAACTTGATCGCACAAAGCTGCATTTTCCTAAAAATCAATGTTATTCTTTGTTCATTCTGTGGGCCTTATTCAAGCGGACGATTTATACGTAGATATTCTTTACTCACAAATACAGTGTTTTTAACGATCCTCTTTAGTTTTCGGTATTTCCTTTTGTACTTAATATTCTCCTGGAGTTCGGAATTTTTATGGTATTCGTTATAATAATTGTCGTACTTGTGTGCCATAATTTATATAAATTGATACGACGATGTTTTTGCTAATATCCGATAAAGATTCGAACGAAAATTTATGAGGTTATATATTGACTTTTCACAAGTTGAGGTTAACTACTATATCAGCGTGTTAATGGTTGATGTCGCAAATTTTTCCGCAGTAAACTTTGATTTAAGATATTTAAGCTGTAATATGGCGCAGTCCTAAGTTTGATAATAATTATTATCGTAATTTCATAATACATCAAACATCAAAAGAATAACGATGCACTGTTTACATCGCGTTTAAATACCTCTGACACTAGATTTATTGACTCCAATGACGGTTCGAATAATGGGCGCAAGATGTCACGTCGGTCGTTGCAGATGGCGCCAAAGGCGGTGATGCGCGCGCATGAGTCGGAAGTATTTTAAACAAGAAGACGCGTGCGTACGAACAAACCGGAAGAGAGAAAAGACGCGCAGGAGGACCAGCTCAAACGTTGTTCTTTACGTATACTCAATGTTAGCGTTGTTTATGTACTTATTGTTTGTGAAAGTTTTGTGTATAAAGTGCATCGAATTGAAGAAAGAAAATCACACGGCTGATATTTGAAAAAAAGCAGGTATCGTGTAACGAAACAATTTTCCATTAATTTCTTTGTATTTATCGTTAAACCTCCGATCTAAGAAATCTCCGCGCACTCGTTGATGCGATGGTTTTTTTGCATCCATTTCATTGTATATCTTTAGGTAAAAAATGGGAAAAATTGGTTTTTTAGTGTCCTTAAGCCATCGAATGCTTGCATTGATAGAAAAAAAAAAGAATAATTTAAGCGATATTGGAATAAAATATGTACGCGGTTTATTTTTCCCGTTACTCTGGTACGGTATCGCATTCTTTTCGGCATTTACTGAATGGAACCAACAAACACACCAATATAAGATAACAATTATAATTATAACATAACGTTATTATTATCATTATTACCTAAATTCACCCTTACCCTGTAGCTTATTGACTTCGAATATCCTCGTTGTCGATGTTCATTTTACGTGGAATTTGGAATATGACGAAAAAAAAGGAAATTTTCAACAACGTTTATTTCCAAAATACGATTTATTAACTTGACCACCTAACTACAGCGCGGTGTGCGCTCATACACACGCTCTCATGTTGCTTGTTTTTTTTCTTCTTTCTTTCTTTTTAATCTTCTTTAAATATTTATATATACATATATGTATACACACACATATATATGTATATATATATATATATACCTTACATATCACACGTTTACACCCTCGCACGCAAATATAAAAAATCTAAATCGTAACTATTTAGACACCGTGACTCTTAGCTGTGATAGACAATACGTTAATACTATTTTAATTGTTACAATATATTTATTTTTTTCATTTTTTTCCCTTCATTTTATTTACCTACATATATATATATACATATATATATATATATATATATATATATATATATATATATATATATATATATATATATATATATATATATATATGCCGAATTGTGAATACTTAAAATATGCGGGTCACTGCACACGCGCGATTTTTCGTCCGCGCTTCCTCGAGCAAGAGAGAAAAAAATGAAGAAAAAAAGAGAGAAAAAAATTGCACATCCGGTTACTCGGTTAATATTCGCTCGACCGCTCGAGAAGGATCAGTACAAATATTTCGTTATTAAAAATGCTACTTTTGGGTCTGGCTCAAATCCGAAAAAAAAAATCGAATCTCAGTTATACAAAAGATTTTTTTTTATATTCGATCCACAAGTTTAGCAGCAGAGCGAATCATCGAGTACATTTTTTTTTTTTTTTACATACCAGTGCGTTTTTTGTCTTTTCTTTATCATTTTTATCGTTTCTCATATTTGCAGTTTTCCCAATTTTGTATAAATTCACCATTAACGTCGACGTTACCCAAATGTTGACGAAGCAATATTTCGCAAATTCGCTCACGTCGACGCAATTAATATACACAGAGACATTTTGTCAAGGGTGAATTCCCTCACCAAATTCTCGTTGCTAGAAAAATTCCAACGAGAATGTACAAATTTTGCCCTATAGTCGCGACTCGCGTGAGAATCTCTCATTGTCTGTTTTTCATTTTCTCCTCATTTTCTACCACACGAGATCGATCGATCGCCTCGATCTCGATCTCAAAATTGATCGTCTTTTCTCTCAGATTGATCGTAACATTATTAATTCGCATTTGAAGCTTCCAATATTTGGGAAAATCCTTACATAATGTTCTAGTTAGAGAAAACGAAAGAAAAAAAAAAAACACTTAAAAAAAAACGCAGAACGAAAAAATATATAAAGCGACGAGGCAAGGGTGAGACACAGCATTATATTTTGGGGAGGATTTGTGTGGTGACGTGGCGGGGAATGAAGCAAATAAAACAAAAACAAAATAAATTAAACCAACAAAATAAATATATGTATATTGTTATTTTCACAATACGTCTCTGTGCTGCACGAGCTGCCATAGAAATACACGCATTTTATACATATATTTAATGATTTCATACAAACGATACCTCGTGCTCGTGATAATTTAAGTTTTATCAATGAATTAACAATTTTCCAGCCGATTCACAAATTTTCGTAACTTTTTCGCACATAGCAAGCTCGAGTTGGATGAAATAACGTTTGAAATTGAACATATCGAAATATTTCTTGTTTAAAAATATTTTATAGTGTTAACAATCCGACCCTACAAATTTCATTTCTCGTAAATGCTTGAATCCTTTTTTTCTCCAATATTTTATCATTTTTAAAAAAATATTTCAATTTTTCTCTATCAAATATCATTTCATTCAACTGAGAACGAAAAAAAAAAAAAAAAAAAAGTTACGGAAACTCGCCGGCACGTACATATTCGTATACATATATATATACCTACACATATACATACATTCAGACATACACGGAGTATGAGATGTAACACCCAAATTGATGCATGTATATACCATACGTATATACATACACACGGACATGCGCATCCCCCATAGAAAAGAAATACATTTTGAAATACATACAAGATTTTTCCGCCAAAATATATCTCAGATATATATGTGAATTATATTCTATATATTTCACATATATTTGAAATATAAAAAATATAATATATTGAGCGTACATGGGCCACAAACATTTAGTCACACACACGGTGTATGAAAAATATATTTTGAAATACGTGTGATTTTGCCGCCAAAATATATATATCTCAAATATATATATGAATTATATTTTATATATTTCACATATATTGTGAAACATTTATGATTTTCGCCGCCAAATTATATCTCAAATATATGTGAATGATATTTAATTTATTTCACATATATTGTAAAATATAAAAAAATCTATATTTTTCGTGCGTATGTGCGTATATAAATTGGGCACTTGTATGGAAAATATATTGTTTAAATTGCATAATTTTTTGTCGCTTTCATATTTTATATATATTTCATATTCTTGGCATATAAATGATTTCCATGAGGGCCTGTGCCGACTTGTGGAGTGATTTTCCTTTTTTTTTTTTTTTTCATTCTTCGATTCATTACAACGTGGCCCTGTTCTCGAGGAAAACAAAACAAAAAAAAATCTTGAGTGCTCGTTATTGCTTGAAAAAAGAATTAATCGCGAAATATCTGCTAATTCTCCGACAATATAATTTGTGGATTCTTTTTTTCTCCCCTTTGGAGTGACACGAGAGAGATGAGAGGATCAAATATGCGATAGGATTTTTCGACCATCAATCGAGAGGCAATGATTTCCCCATCTGACAATAAAAATTGCCTCTACACTCAACAAAAAAATTTAAAAAAAAGAACGTACTTTGGTTTTTGCTTAAACTCTACATAAACTGGCATTGATAGTCTTATCCCGATTTTTTTATTCACACAATCTCGCAATTTTTCGAAATCCTCGTATCTAGCTCGTGACGTAAAAAATGGCACGTTCCGCGAATCCAGCGTTTCCCCGTTGGTTATGCAAAACAAAAAACAATTTTAGTGGCGATACTTTGAAACGAAATGAAAAAAAAAAAATGTACACACGTTTAAACGTAATTGCACGGGGAATGGGGAAAAAACGAAATTTAAAGAATGAGCAGTGCGTGTCGAGATGAAAAAAAAAACAAAATATATATATATATGTACTAAAGACTTTCATAGTCGTAACAGGGAAGAAAAAAAAATTAACTCGACCAAGTGGTAAAGTTTTCTAAATAACGCTGAATAGTAAACGATATAAACGGAAATAAATGAAATAAACATTTGTTTTTTAGCTGCTACGATAATTACAACAAATTATCGCTGAATAAACTAATAATGCATGTAAAATCATGACGAGGCCAACGAGACTCGTCGACTTTTCTTATTAGAACGATCATTAATTTTTGGGCATTTTTATTTTATTTTTATAATCGAAATTAGTCATTGACCCATCACTCTCGTCACGATTTGTAAATAATCATCAGCCTCGTCGTGACGTGAAACTCAAGAATCTCGTATGACTACAAAACAAAAAAAAAAAAGAAAAAAAACGTAAAAATAAAAATAACGAAGATTTGTCTATTCGTGGGCTGAACCGATAAAACGCGATCGTTGCTCACGAGAGGCAGCCAAATTTTTCTTAGTCTCTTGGAAATCGTGATCCAAATCGTTCTTCGATAGAAACTAACAAAAAAAAAATCTCAAAATCGCCACTTTTTTGCAAAGTTTAAGTACATTCAAGAAAATCACCTTAAAAACAAAAAAAAAATCCATCTGGATAATTTTTTCCGTCGCAACAAAAATAATCATGAAAATTCAAAAAGGGCTAACTTGGACGATATGAAATTTTCGAAAAGTACGAAGAATCTTAGCCACGCACGAATAATATACGCGATGATAACAACGACGATAAGACTTATGAACTTAATCATTGTTGCAATTCTCTCGTTCCCTCTGAGAGGGAATAATAATCATAATAATAGGCGTAATATTAATTATAAGAAAAAAAAAAAACATATTCGTTGAATGATAAATTTTTCGTCGTCGTTTTCTAGCAAGAACGATCACTATAAGAATAACAATATTTAACAGTAACGTGGATAGTTTTTCGGTGACATGATTAATAATTGATAATCATAATAATAGGTAATCAATCAATTATCTAATGATAATTAATAATAATAGTACCATTTATCGATAAAGTATAATAATAATAATAATAATAATATTAATAATAGGCGACAATCAAAAATATCTTTTGCCTAAACTACATAGAACAAGTAGTTATTATCGATGGTCACAATTTCTTTGTTTATTTTGTTTGTATGTTTTTTTTTGTTTTTTTTTTGTTTTTTTAATGACCCTTCAGTGCTTATAAAGACGATGAATGACGAATGACGATGGTATAGAACACAGTGATATAAACACGCCGTAAAACGAATAGTTATGACTAGGCTCAATTTTTTGTTGTTGTTGCTCTCATGCGAGTTTCACATATGCACATACATATATATACGTGTGTGTCTGTATCCTGTTTAATTCTTTGATTAAAAACAAAAAAAAAAAATGTGTCGTGTATGCGTGTTGGTCGACTTATTGCTCATATAATAAATTGTTAATTAGAGAAAAGAAGAGAAGAAAAAAATTATCGGCTTAACGTGTTATTAGTCATTGTAGCTTTGCATTGATAAGTACATCGGTTAATGAATTTAAGACACGTCTTTGGTAATCTTTGCCTCGGAGCTTGCTTTGTTTATTTTTTGTCTTTTTTTCTTTTTTTCTTTTATTCTTTTTTTGTTGCGAAACGGGGACTTTACGCTATAGACTGTGACATTAAAATACGAGAACTGTACAAAGCACAGAAGCTTCAATAATTTTTTTTGTTTGTCTTCATTATTATTTTTTTAATATAGCGGAGCTTCTCTTAGCTTTCGTGACTTTGCTCTGATACATAATACATATATACACATACGCATACATATACATATATGTATATACATTGACATAGGCGGTAACGTAAAAGGGAATTGACGTGACGATCGAGGCAGGAGATTGACTTTTTTCCTCGAGAAGAATTGTGCAATTCTGCTGTAAAATGCATAAATGGTGGCACCAGTTTTTTTTTTTTTGTTTTTTATAATTGTTGCTATTTGGCTCGAGTTTGTCAGGATACTGCATCGATCGTCCTGCCAGTGCGTGACACAGTGTCAGCACGGTGAATGAAAAAAATTGTTAAAAAGTGTAAAAAAAAAAAAAAAGAAAAAAAAAAGAGAGAAAGAGAAATCGCCACGAGCAAAAGATTAAAGCGTGGATCGGGTTTGCTGGTCTCGAGCTTTATGGATTTTTCTTTTCTTGTCATTTGTTTTTTTTTTTTGCCTCGAAGCTCCGGAACATGCGACAATTTTCGGAATGATCTCTCGTCCCTCGTGCGTTTTGGCCATTTTTTTTATTATTATTTCTCCACATGGCTCGAACATACGATCGACGATGATGTTCGAAGATTTTTTTCTTTCTTTTTTTCTTGAGCAACGAATTTTGTCGGTGGGTTTTCGTGGATTGTTATCGAGTGTATGTGAGAAAGTTAGATAAATTCCAAGGGTACGCGTGTGAGGAAAGAGATTTTGGGAATAGCAAGGAACGTACTATCGTGAATTCGCGAATTAACGATTGCAATTTTCTCCGATGCACGCTGGCCTTTCTGGCTTCTTTTTTTTTTCGTCCGATTAAATTTTAATTCCCACGAGATCGAGCAATTTTTCCCGATACTTGCGCAGACTCTCGTTTCTCAACGGGATAATTCCCGGCTTCGATTTACAAATCTACAATAAAAATTCTTTTTTTATTTTTTTTTCCTTTTTTTTTAAATGCAAAAATGGTAACGTTTCGTCACTTTGAAATAACGGCTCGTCATTAATTCATCTCATCGTCTTTATTCGATATTAATTATTTGTCAAAAATTAATATTCAACAAATCATGAGCTTAATAAACATTTTATTTCGAAGTAACGACAGCCATTTTCAAAAAATTTCACCGCTCGAATTTTTATTTCTCTGTATTTTTTTCATCATTTTTTTTTTTTGGCATGCGAAATTTTCAATTTTTTTTCTACGCGTGTCGGGGATCGATCATCCCCGTCGTGTTGGTGAAAAAAGACAAACATACATACATTAATATGTATATATAAACGCGAAAGAATTAAATTTACGTGTCAGGAACTCGCGAGACGAAGCGTCGCGACGAAAAATTTTCCCGCCAACTATCCGATAAAAATAAATGTTCTCAGTCAACGTTTAATATATCTAAATGTTTTTTTTTTGTTGTCTCATGCTTTTTGTCTCTTTTTTTTTCTTCTTCTGATCGGTCTTTCGTCTTCTCGCGTACAATAATATACTATATTTCATATGCTACGTTTGCTCCACGCTGGTTTTACTTTTACATTTTCTTCGACACATATTCCCGCGCGAGTCTCCATTTTGTCTGTTTTTGTTTTTCTTTCTGTTTTTTTTTTTTCGTCATATGCACGACAACGACGTTTTCACACGTTTTATAATCGAAATTCTCCAACCGATAGAGATAATTGAAGCCATTTTTTTCACGCAGTTTTTTTTTTCAATCCAACAATTAAAAGAAAAAAACAAAACAAATCGATCTCGAAGAATTTCTTTCGGAACGCAGAGCGAGTATTGAGCTCTCGTAATGCGCGCACGTTTTTATCTAGACACATATACACACGCACCGGCACACACATATATATACACACACACACACAGATAATGATTTTCCGGTCTTTTTGTTTTCAACTCTTTATCTTATTTGTTGGCGTCACGGAATAAATGTTTCGTGCGAGCTACGCTTCTCCTTATTTCTCGTTTTTTTTGTCTTCGTCGTGTGTTTTTTTTTCTCTAAGTTTAATTTATACTTTACATCGCGTGATTTTACTATCATTTTTATTAACTCTCGTCCCCCCGAGACTCGGGCAGTATCGATTCCTCGACTTGTCGATTATGCCGATTTTTTGTTATGCAACTGCTTATTTATTTATCGTTCCTCGATCACACTATACAAAGAGATAAAACGTACTCAGTTTGGTAAAAAAAAATCATAACGACGGCAGGAACGTTTTTTTTTTTTTTTTTTCCTTTTCTTGCGGCAATTGGACAAATCGATAAAAAATTATGAGATGTTTGTTTGGTTCGTCGAATAATCGATTTTGTTGGCTCGAGTGGAAATTAACTGTACAAAAAGCCGTGATACGAAAATCGCTTCTGTGCCAAGTACGTGATTGTGGAAAGGAATTTTTTGACGGTTTTTTTCTGGGGGATGGTGGTGGAGCTGGTGGGGGGGGGGTGGTGCACGAGCAGGATAGTTCTTGGGGGGTCTCGAGGGACAAGAAGAAAAAAAAATATATCCATATATATATATATATATATGTATTGTGGGAAATCTTGAGGGGGAGGGGAAAATCGATGTGTAATATAGTTGAGGTCGCAACAGGCACCGACAATACACAGAGACTGATCGAGAGCGATTGAGTCGTGACTGACTGATTGACTGAGACAGACATGGCACGGCGACTCCGGGTCGAGAGTACATGGTCACAACGTCACAGGCCACCTGCTGGCACACAAACAAACACACGGACAGGTTAGTCACCACCACACCGGAAATAAACGGGAAGCTCGGCTATGCTGCATTCCAGTGCCCAATTAAAAAAAAAAAACAAAAAAAAAAAAGAAGACTACGATGAGAGTTTGGGAAAAAAAAATATTCGGCCAATTTATCGAAAAATTATTTAGAAAAAGTTTGAAAAAATGATTCGCTAAATTGTCAAAGAAAATTATTCGGATAATTATTTTCGAAAAATATTCACATACTTTTAAAGAAATTATTTAGATAATTTTTAATAATTATTAAAATAATACTTTGAATATTATTCAGATAATTACTTTCGTGATAATGAATTATTAGGAAGCTTCAATGATACATGATACGTCAATAAAACAATGAACAATGATTCACCGAGCATGGATAAGCAACAATTCACATGAAAAGGATCTCAAGATAATTTTATGACACAACAATTATCCATAATTTAACATCAACGATGATAATTATCTTTGAGTGATTGAGAATGATTATTGATTCACAAAAAATATTTTCCTTACTTCTCATAATTATTCATAATTATTTTGTCAAAAAATTATGTTGAATAATTTTTTCATGATAATTATGCCAATCTCTGACACTGAGTTTAAAATGAAAATGAAAAATTGTAGAATGGCAAATATTGGGCACCGGGTACGCAATAATGCCGTCCTCGGGCGGAAGTCACGAGGATCTCAGGTTTATCAATGAGAGCCGCGTGAACTTCTTCTTGAGTATCGGCGATTCTCGATGAGATTTGCCTCGCGTTTCCGCAATCCGGGATACCAAAAATCCGTTATTTGATTTTTGATTTGATTTATTTGATTTGATTATTAAGAAAAAATAAATAAATAAAAATTCTTCGCGAGAAACTGAGAGAGGCAAATTGTTCGAAAATCGCTATTGCAATATCGGTGGGTTTTCTCGAACGTCACCGCGATAATAATAAACACACGACGCTTTGTTAGTATCACTACATTGCTAATAAGCTTCGGGAGCGATATTAATCAATATATATATATATATAGAATAATAATTAATAATCATATTGATATAATTGTAATTAATACGAAAATCGTATTACGATAAAATGTAAAATGTATAGAGAAAACAAAACGAGCTCTCCCGAAATCAGCTGAATGGATTCGAGAGCTCTCGAGGAAGCTCCGGCGGTTCACAATTAAAAATAATTGAAATAAAATTAACTGTGACACGAAATAAAAACATGACGTGACGATAGAGAGTGAAAAACGAAGAAAAAAAAAAAATATTGGCAGTTTCGTTACAACTCATGTAACGGTAAAATCGTATAATACAAACGAATCATTAGACGGACGGAATTGGCGATGAGAGAATTGATGAACAAATTTATAAAATATTTTAAAACATGTTAGAGTGAGAATTAGATGAACGAATCAAATTAAGCGAAAGTGAACGAATGATGATAATTGACAACACCTAAAATATTTATATATGTAGTAGTAGTCTCGGTGAGTTCGAAGAATCGATCTAATCGAGATGATTATTTTTGATTTTTTTCCAATAAATATCACAGGCTCTAGAATAAATTCACGTTATCAAAAAGTTATAATTAACCGGTTTAACGATTACGATAGAAAAAAGGTACGAGTGACTTTGTACGTGTGCCCAGTCCGCGCTAAAATGAAAGAAACAAAAAAAAAAGTAAAACGCGAAAGTGGCGACAAAAACAATAATGATATGCCACAAAGTCTTGAGGTCGCGGAGTTAGACCGATTAAGAGTAATTGAAATACTGTTTGACTAGAAAAGAGAAAGATGGTTCGAAGGTACTTGGACGTTTTTTGAGCTAATTTGACCGCACGATGGTCAAGAGAAAAAAAAAACACAATTATTAAATTGTGTGTAATTCGCGTTTATGGTTGAACGTGGTGGACTCTCAGTCGTCACACACGGTCAAAGTTCGAAGATCGAACTAGAATTACCTCAATTTAGGCATATTGAGGATAAACCGGACAAAAGATTCGGTTCTCTGTTTTTTTTTTGTCATTTTGGCGATGGCCTTTTTTTGCCACATTTTTTTTGGTTTTCTTTTGGTTTTTTTTTTTTTTTTTTGCTACATTGAGCTATCTACCTACGAACGAGGCTCATGGTCTTCGGCTAGTAGGGTTTGGACGCATCTTTCGATCTCTTTAGTTGAACCTTGAGTCTCTTGGTGCCTATTTGAAAGCCATTCATCGCTTGGATAGCGGCCTGAGCGCTCGGCGCATTGTCGTATGACACAAAACCTGTAAAAGAAACAATAAATTTTATTTTTAATGACGATGTAAAAAAAAAATTACAGAAAAAAATATATCATTGAATTTTTGTGAGTAATTGATTTAGTAAACGAGTAAGGTGGTCAAAGCTCGAGGGTTTCATTGCCGTATAGTGAAATATTTTTAAAAGTCTGATAATTACTTTAGTATTTAAAAAAATTCCGACGATATTTTAAAAGTGTATTTTTAAATTGTTTCGAACTTGGAAGTTGAGGGTTAATTATCGTAGTTATATTTTTCTGAATTTTTTTTCATGCTTCTAGTTATTATAGAATTTATCGAATTAAAAATTAAAAAAATATTTCCGTGGATTCTTGTAATTTGATGGACTTGAAATTGCGAGATGCTTAAACGTCAAATTTCATTTGACTGTTGGTGACTTTTTTATTTATTTAACTTTCTGATACTTTTTGACATTTTAGCTGACACTTCTGAATTCTTAAATTATTAAATCTTTAATATTTAATTATTATAATTAGAAGATTAGTTTTGTGCCCGCTAAGAAAATTTTGTTTTACATTTTTTCGAGAGAAAAAAAAAAAATCTTTCCACTTGAGTTTTGACTGACCGAAGCACTTGCTCATGTTGGTCTGCTTGTCGATGAAAACTTTGGCGGATATGACATTGCCAAATGGTAGAAAAGTCGATGCCAGATCATTGTCACTGAATTCCTGTGGCAAATGATAGATGAACAAATTTCCACCCTCGGGCCCCTCGATCTGTTTACCGGCTGGACCGGAAGTTGTGTTTTGTGCAGCCGCTGCAGCCGCTGCCGCTGCCGCTGCTGCTGCCGCCGATGCTCCCGTAAATGCTGGGAACCCTGAAAAAAAAATTGACCAATATTTCTCTGGCTCATACGTCAACCACCTTAACATTTATCATGCTCGCTCAACATTTTACAATTTCTTATTTTCCAAGTCTTAAATTTTTTATCTCGCTCTCGACTCGCACACCACGTCAAATTACTCGCAAAAGTTTCCAATTTTTCGCGCGAGCTTAAAAACAAAAAAAAAAAATCAAAAAAAAAAAACATTTCTCGTCGTCGAAGACACTACAATGTTTTCGGTTCTGGGTGATTAATGACCAAAGCTTACTGAGAAAAAGGAACGAATGGCAGTCATCCAGTTGAGATATTCACCTGTCCGCATAATTTGCGGTCCGCGAGAGCAATACGGAATGAGAATGAAACCGGAAGGTGGATCAACGGACTTTTGGCAAATTGCCAAAATTAAGCGCCACCACGGTGTTCTATCCGAGATTTAATTGCCAAGCGAGAGAATGCCTCGAAAATATATACTCGATTTTCTCTCTCTCTCTCTCTCTCTCTCTCTCTCTCTATATATATATATATATATATATATATATCTCTTCCTCTCTGCGTTGCTCTCAATTTAATTTGATTTCGTATTCACTTTTCAAGAGTTTCGTCTTGTTATTCTTGTATATTCTTGAGATTTAGAATTACGATCATTAAAATGATGTTTCACATGTACGAGTCGAGATCGAGCTTATGGATAGCAACACAGAAATCTCTCTATATAACGTTTGGGTGCAATTTGTAAAACGTGCGCTCAGCTATTTACATTTTAATCTCACTTCGTCGACTCGTTCGGTAATTGTGTCTTCTCTGATATTTATACATACAAATATATTTTTTTGGGATTAATTGAGAGTTTGAAATTCGTAAAACTCGAGCTATTTAAATTTTCAATTGTGCAATTCATGTCTGGAAAAAGTTGAAACGTGAAAAAAATCATCAACCTCATTCAAATGGAGTATATTAGGATTGAATTAAATTTACGTAATTCAATTCAATTTTATTTAATGAAATTTCTAAATATTGCTCAATTGATGCTTTCGTGATTTTCCAATGAATTCAAAGCTTACATTTTTTATTGAACGATATAGAAAAAAAAAACAATCAAAATCAATAAAATTTGACTAAACTAAAATATATATTCAAATGAAATTCATCAATATTTTGTTGGTCATTCGATATTATTCAAGTTTCAATTATACATTTGAGACACGTGCTTTGTGTATAATGTGTGCAATATCATTCAATAATTGAGCACGTTGACTATTATTTATTCATTACCGGTGTCACGAATTTCTCTTGACTCAAGTGATTTTAGTTTCACACTTATCAGTTTTTTTTTTGTATTGAATGACAAAAAGGAAAAAGGTGGAATAAGGTTAATGAATTTATTTCATTGGCCAAAAAAACAAGTCTGGCTCAAATAAAATTCATTCAAATCGAATACTTTCAAGTTTCGTTGGTGATTCGATATTTTTCAGGTTCCAAATATACATTTGCCACGTGCTTCGTGCATACCATATATATATATATATATATATATATATATGGGTAAAATAGTTGAATAATCTAGAACATTGGCTATTATTTGAATCATCGTTAGACTCAATTACAATGAAAGATTGTTTCATTGTTCTTGTATATATATATATGTAGACGAAATAGAGCGCATTGTTCCATTGATGGAGAGTATATATACAGGAACGAGAGTTCGATATCATTTCCGGAAATGTATATACAACGCGATATCTTACCGTTTATTCGATTATACAACGAGAGACTACGTGTATTTCAATTACAGTCAATTGATTCAAATGCATTCGAATGATTTTCCTATAATTTCCCTATAATGCTCGTAAAAGGGAGACTCTCTCTCTCTCTCTCTCTCTCTCTCTATCTCTGTTTCTCTCTTTGTTATATACAGCATCGTATAGCCAGTGATTATAGATTTTCGTTGATTCAAGTATAAACGATGAGTTATTTCGGCCAAACAGTGAGTGCATGTGAAAAAATAATCAACTATTCTATAAAACTACTGACATGAAAAATTACGAGAATAAAAATAATTAAGCGAAATAATAAGGAAAAAAACAATTTAATTTTTTCTTTAATTCTCTTTTTTTCTTGTGTGGAATTATTTTTAAAAAATTTCTATTATTAAATGTACACAAGTAATCAACTGATTTTATGTAAAAATGCCTATCTCCTGGTTCGGAGATTTTTTTACTCAAATATAATTATTAACATTTAAGTAAAATCTACTTGGCCAAGTTGCTATTATTGATGAGTTATCGGTTCGAAAATAAATCAACTATGTAATTTTGCTAACATCTATACGAATGTGAAACAAATTACTGACATTAAAAAACTTAAAATAATTAAGCAAAACAATTTAAGCGAAAAAATCCACTCAGATATTTATTTATTTAAATTTTTCTTGTTGTTTTTGTTTTTACTCACTATGCAATTCTTTTTTTTCCACCGTCACCGTCGTCTTTCCAATGAGAGCTTCAATGCGCAGATTAAAGTTAGAATATTTTCGGGGTGAATGTTTACGTGTTATGTATTAGTGATTTTTTTTTTTTTTTTTTTTTAAGTATGAAAGGATTTTTTTTTTTTCATTCAGTGGATTTATATCCTCGAAGTTTATAGGGAGTTTTGATTAATTACCTGCGTATTGCTGCAAGCTCGAGTAGGCGTTGCTCAGTGAATCCTGGAGACCGTTTAACGGCGTTCCCGTGAGGGAATTTAACGCGAGTGAGGTCACAGGACTCAAGCTGCCCCCGGTAGACCCTGGAAATAAATAATAAAAAACCTTGGAAATCTTTTCTTTTTCTTTTTTTTTTTATTCATCGATGAAAATAAAAAAAAATACAGGAAAAATCTTTTCCAAAATATAAATTTTTAGGACACGAATAAATTGTGATCTGCCAGCATGCGTCATGCCTGTAATTGTACAAGTATGAAATGATGAAAGCCTATTGAAAAATCGTGTGAGGTACCTGAACCTTCCTCGTGAGAAAAAAGAAAAATTTTAAAAATAAAAAAAATAAAAATAGCAGCAACAAAAAAAAAATCGAAGCGTCATTTGACGAAAGACACACGTGCGATAAATTAATCGCCTCATTACTATATTTTAATTCGAATATTTTCCTCCTGATATATATACATCAGACTGCGATTATAGTTAACACACGAAGCAAACGATTATCATTTCTCCAGACCATTTTACGTCTAACAGACTCGATGCACATTTCCTGTCATGAACAATAAGCTGAGTCAAATAATCGGATTAATCAAAATAAATGAATAAAATAAATAAATAAAACAAACACAAAAAAAAAATGAGATATACATATCGTACAAATGAATAACGATGTGACAAAATTTCATGCTCCTGCATTAGCTCCTTCTGCATGGATGTAAATATATTATATTTTCCAAGTCGTTCGGCCGTTAGTAATAGTACAATGTACAATATATATATATATATATAGCGGGGGAGGCAATTTTATCAGAGCGAAAATGATTCAAATTAAAAATCATAAAAATAATTTTCTAAAAAAATAATCATTAATTATTTTATTCAGAAAATTATTTTCAATGGTTTTTAAATTAGAATAATGATCGACGCTGCTTCGAAAATTCGTGAAGAAATTTTATTTTGTTTTTAAGGATTGAGGAAATTGGTGCATGGGTAAATTATGGCAAAATGTGGCGATAAGAGAGATAATACGGAAAAAAAAATATTAGTTCTACGGTGGGATGTCTACAGACTCAAAATAATAAACGAATATTAAATAATCCATCAATTGGACATTTATCGGCGAGCCATTTTTTTTTACGACTGAGAATTTTTGTTCTGCGATCTCACCTGTGCTTCCCGTTTTCCCAAGAAGGGCAGCTGATGATGAGAAAAAAAAATATATAACAATCGTTAGAATTGAGATTATCGCGTCGAAGTTTTTTTTTTTCGGATATAACAATTTTTTTTAATTAATGAAATTTGTGAAAATGTTTTTTTTTTTTCGATCTCTGACTTTTGTTTTATTTTACTGTTCGAGATGGCGACAGATTGAAGAAATATATTTTATTAAATAATTTAGTAACGGTTAATACTGTACCAGGCAATGCGACACTTACATAGCGACATACCTGCTGTCGAATTGGCCAAACCGCTTAACGCTGAAACATACAGAGCATCGGCGATATTATCACACGCCTGTGCGAGTTAGTAAAAGTTTCATGCTAGAGAAGAAGAAGAGCGTGTAGAGAGAGAGAGAGAGAGAGAGAGAGAGAGAGAGAGACGACGACGAATAGATTCAAACATTAGATTGGAAAAAGACTTTTTTTTTTATTGTAAAATACACGACACCCGGTAGTCGTGTAAAAAAGCAAACAAAATGCCGGCCCAAAGATTCAAACGCGAGACATGAAGCGGAACTGACAATAATTTAATGAGTTTACATACTAAGAAAAAGTATTTTCAATTTCATTATATTCGATTACAGAGACAACAAAAATAATTACAATTGAGTCACAACAGTTTTTAGTTAACCTTCAAATTCGAATTTTCAAACGGCCATGATAGTCGCGACAACAGCGCCACCATCGACAATTTCGTTGAACTAAATTGACGATTGCAAAGTTTCGTTTCTCTCTCCGAAGGATGATTTTGCGTGTATGTATAAATAGGCGTATTAGTGTGATCATGCAATGAAAAGCAGTTTTTTTTTTTTGCGATTTTACATTCCCGAGAATATTTCGTGTAGCAATTTTTAAATTTCAATCGCAACAGCTCGGAAGACGAAATGGCCGTCCGTTGTTTAACGGCCATTTAATTCTCGTCTTATCAGCGAGAACAAGGCAGTTTCGTACTCACTGTTGGGTGATACTTGAAGATTGCCATTTCCACTTGTCATCGCTGCCAGAGTAACCAAATTCTGCATACTCATCGGCGTTACTCCGGCGTTTGCTATAAAATTTGTCAACAGGCAAAAAAACATTAATTACAAATTTTTCATAACCAAAATCACGAGTCTTGAAAAGTTTCATTATTAGTGGAAGAAAAAATAATTAACGATACTTAAAAAAATCTTTCAACTAAAATTTTAATTAAAAGTATAAAATTATAGAGGATAGTCGACAGCGTCTGAATATTAAAACTCAAAGTAAAATATTCAAATAAACCGATAAATTATAATAAAAAAATGTTGACACAAAGAAGTATTTTTAATTTACAGTTAATCGAAAAACAAATTCCTAATTTATTCTGAAGAGATAAATGGCTATAGATATGAATAAAATTAAGATATTAAAAAAAAAAAAAAGAAGAGAAACGTAAAATTAATGAAAATAAATAAAAATTGCACATGCGACACTAACCGTACTCACCGGCCGAATTGAGGGAGGCGAGTGTCGCGAGACCTTGAAGATTCGCCGGATTGATTTCCGGTGGGCTTGGTACTGCCGGTGGTGCTGCTTGACTCGGCGTGGCAGCCCCAAGACCCAGATGTTGCTGGAGCAACAGCTGATGCTGAACGCTCGAGAGGGCATTCGCGCCATTATTGACGCCAACGGGAGTCGTTGCGTTTGACGTCGCTTGCAGTTGTTGCAATAATTGCAACGACGCTGGTGCAAGAGAGTGCGTTTCGTTCTGCAAAAAAAAAAAAAAAAAAAAACATGAAAACCACGAATTCGATGATAAAAAATTTCGCCTCGTCATCGTCTCGACATCAAAGACGAAAGATCGATTTAAAAATGCCCAAATCTCTTAATGAAATGAACAATTAATATTTTCCACACACATGCAAGCAGAAATGAGCGTCAGCCGAACGAAAAATCATTAAATATATTTTAAGGATATTAAATTATCTGCCAAATATATTAAATCAAGCATTAATTAGTTATTGCAAAAAAAAACAAATCAATTATATGCGATATTTTTTCACAGGATAAATATGAACAATTTTTTTATAAATTTTCATATTGTTACTAAAGTTATCAATTTATTCAAGATTTTTATTCATCGTTACTTTGCTACAATATAATTTCAAATGTTTCTTTGTGCAAATGGCAGCTATTCGTACTTTGAAAAAATAATTTAAAAAAAAAACACATTTTTTCTATCAATCTACATAACATATTTTACATTCGAGGACTTGGTACGCAACATATTATTTATCTCAAATGCTAGAAATTAAAAATTCGCAGCTCACACGAATGGTCCAGATTACGCCATTTTGTTTTTGACCAGTTGACATATACGGTCACTGCTTAAAGGATACTCGTATACACAGAAATGAAAATAAATACAGCCACCTATACATGTCCAAGTCCTCGAACAACTTTCTTACAATCCCTTAAACTCGATTAATTAAAATTCCATTTATAGAATGAGGTTGAAAATAAAAAAAAAAACAAACAAAAAGATAAAAGTTCACGCTCCGCATGAAAAAAAACGCGAGTGAAAGAGAGCAAAGTTTACCCCGCTGAATAAAATAATTCTGGGTCGTGTATAATGCATATTTTTCTCCTCTCCTTTAATTTTCCTTATTTAAAACTTGTGCTGACCTCTGGGGCGTTGTAGCTGTGCATAAATAGGTTTTTTTCCAACCGCATCGTGAATGAGAATCGATATTATGTGTTTTCAGCGCTCAAAACCCAGCGGCGTCATTATCAGTCATATATATGAGAGCACGAGAGACAGATACATCTATATGTATGTATGTGTGTTTGTGTGTAATATGCTGTAAAAACCCCGTCAGCTATTCACGATACCACAAACTTTCGTTATTCGATACTTGGTCGAGCCCGGGCATACGAAAGCACACCAGAGCTGTATACATATATAGCATAGTTGCACCGGACTATCCGGGACTATCGCGATGTTTTCAAAGCAAACACATTAGCGTCCACAGCTTTTTCGTGACACGCGTAAACATAGAGAAACGAGGAGGAACTAAAGCAGCTGGAGGGTTACAGCATTCAACGTTCGCGCAATGCTGCGATGCGGTTACACCTCTAAGTTGTTATACATATATATATGTGTGTATAAATACATATATGTGTGTGTATATTTTGTCTAGTATTATATGCAGTCGAGAAGTGCATATGCAGTATATTTAACAACTACTGGGAGCAAACGAGTATTTGCAATATATTTGTATGGGGCGTTCCGTCCCAAATCGACTCTTCCTTCCAGGATCATTTTTTATTTAATTCTACTATCAATTGGGTGCTGGTGCGATGCGGTTACACCTCTAAGTTGTTTTATACATACATATATGTTTGTGTGTGTGTGTATATTTTGTCTAGTATTATATGCAGTCGAGAAGTGCATTGCATTATATTCAACAACTACTGGGAGCAAACGAGTATTTGGAATATATTTGTATGGGGCGCTCCGTCCCAACTCGACTGTTCCAGGACCATTTTTTATTCAATTCTACTATCAATTGGGTGCTGGTGCGATGCGGTTACACCTCTAAGTTGTTTTATACATATATGTTTGTGTGTGTGTGTATATTTTGTCTAGTATTATATGCAGTCGAGAAGTGCATATGCAGTATATTTAACTACCACTGGGAGAAAACGAGTATTTGCAATATATTTGTATGGGGCGTTCCGTCCCAAATCGACTCTTCCAGGACCATTTTTTATTCAATTCTACTATCAATTGGATGCTGGTGCGATGCGGTTACACCTCTAAGTTGTTTTATACATATATGTTTGTGTGTGTGTGTATGTTTTGTCTAGTATTATATGCAGTCGAGAAGTGCATTGCATTATATTCAACAACTACTCGGAGCAAACGAGTATTTGGAATATATTTGTATGGGGCTCTCCGTCCCAAATCGACTCTTCCAGGACCATTTTTTATTCAATTCTACTATCAATTGGGTGTTGAATTTTTTTAAATCAAATTTACATATTACACGTTAATGATTGAAATTTTATTGTATGGTGAAATTTGAACGTGCTCTTCAAAAAGAAATAACTGAGAAATAGCTGGAAAATTTATGAGACGAATAAAAATAGCTGGACAATTTTTGGACTAATGCACTATATACATATATATATATATATATATATATATATATATGTGTGTGTGGATTATATATGTGGGGTGTAGGTGAGAGGGTGAACGATGTACGGTTTTTTGACTTACGGTGGTGAGGTAATGCGGCGTCATGTTGACCCCTGCAATGTTCCACAAATTTGCCTGCATTTGTTGCATTCTCTTCTGGTCCTTTTCCTTCTGCGTATCGGCGAATTTAACTACAAGCGGTGACGAACATCCCTTAAACACAGAAAGAAAAATAAATATTAATGCAAACTTTTGTTTAAAATTGCAACGTAACAAAAAAAAGATTCGTAAAAATAATGATTTTTTTCAAAAATTTCTTTTTTCTTTGCATTTCAATGGATATTTGAAAATTTACCTCGTATTTTACTCGTCAACAAGATCGATCGATCAGTTGGTAAATTACACAACAAGCTTAAATTTGGCATAATATTCGGGAAAACTTAAGGCTATAAATGGATAACTCAAGATATTAGAAAAAAAAAATCTTCGACCATAAAAAAAAAAAATGCAACTTTCATATATTATTTTATCATCTCTCAACGCTCTTTAAAATAAAAATCTAACAAAATTAGTTCGTGCCCGATTCTTCAATTACCAATTATTTCCATCCCCTAATCTTTTTTTTTTCGGAAAAAAATTTCATTCCTCGTTCTCGCGTTTCGCCGAAGAGATTTTCCTCTCATGCACTTTCATACGTCGTTTCTCGCCCGGATGCAGCGAGTGAAACAACGAAAAAAAAAAAAAAGGGCTTTTGGGATGTTTAGAGACTCGAGGCTCTTTAAAACTAAAATCTAAGAAAATTAGTTCGTGCGCGACTCTTCAATTACCAATTATTTCCATCCCCTAATCTTTTTTTTTTCGAAAAAAATTTCATTCCTCGTTCTCGCGTTTCGTCGAAGAGATTTTCCTCTCATGCACTTTCGTACGTCGTTTCTCGCCCGGATGCAGCGAGTGAAACAACGAAAAAAAAAAAAAAGAAAAACGGTTTTTTGGGATGTTTAGAGAGATGGCACTCGAGGCTCGAGATGTGCATATTCACCGAAGGGTGTGAGGAGACGACGAACAAGCTTGCTCAGCAAAGCTTCGCTTACGTTGGAATGTGCAATCGAAAACAAAATGGGCCAACGTTATATCGCCTGGGACGATCGAGTTCGTGGTACTTGAAGCCGGAAATATTCATGATATTAAAATGAAATTGCCGGAGGTCGTGAGGAGTGGAAGTTGGGGTAGAGGAGGTGGGGGGGGGGGGGGGGGGGGGAAGAGGCTCGAGAGACGATTCCGCCTACCTTGGCAACGACCTGGCCCTGGTTCGTCGTCTTTATATCGCCAAATGGTACATTCAAACACACATACATATATATATATATATATATATATATATATATATATATATATATATATACATATACCTATACTGATGACCTAACCGTGAACTTGCCGACACATCCGGTCCAACTTATATTTCCTCGATGGCTGTACATACGAACTGATACTCCACCTACATATACAATTTCGTACCTTTCGAGTCTCGCGTTTCGACAAAAAGTCACTAAAAACATTGATAAGCAATTCGCACAAATATAAAAAAGCTTTTTTTCCGGGCGTAAATATAGAAATTGTCTGGGAAAGAAAATATTTTTTTTTGTCATTCGATAAATTTCACATGTAAATTATTATTACACATATGAAATAATGAAATAATAAAAATCATAATTAGTGGTAGATAAAAAAAAAAATTACGAATTTACAGTCGTTTAATAGTGGATAAAAAAATTTTAAACAGAGAACAAATTCTCGATGATCCTTTTATTATTATTTTTATGGTAAAAAAAAAATGCTAAAAAATTTGGCATTTGCAATGATCAATTTGAAGAATTGTATGAATAAGAACAATCATTTTAATATTCAGGCAGAGTATTATCTTTTTTCTTTTTTATGGATCTCGGAAAATTCTGGTGAAAAGACAACGAAATAAGTCGCGCGAAACCGAAATACGTGCGTGGTGTTTTACCCTATATGCGATCTTTCCGAGAGATGGAGGCTTTATTAAAGTTTCGCGAGTATGGTGGAAGAAAGCTCGCGGAGCTATTCCATTTCTACACGTGCAATAGTGATGCGATGCACAGTCGTCGAGGGTGGGCAAAAAGGAATGAGAAGGGGGATCGGTGGAAAGAGGTGGGGGGGGGGGGGAGAAGAGTTGAGAGGGCGAAATGCATCTAAGAGTTCTATCTGGGCCCAGCATTGCGGAGAGTCGAGTCGTCTGCTATACTGAAAAGCAGTTTTCCTTAGCCAAATGGATTTTCACCTGTGCACAGTGAGGAGAGCGCATTATTGTATATATATATATATATATCTCGTATAACCCACTCTAAAAGTTACCTCACCAAGCCACCATCTTCTCGTACTCCCATGTGTACTGAGATGCCAGTTATGGCGCGCCGTTATGGAACTTTGAATTATCTTATAAATATGTATTTCCTTTCACCGATCTCTCAATTGTTCCAAAAGTTATACGATACACATTTTATATTTAAAAAGTAAGAAAAAAGGACATTATAGCAGGCTGCCATTGCGGAAAAAATATTCATTTGCGTGACTCATTTGAGAGATTTATTGAGTGCAAATATTTTAGTCAAATGAAACCTCTTTTTATATTTATTTCCTTATTTCTCCGGCTAAAAAGATTTATCAATGGAAAAGTTTGCACTAATTTAAAGCACGTAAATATTTCGTATGGATAAGAGGGTTAAATTTTTTTAATTAAATTTTAAATTTTTTGTAACTATTCAATTTATTTTTTCATTTTATCAATTAATTGATTTTTTCATTTTAACAATTTAATTGTATTAAATTTTCATTATTTTTCCATGATGTTTATCAAAACATTTACATGTAGCAGCTTCGAAATTCTCATACTGTTTCGATGCACTTTGAAATCAAAGACAGAAAGAGTTCATTGATTCCTCCGAGAGTTAACTCTCGAACGATTTGTTTCAAAGGGGCTGCAAACGAAACGAGCTCCTACAAAAGGTCCAAAAAAAGACACACAATCGACCGAATACCGTGACGAAGTAGCAAAGTGTCCCGAGCGATTGGCATCGTCGAGGAGTCGCGTTCCTTTGCTTGCTGTGACCCCCCCCCCCCCGCCCCCCTCCGCCGCTCGCGATTCTCACCCCGAAAGTTAAATCGGTATATCGACTCCTCGTCGTTGAGATGCACCAGACCGGGGTGCATTTGGACAAAGTAGTGTATATATATATATATATATGTACGCATTACTGATGCTTCTTGAGACAAGCTTGGCAAAGTGCCAATCGCAATTCTCAGGGCGGAACAGTCACGAATTTTGTCGAGAGAGAAAAATAAGTTCGGGCAACCGCGAAAAAAGACAATTCTTATATTATACTTTTTATGTGTATTATGCTCAATCGTATTATGCTGTCAATTTGAAATGATTTATGGTATATAAATTTCATCCCTTATTATTTGAGGGGAGAATACAGTGACATTTGGACGTTTTTACCATGTCAAGTCTTATCGACCAAACTTTCACACTCGTTTTAGGTTATTTTAACTCTAAAACATGGCAAGTTTCGTAACGTTTAATAGATTATTTGCTGAGTGAATTAGGTGTGGAGTAAAAAAAGGCCCAACTAAAAAGAAAAAAAATCCTCCCCCATGACATCATGAACTACTGGGGTTGCTTGAGGACTTAGTTTGAATATTTTCAACAATTCCTGTCACGTGATTTTCGATATGGAGCCATATATTTTTTTAAATGCTAAAATGTCAGTAAAAAGATGGTTTTTTTTTTTTTTTCAATTTTTACAAGTTCAACCGTGAACAATTTTTCAATTTCGCTGAATACACGGAATTATATAAATAAAATTATTGTTAGGGCTTGCAAAGTTTTGTATCACATTTCAGTTCGAAACGTTGAAAAGTATGACGCGAGGATTTTTTTTTTTTTAATTTATGCCACACTCGCTTCTTACCGATATATATATATGTCAGCGAATAATTCATAAAATGCATAAAAATTTACAGACATTTATCGTGAGAATGCTCAGGTATTTTCAGGTGTATCAGCACTCATTTTAATATGGGTTTGGGTTATATATAGAAATTGTAAAAATCATTACAGTCGCCACGTAAAAATTTTCTTTTTTTCTTCTATGAATTAAAAAATTTATTTTCAATCGCGTATTTTTAAATATAATTAATTAAACTCACCTCCATCGTTTGCGAGTGATGAAGGCTCTTGATGGCTGTGATTGCGTACTGTTTGCTCGCGAATGTAACGAAAGCGCAGCCTTTACTCTGCCCGGCATTGTCCCGCAGCACCGTGCAATCCTCGATAGCTCCATAAACCTCAAACATGTCTCTGACGTCATTCTCGCTGTATTTTTTCGAGAGCATACCGACGAAGAGCTTACGATCTGTAATCATCAAATAAATCAGGCACATGATTGATTATTCTACAAAAAAAAAAAAAAGTGCAATATCAATTAATCGTAAGGGGCAAGAAAAAATTTAATAACAATAAGAAGAAAGTGATCGACCTGATGAATATTTTCTCTCCACTTGACAACTGCGTCAAATTATTTTCATTAAGAAAAATTCAAATTATCGATTAATCTCATGGGAATATAATCGATTATTATAAAGCAACGGAATTATCAATCCAATTATAATATACCCGTAATTTTTAGACATTTCCCTTTCTCGATTAAAAATACATCATCGTAATAATAAAAATATTTTTGTGATTAATTTTAAAAAATTGTGAAAAATCGTGAGAGTCTGCATTAATGGAAAATGAAGATTTTTCGATCGGATTTAAGACATTTCGTATATACGTTTGACGTGACAATTTTTTAGTTTTTCTCTCGTATTTTTCGATTCAAATTGGAAAATATTGAATATGTAATGGCGATGGGCTACAGATAGGACATGACCGACGAAGAAACCTTCGTGTCGTTCATAAATGTATATATATATATATATATATATGTATACAAGCACAGATAGAGAAGAGCTTCATTAATATTTCTCTCACAAAATTTACCGGAAGTGACGACGAGTCGCAATGAAGGCAGCCTGTAGCAGTAGAGAGGAAGGGAGTGGGAAGGTCTCGACGACGCACCTGACATACCGATTAGCGTTATACATGTACAAACTTTCTTCAGCAGGTCACTCGACTAAAATTGCCAACTCGACGAAATAATTCATAGCGACTTCTCCTCGAGGTTATGCGCACTCCGTGTTCTCTTTTCTTTTCTTTTTTTTACCACTGACTTTTTTTTCGCTCATCACACAACATCGCTGTTTCATTATTATCTTTATTATTAATTATTTCTCGAATAAAATCTTGAAAATGTATTTTTTTCTTTGATTTAGAAACATCGATAATTCGATTTCCTTTATGTGCTTGGGAATAAATTAATAATTATAAAATTATTCATACAAGGTTCAAAATTTTTTGGTATAATAATTATTTCCAGATAATTTTTTATCCAGCATAAGTAATCCGGCATTGATTTCTATGATGCATACAAAAGGATCATTAAATTATATGAAACTGACATAAAATTACGATGGAACAGTTAAAAGACAGAGAAAAAAAAAAATCAGAGTCGAAGATATTTTGGTAGACACAGAAACGACTCGCCATAAACAGATGCATTAATTGGCCATTTGTATGGGTTCCAATGCCCCTTCGTTTCCTTCCGGTTGGCCATCCAGCAATGGCGATAACGATTCTCCCTCTTCCTTCCTCTCTCTCTCTCTCTAACTCTGGTCTTCCCCCGAACGGAATTTCTACAGTCCATCTTTCTCCCTTTCTCTCTCTCTCTCTCTCTCTCTCTCTCTCTCTCTCTCTCTCGCTCTTTCACCTTCCTCGTGGATTCTCTCATCGTGGACACGCTTTAGGTAGTCACCACCTCGCGGCCACCCATTCCCTCTGGACAAAGCGTCGAAGTTGCTTCTTGCATACCGAATAGTCCGGTCACTTGCTCGTTTCTCGCCAGGCTATTTTCAAGGCTTTTCTTTCACCACGACCACAGTTTCAAATAGTTCAACAACCACATCGCGTTCTCCAGCGAGAAGAAGCGAGAAATGACTTTTTTTCATACTTTTTTCATCATTGAAGATAAAACTTGACATTTGCATTATTTTCGACCGCGAAGTATTCTGGCAGGACTTTGTTTCCTTTTTATACTTTTTATTATCACAGCAGGATCTTCGAAAAAAAAATAATCGGAATACCGATTAAGAAGAACAAAAAAATAAGACAAATTTTATTCAGCCAAAAAAAAAATTCACGACGAGAAATTATAAATTAATTATGCTACTATCGAGCGCTCATTAAAAATGAGATTGATAATGTAACGAATTAGATTCATTATATAAATATAATATTTTTATTATCCATTTTCTCGAGGAATTATTAATCAACGCTGTTAATTATCGTAGAATAATTAATCAAATAATTACAAACATGATTCGCCCACCAGTTGATTGCCATGGACGAGAACTTGGAAAATATAAATGAGGGAAATGGCTGACCTGATTTCTTTGGGGAAAAAAACAATAAGAGCCATTAGAGGGTTGTAGAAAATATGCTCAGGGGCTCAGTCTACAACCCTCCACATATATGTGAGAGGACAATTATCTTATCTGCACTTTCTAATTGATAATGTGTCATTTTATAATTAATAATTTGTTATGCAGGTGGTTATCGTTAATTATTGTAATTTATCTGAAGTTAAACTGTACCGGGTGATTATCATGATTAACAGGCATGTTTTATTTTCTGGTAAATTGCATTGAAAATGCTGTTTATGCAAGACTAGGGTAATCGTATCTAATCATTCTAAACGACAGTGTTTAGCCACCCTCGTTTTCTCCTTCCTATGCATAAGTTAGTTTGTGAATATTTCTATCAGCTCACTGAGTAACTTTATTATATTTTGACTCGAAAAATTTATATTCAGTAAAACGATTGCATTGCACGTCATATTAGGTAGAATTTATTGATATTATTCATTCTCAAGGAAGCTAAAAAAAATAGGCTACCTACGTATTCAACTAAAATTCTAGTTCAGTATCTCTTTGAACTCCAAAAATGTATTTTTTAATTATAACAATTTCACTCAATATTCAATGGTCATTAATTTTTTTTAATTCAATTTATATTTTATTTAAATTTAATTTTGATTTATGTAAATTCTCCTAAAATTTATTCGAATCAAACGGCCTTTTTTGCCCCTGTGCAAACTCTGTCGACGTGAGGCTTCTGGAATGTCGTTATACGTGACTCTTAAAGTCTCAATTTTGCAATAAACAATCGGAAAGAATATTAAAAAATTCTCGTCTATTCCATTGAGATAATAATCGAACAATTATTTTTCTACTCATTTACGTGCTCGTCTGTATAATCGTCCTTATTTCTCTCGCTGATTCTTAGCAAGGTAATAGATATACGATTCATTCTCATGGGCTCGTACAAGGAATATTTTAAAGACTCTCTCTCTCTCTCTCTCTCACTCTGAACTAGACGCAAAGTTTTGCAAGAAGTTTATAGCGCATTCCGACCAGTAATACTCCTCGGTTATTTTCCTCTCAAGTACCGCACAATTATATATATATGTATATATATATATATATATATTTTCGGCTATTAAAGAGCCAAGTACGGGAAATAGTTTTAGTTTTTCATAGCGAGAGCTGACGCAGTTATTTTTATTTTTAATGCTCGCATTACGCTAAACATAACATTGCAGACGATTGCACTATAGTAATTGTCAAGACACATGCAGAATTATCTAAATATCCTTTTTGTCGTGCACCCAATAGCTTTCTCAATAAAACTGCTCTGATTACCAGCTTTTTGCTCAGCTATTATGTAATGATAGCCTCGATAATTGAAAGGCTCGGATAAATCTATATATATATGACATGTTGCATAAAAAGTGTATATGTTTATGTACAAAAAATGACATTACTCGTGGAAATACGTAGCTATTTATCGTTGTAAAAACTAGCTGCAGCTACAAAATGTTATAATTAAATGTATAGCATCATGGAGGAATTTGGTGCCAAGGTCTCAAAAGCTTCCTAGGCACTAATATTTTTTCAGCAGTTCCACAATGGCTAAAGAAAAAAAAATTGTTGACAAAAAAAAACATACAATAGGGTCCAGCACTTTGGATCTCCAGATCTCAGTTTTCTAGGTACATTTTTTTTTTTTTTCTACAATTCCAAAGTTACTTAAAAAATTATTATCACATGTTCGAAACACACAAAATACTGCCTTGAACTTTATGCCAATGTGTTGACTTTCACACTCACTTAAAGAAAATTTTAAGCGATTGCAAAGTCAGTAAATTTTGTTTTATTTTATTTTTTATCGTACGAAATAAATGATAAAATAGTGTGTCGAACTTTCTGTCAAGGTCTCAGCTTTCCCTCTGCATGCTTATATAAACGTTCTCGTATTCCACTTGACATGTCCACTAAACTCAAGGAGGAAGTTACTTCGATGTACGTAGGATATTCCAGGCCACATATAAATGGTATAAAAGACTTCCTATCGTCATGCCTATATGTATATATATATATATATATATATATATATATATATATATATATACTGGCAGGGAAATACGACTCTTTCTTTTCCTGGCTGGTACGACTCTTTAAAATAGAAAACGTGTGCGATAACAAGAGCTCTCTCGACTACAGCTTGGCATGTACGCGATATCCTGCTAACGCGTGATGGTGAAGTTAGTAACCGGCTAACGAATTCCACGCGTTCCCCAATATAAGGACTTGGGAATTCGGTTAATTGTAAGCTTCTCTATATAATTTTTTCTATTCGGTCAAGTATAGAAATTCACTCGAGTTTTATCCATTCGCGAGTATTTTTGATAAACTTTCGAGTGCACGAAAAAAAAAAAATCTACTATTTACTTACGCATATTTGCACTCGACCAAATATTCATAATCTATCGTATCTATATCGTATCTCGAGTATTGTATGATAAATAAAATAATCTACAATAAGTATCTCTACTCGATCAATATTCTGCGAGATAAAATTTTTCGAGTTAAAAAATTTTATCCTCCACCTTTTCCAAATTTCGAGAGTAAGAAGTGTGAACTGAGAATTCGAGCCGTCCATTCAATTCCCAAGAGTCACAGCTTTTGTCCACGTTTGAAGTCAACGGAGCGTATTTTGAGGGTCTAAATTTTAACTCGGTGGGTTGTTAACAAAAACTGAACATTTCTGGAGCGGCGGAACTCTCAGATGAGAAACTAGTTTTCTGGAACTTTGAAAACCATGTAGAAAAGTTGAGGGTAGAGAAGACACGGAGAATTTTATAGGAGAGTTCAAAAAAGGTCAAGTGAGAGAGAGAGAGAGAGAGAGAGAGAGAAAGGAAGCGAGAAAGGAAAAGAGGGGGGGAGAAGGGAGAGATAGAGAGAGAAAGAGGAGCCAAAATCGTATCCCGTCAAAGTCACGTGCCACGATTTATTTTTGCCTCAAAGGATTTAACTCGGTGGAGTCACAATGACTCTCTGCCCCTTTCTGGTTATATATATATATATACGTGTAGTATATCACACGCTACATACATATGTGATACACCGACGTTCACGTTATTACGTACACGTCGACGTTGCAACGAGACTTACCAGCTCGCGAGCTCATTCTGAACCATGGTAAGACAATGAACCGAGTCCCAATGGTCGTGATGCATGCATATATATATATATATATATATATATATATATGTGTGTGTGTGTGTGTGTGTATATTTTTATATATATATGTATAAATGTCGTCATAAATGTATGTTGGTGCTGTAGATTGTAGGAAGGTGCAGTGTCGAGCTCTGTGCCACGCAGTAGTAAAATACGTTAAGTAGGTTGAAGCAGGTAGGCAGGTAGACAAGCCAGGGGTTATAATATGTAGTTTTGGTTTCGTGTGTAGTCGTAGTTGAGACAAATGTACGAATTCGTACAATTCACGACGACAATGATGATGAGATTTCGGGCTCTATAGAGGTGCATGCAACGTCTATCGTCCATACAAATAAGTTTACTCATGAATAAATCGTCATGATCGTTGCAAATGGACGGGGTCACATTTTATGGGGACGGGAGAATTTTGGAATATTTTCAAAAATGCCTAACGCTTTTATGATCAGGGGAAAAACGTTGATAGAGAGTCCTAATTCAAATTTAGGGGTTGCATTTTTTTTTTTTTTTGTTGCGATTGATTGTAACTTCGTTTCTCGATGGAGTCAAGAAAATAGCTTGGATTTTTTTTCGTCGTAATGGTTTTTGTATAATGCTTGATTTATTAAAACGAGATTTTTAAAAAGATTTTGTACAAATTTTTTAAGTTTCGCCAGAGATTTTCGAAAGTTTTGGCTTTCAGTTTTAATTCGATTTTGATGATTTTCAAATGGCTCCCAAGCTTACCAGAATGAAGATTTTTAGATGATATTGACAGTATTATTCTGACTTTTGTTTTTTTAAGGTAAGACCACAAAGTTATGGCCTTTTGACATCCGGATTTAATCAAATTTTTCGTTTTCCGTGGTTTCTAATATTTCTCTTTTTGTTGTTAAAAACTCTTAAAAATCCTTCAAGAAAGGAAAAAAAAAAAACGTCAAATTCCATACAAGGAAAAACGCACGATGCTAGATAATCGTTTGACTTTTAACAACAAAAGGTTACAAGTCATTATAATTGCTAAATCATTCAATCGTAAAATACCTCATGATTTATTAGGCCACCTATTATTTTTTTAAATAAAGAATTCTGAAAATAAAATGAATAATAAATATATTTTGAATCAGGCTTATAGTCGATTATTCTATTTGAAAAAAAATTACAGGTGTCTAAAGTTGAGTCATCGATTTTTGTAAATTGTAGTGATATTGAAAGTGCTCGTGCATAAAAATAGATATGTGGATGAAACAAACCTCATTCTAACCTGCTACATACATATATGCATGTAGATGAATAGGTGACTATATGTGGCATCAATGCACATATACTTATGGTACATATTTAAATATATATGTAGATATATACATACATATATATATATATATATATATATATATATATTTATCTATATATATGTGTGTGTAATCGCGCTTCGTTCTTGCACAATGCCTTACGTGCATTCTAGAGTCACGGAGCCATACGATTGTACATATATATGCACGAAAGAACGAGGCAAGCTGTACATTCATATACGTATACACGGGGCATTCCAGACCAAATCGTCACAGCTGAGCTCGAAAAGGACAAATAATTATTTCGTTAAAAATATAATTGTTTCTTTATTAAATAGAGTCTAATATCATGAAGTTCTTTATCCATCATTTTAAAATAAAATAATTTTTTAAATACAGAATACTGGGACAAAAAATATATATTCATGTTCATCTTTAAAGTTTAAAATTATTTTTTTTTTATAGAAAAATAAAAAATTTCACCGTGCAAATTTCAGAATAATTTATAACGTTCAACGGTGTTTTTGTTACGAAATCTTCGATGATAACGAGCGAACCGATTTTTGCAAAAATATTAAAATTTGTGTGAAATATTTTTTTACGATGCCGTGCAATATACTAAATGAAAAAAATCATTGTCAGAGTCACATGTAGTGTGGAATGCCTCATGTATATTTGTCGTTGCTTGGGTTATTCTTCTCGTGACAAAATGCGTCCCACACACGAAGCCTTTCCTCTCCACTCTTGTCTACTCTCATCTACCTTGGTAAATCTTGCACCGCTCTTATAAAAAACTCTTTTCCACCCTCGGTGTCATCTTGAAAGCCCTCCGTAACACAGAAGGAGGAACAATAATGATTTTTTTTTTCACTGAATTTCCGGGTTTTTCAAGTTTGTCCTTTTCTAGGCTTTAAAAAAAAAATGAATCTGTAGAGATTTTTCATTTAATCATTCATCCGACATAATATTCTTTCATGTCATGAAGGAAAATAAAAAACAGACAAATAATATGATTTTTTAATCCCGAGATAACTATATAGGCAAATATACGTAAGTAAATGGGCCAATAACCGATAAATAAGCGTATATACTAAGCATACTCGAACCTTCTGATAAATATAAATAGTCCAGGCTAGCATGTAAATATATAAATCGGAGAAACGTATATCATATGCAAACACGAAAGAGATACATCATTTTTTTACAAGCTTTACGTAAAAAGATCTCCTCAATCCACTCGTTTTTTTTTTTCATTCGTCTCTCTTTTCTTTCTGCCCCGGTGATTTTGCATGTAGTATCGGTAAATCTTATTTGTACATTGGCGTAAAAAAATAATACGGACAAGGGGAAGTGAGAGGGGGAGAGAGAGAGAGAGAGAAAGAGGTTGATAGAAGAAGCATAAAGTTCGACTCGTGGCGTTATGAAAATCTTGAAAGCTGAAAGAATGTATATTCATAAAATTCTCGAAAGAGTCGTTGATGTGGCATGGGTATGTATAAGTATATACATATATATATATATATATATATATATATATATATATATATATATATTGATATGTATTTGGGTAAACACATTGTACCGATTCGTCGATATTTATTCGCTACATTACATTTATTCAGAATTGGAAAAAGCTTCGATGTTCACGATCGCCAAATCCTGTCTTCTGTCTATGCTCGGATTAAAAAATATATAAAAGTAATAATTTATTTGCTCCTTTTGATTATGGTTCTCCCCTGAACAGTTGCCTCGATTGTGAGAATGATAACATACATTTTCAAAGTTTGGCAAAAATCTTTTTATATTGAGAGCTACATATTCATTCGACGAATTTTACGATAATTTCACAAATTTATCTCAGCCCCAAAGAGTTAACGGAAGCCCTAAAAAGAAGAAAAAAAAGAATCGTATGAGTTAAAACCTCGAAGCATCGAAGCCTGGAAAACAACCGAATTTTTAATTATTTACTCCCTCCAGCAATAAAATAAACAATTGAATCTTAATTAACAATTTTCCAACAACGATTGGAAAGGAGCAAAAAACGAGTTTTACGATAACTTCGCGAACTTTTATCAGCCCCAAAGAGCTAACGGAGGCCCTAAAAAGAAGCACAAAAAAATCGTAAAATATCGAAAACAACCGAATTTTTAATAATTTACTCCCTCCAGCAAAGAAAATAATTGAATGATAATTTAAAAAATTTCAACAACAATTACAGAGGAGCATTTTTTTTAATTCCATTATTGCAATTATCATACGTAAATTATTAAAATGACTAAAAAATTTATTCACTTGTTATTATTATCTTATATGAACTGACTGGATAATAGTAATGGCGTATAAATATATGCGTGCAATTGAAATTTCTCGATTCATAACGAGAGGAAGAAGTCGTGCGTAACACACGCGCGAGAGCGACCGTGATCGTGAACTATCGTCTCTCGTCAGACATTCAATTTTCTTGTATACTCGTAGACACGTTATATATCACTATATACGAATTGAGCTGTGTATATATATATATATATATATACCGCCTGTATGTGCATATATATATATATATATATATATATACCACCTGTATGTGTATATATATATACCGCCTGTATGTGTGTATATGTACACACATATAAGCTAACGTAAGTTAACCAGGCAACTAGAATTACTGGGTCAATCGTGCGAAAGAAGATCCCAGTGACATCACACACGTTTTATACGCACTCACTTGAAATTTCTCGACAGTCTCGACGTGGTGCATGTGGCCGCGGTCTGCATGGATCTGAGTCATTCGAGGTCTATTTGCATATGCATTCATCTTTCTGCTCTTCTATCGTTCGCACAGATCTAGTACCCATTTATATATACATGTCATATCATATTTATTATCGTGAAAATTCTATGTATAACGAGGGAAATAAAAATCAAAGGGCAACACTAATTTTAAATAATCGAATAATAAAAATAATTATTTTTCTATTTTCTGATCAACATCCAAAAACAAATATATTGCCTTTTTTTTTTTTAGCTAGTGACAAAAAGTTTTTTTTTAAAAAGAAACTAACAAATAAAATGGAATAAGGAAAATTTGGAAACTTTAATTTGAAGATTGTCAAATAAGTTTTTCTCCAATTTTAGAGATAGTAGAGATATAAAGACGTTCCTAGTGGCTTTATTTATCGATTTTTTTTTTGAGATTTGTATGGCAATTTCTAAATTTCTTTCCAAATGACCAAATGACCCCATTTATCGCGATTATATTTATTATATTTGTGCACATGTTATATTGGAATTTCGAAGCTCTTTTTCGGTCTCGCACGAGTGCTCATACGAGCGCCGAATGACTCTCGTGATTCGAGTAGTGAGACGAGACGCTGGGAGAAATCTTTGGCAAACTCGCGCGTGTCGTGCAGGCAACGATTTTGTCTCGCAAACTCGAATAAGTGCATACACATCACGCAGTTTCCACCGGGAGAGTCTCGAGAACCCGTCTCGGCGGAAACAATGATGCATCGCCTTGAGAATTTCTATCGATGAGAATTTCTCATCTGTACAGTCAAGTTAACATATGGGGAATTTTAGGCAAAACCAACAGAGGGGTCGTGACCCTCACAATTTTCAATTTTCTCCCCTTTTTTATCTCGTTCTAACAGATTATTAATTCTTCGTGCGTGTACACTATATTTTTCGAGACACGTAGTGTAAAGGGGTCCACTCTTCCTTTAAAGAGCCAGTGATGTACACACGCAGGGTTAATAAAATAAATTCTTATTATTCAGATCTTCATTTTTCTTGTGAAATAAAAACTCAAAAAATAACGAATATTTTTTATTCATTTTTAAAAATGTGCCACTTTTTTTCTACCGTCTATAATGACTCGCATCTTTGGAAAAACTTCAAAATTTACCTCACTATAATTAAGTATTTCCTGTAAACTTTTCTCAATAACGAATAAAGTTCAAGAGTTTTTATGAAAAAAAAAAATTGCCCATAACGCCCAATAAAGGGTAAAAAAGATGCAAAAATTCGCGTCGAGTACAGTTTTCCGTGTGCAGCCCCAAAATACAGAAAAAGAGAAATTACATTTAAAATTATGATAGTTAGACAACCTTTAATTTGCCTGGAATGCCCCATATATGCACACAACAGTCGGATATATATATATATATATATATATATATATTTGTGAGTTTCTAGCAAATATAGTGCTGAAATGAGTATAGTGGACGCAGGGTTAATAAAATAAATTCTGATTATTCAGATCTTCATTTTTCTTGTGAAATAAAAATTCAAAAAATAACGAATATTTTTTATTCATTTTTAAAAATGTGCCACTTTTTTTCTACTGTCTATTAATGACTCGCATCTTTGGAAAAACTTCAAAATTTACCTCTCTATAATTAAGTATTTCCTGTATACTTTTCTCAATAACGAATAATGTTCAAGAGTTTTTATGAAAAAAAAAATTGCCCATAACGCCCAATAAAGGGTAAAAAAGATGCAAAAATTCGGGTCAAGTACACTTTTCAGAGTGCAGCCCCAAAATACAGAAAAAGAGAAATTATGATAGTTAGCCTTTAATTTGCCAGGAATGCCCCATATATGCATGTATATATATATACACACATATATATATATATATATATATATATATATATATATATATATATATATATATTTGTGAGTTTCGAGCAAATATAGTGCTGAAAGAGGTAGCGAGAGGGGCGGGGGGAGGAAAAAAAGTTTTCTTTCGCCACGAATCGATCGACTCACGACTAGTTTCTAACAGCCTTCGACGTTTTTACCCTCCGCACTTTTGTTCCACGCAACTGTAGCATACTATCTCCGTTGTCACAGCACGACACCATGGAGTTGCAGTTTCCATTGATAAACTCCGGTAACAACCGAAACCGCTCTGTGGCACGTGCTCGTGACACACACAGTCCATCCCTTGTATTATTGTCGATGCTTTCCGTTGGTACACTTTTGTTAAAAAGATTCCCCCCTCCCCCCCCCCCCCCACCCTCTATCACTCCCTCTCTGTCTGTCTATCTCTACCTCTCTATAGAATCAGCTGTGCTATCGAGCACGATGAAGGAAAAATCAACAGAGAAGTACCCGAGAGAAAAGTGTGTGTCTTCTCGTAGAAATGAAAAGAATTCAAAAAAAAAAAAAAAAAGTGCCGGCTGTTATAAGACACTTCCTGTCTCCGCTAAAACGTTGCCAGTAGCCGCGAATAATATTAAGATAGATAGCTTGGCATGCTAAATGGAAGAATATTCTTGTGATGATTTTTTTTTTTTTAGGAAATTCTATTTGTTTTTGTGCAAAATATATTTCTCGATAAAAAAATCAGAAGCAATTAAAAAGTACTTCGTTCTGATCCGCCACTTAATCTTATTATCAATGACAGTGAATAACTGAGAGAAACCTACGCGTCATTGCAACTCTTATTGGCGAGGCTTGATGAGGCAAACGAAACTGAGAGTTGAAAAATGCTGTATTGTATATATATAGAATACAGCATTTTTCAACTACTTGTATATATATATATATATATATATATATATATGTATGTACGTCGTCGGTAGTTTAAGACGTGGGGGCGTTTCGTGATATTTCCATTGTGCCACCACTGCACAGAATCTTGGCTGAGCTCGTTAAATTTGCTATACACATAAATTAGCTACACGGACGAATGTATTTTAAAATATAACTGTATAGGTGGAAAATATAGTCACAGCGAGTTCATAAGATGGGCAATGTGCCGTAGGCGTAAAATTACGTTTGCGTAAACGCGCGTGAAGCACGAATAAACGACGAAACTATAAACGATGTACCATATATACATATATATATATATACGTTATGCTCGTTGCGAGGCCAATGACCAGAATAAAGTGTATTCACTTTATTCACAGTAGCGGAATTTCGTACCTTTGTGAGAATTCAATTTTGCTGATTGAAAGAAAACAAAAGTATTTCGAGTTAAAATTCAATCGATCCAAACAATATAATTAGTCAGTTAACATTTTGAGGTCATAAAAAAAAAAAAATTGGAATGTGCATATCGATCAAATTATTCATGGAAACTTGAAATTCATATTTTTATCTACTGTAAAATTTTTGGTAATAGTCATGAGGAAAATATAGAAAATAGCTGCATATGTATAAAATAGTAAATCAGGGATACACTGCCATTTTGGTGAAATTTCCCAAATTGTATGCAATGAATGAGAGCAGAAAAATTAGCAAAATTAGAAAAAATCATAGTAAATTTTGCTGTAAGCCCAGTAATTCTTCCCGTACTGGTGGCAGACTTGAAGAAAAATGTCTTCGAAGGGATTTCGGATCTTTCGAATTTCGTAGCAATCAATCCACTCAGGGAGAAAATAACGTTGAGGTATTTTCCGTAATTTTTTTTTGAGTTTGAACGAAAATGGATTTGTGATGAGTGAAGAAAATGGAACGATATAGCATTCAGAAAGAAATTAGTAATTTGTTGTTTTTTTATTTATCATTTTGACCAAAAAAAGTTGATTTACAAAAATTACTGCAGCTCTCTGATGAGATTGCGAATTTTCGTTTTGCCTTAACCTTTGATTTAGCCGATTTTCAAAGTGTCGTTAGGGATAGAAATAATTTATATATCTGGATTAAACCCAAACCCCATTCTCTGAGTCTACTTGAGATGTTCTCAAAACCTCCCTTATATCGCCCAATAGGTCAAACGATTGCAAAATTATCGCAACTTGAAAATTCCTATTTTTCGTCATTTTTTGTTTTTTGACCAAAAAAAAAATGTGGAATTTTTTTTTTCTCTTAATGATTCTATGGGCTCGGAAACATCCCCTCTGAACACAAATCAAGCCTAGTTTTGGTCAAAAGCTCAATAAATTTCACGTGAAAATGAAAAAAAAAAACGTAAGATTATTTGACAAAATCATCGAATTATTCGATAAATTCATCATCGTTCCTTACAAAATTTCTGTGCTATAAGGAATTTTGTTAGACTTTGGATGCCTCCTGAGGTTCACAGGGTCAAATGGAAATTCTCGTTCACCTCGCACTATAATAATTACCGGTTGCCAATTCATTTTGTTCGCGTGAAACGTTTCGTGAGACTGACGAATCTTGAAACGAGAGCGAGCCAGAGCGAGCCAGAGCGAGCCAGAGCAAGAGACCAGAGTTAGCATAAAACAGCGTGAGTGTGTCGTGTACGCTATATAATATCCAACATCAGCCAATCCCTCTTGCCGACAATTTCGCGGCTTTAACATTGACCTTAAGGAAAAGCTGCGACATTTGTTGCCCGTTTTCTACACGCTAGCTGACCTCACCGAGTTAATATAAACTGCCACCCCGTCAGCGGCGACACATCCGTTCGGTATGTGTCGCGTGCCGTTATAACCCAACCGTGAAATTCAATGACCGATTACACAAAGAATGACTAGCTCAATAAAATTAATATCGCTGTCATGTGCATGTCATGATCTTTGAGACAAAAATTATCACAGCTCGTCTTAATAATAAAAAATTTTAATTCATTAACACGATAGAAAATTATAAATAATTAACTAATTAACAAAATGAAAATTATAAATTCATTGCCTCGAATAATTAAGATTTGAGTTGATTGCCATCACAGATGATAATATGAAAATACTCATTTGTATTGAACTTAACTTTTTTTTTTTTTATTAAAATTGTTCGTATATATATTTAAGGAAAATGGAAGTGAAGTCTGACGTGCGAATATCAGGCAATAAATGAGGAAATTTTTCCTCGACTTATCATTTGTTCAAACATTTTATCAACATTGAGAAATTACTCTCAAAATTTCTATAACATTTCGCATGATTGCTGTTTGCGAGTTTCGACTGTATATACGTAGTGAGATAAATGAAAAATGTCGTATACGATGCAGTATATGAGAAATAAGACGTTTCTCCTATCGAATGTATAACATGTATGATAATAATTCACTTGCGAGATACATCTTTATTGTAGTACAGTTCTATAATAGCAGCGATGCTGAGAAAAAAAAATGAATATATATATATATTATGTGGACTAAGAACAAAAGGCAACGTATGACTGTAACAATTCAGTAAGGAAGCTTCTCCTGGGTTGGCTATAGAATGCATTTTGCTGCTGTTGAATTGAGTACTCCTCGTGCTGTTGCATACAATATATATATATATATATATATGTATATAACTGCACCGAGCGTATTTCACGCGGAAGTGACTGCACCGGTAGCAGCGAAGGGAAGGGCAACGAACGAGATAGAATATATATATATATATATATACACATAGGTATCTATATGTATAATGGCACGAAGAAGAGAAGGAAACTGTGCGGGATTTAACCGCTGCAGCGCATTTGCTCGTTCTCCACCATAGTCGCCCATACAGAAGTCAAGTGGAGAAGTCGTTCCCCATGTAGCTCGTTCACTCGTTCCACTGACACACTGACGTTTTCTCGCGTCTTGCTGTTTTTCTCTCCCGCTCTCTCTATCTCTCTCTCGCCTATCTCGATCGACTAACTTTACAACTTTCTTGGATCATCAAGAGAGCCTGACCGCACACAGAAACACCCAACCTGAATAAAAGAAAACTTGGGAAGAATTTTCCGATGGTTTAAACGAGAGAGCAATTCTGTGCATTGCTCAGGAACAAATTATGGAGGAGAAATTTGCAACATTTAACGTATTTTTAAGGGTCGAGGAAAATTTTGTATAATGAATAAACATTTTGACTGAAAATTGACGTTGAAATTCATTAATTGAGCAACATTCGTCGACAAAGTTGATTCATGGAGATAAATGTTGGTACATTTTTTTTTTTTTTAAATTTCAATTGAGAGTCCGTTTAGATCGTAGAGTTTATAATTGTTTTTGGTATTTGAATAAATTTCATTTGGATTGAAGGAAATTTGCTCGAATGAATTAAAATGTATTTGGTCAATTTTCAAATAAAATAATTATTCAACCGTAATTAATTTTATTTACAGCATAAGTGAAAGTTCGAAATTTGAGGTCGTAGTTCAGATTGTTTACTTATATAAAGTGAATTACAAGAAAATGTCTAAATAGTTGAAAAAATTTCTTTTTAGTTAGAGTTTCGTTAATTAAAGTGAGGGGTCAAAGAATAATGAGAAATTTTCTGTATATTCGCTATATGCTTTTTCTCAGTGTTGGTGTGTAAAGAGAAAATGAAATAGAGATGAATGTAAACGTGTTTTTCTTCAATGCTTTATAGGAAATTGTCGTCTATATATATATATATATATATATACAATATCGGTGTACACTGGCACTCTCGACGGGGTTTCTTCTGATTTTCTTTTGTAAATTCCGAGTCCCATCGACTTTACGACGAGGTTTATATATTTTATACAAAAAGAATGCTATATCTTGCTGAACTATATGCACTGGAAAAGTTTGCTCATTTAAATGGCAAGAGCGGGCGAGATATGGCACGTGTAAGCCATACGAGAAATGGGCTGCAATAATGGAAAAAGAGAGGTACAGAGACGTGCCTTCGTTAAGGAGTTTGAAAAAATTCTTTGGGTACACGCACGCAACGTATTCGTGATGCAAGATGAAAAAAGTGAAATCTGATTGTCATCCAAGCTTTGCACTTCGTGCTCATCAGCTTTTTTTTCAACTCAAAATAAATCATATTTACTTTATGCAATAAAAAAATAAAACAAAAAAAATAATAAAAATAATATCAGTCGATGTAATTTATTAATTAAAGGTTTTTCTTTTTTTATTTTCAAATTGTACAATTACTGGCTTAATTTCACTTACATCGAATATTTTTTGTTTCTCTCAAATAAAATTTATGAAAGTCAAATTCCAGTTTTTCTCGATGTAGGGCTTCTAAAGTTCAACACAAATATTATCTGAAATACACTGGGGCGTAGTGCATACTGCAGGAAGAATTTCACTTTGAAAGAAATATTTTTACATGAAAAGAAAATACTTTGCGAGATGAACGTGTGCAAGAGGCTATACAATATATATATATATATATATATAAGGGATTCTGGGTGGATATACAGAGGAGTATTAATATAAAAAGAGTCGCAAAGAATTTCATGAGAAATGTGCATAGAGCATTCTGGACAGGCTTCATATATACTTTCAAACATCCTTGAATTCCTTGTACGTTGCGTGAATGCTGTATGTGCGAAAAGTTATGTAACGCATGTCTTCGTCCTGTATATATGTGTGTGCAATGAATCGTACATGGAGTGTGTAGCAATAAATGAAAAAACGAATGGGCGAATAGAGTGTCGGGCGTATAGAATACAGAGAGACTTAAAGGATTTACCACCCATAGAGATGAGTTGATTAAGTGAAATAAGAATTAAACAAATCTCGTTAAGCTACGAAGAAAAACAGGAAACCGGTTTTTTTTTACACCTGTTTTTATTACAATCATAAATAATAATTAAAACACAAAAATATTGTTGAATTTACTTTCAATGAAATTTTCGACATTTAAATAAGATTCATATGAACCAAGTTGCGAATTCAAAATAATACATTTTATGGAATTAACATGAAAATGGATTTTGTTTGAGTAAAAAAAAATATATATCGGTTGCATCTCGGAATTTTTGATACTTTGTTTCTTTTGACGTTTTTTTTTTCTACTTCTATATTGCAAGAATTGTATTTATGAGTGAAAAACTTATTGACATCGAATGAAAATATAGGATGGTCTCTATTGGCATATCTATATCCAATGCAGTGCGTAAGTTCTGTCTGACCCACTATTGCCAGCAGAAATACTTCTATTTGTAATAAGTAGAACAAATCGCACGAGCTCAGACCGCAGTACGAGGCTGACGCACTGAAAACCGCTTTGACCAACGATAAATCAATACATAACGCTTGTCCTATGTCAACTCGAACGATGGACAAAGAATTGTAAAGAAAATTACCATACTTTTGGAAACTTCAATTTTCAAATTTTTACATTGGATAAGATAATTCCAATAACAACATATTTGTCATCCATCTACATGAAATTGATTTTTCGGACTATTAATTTAAACTAGCAATTTTTTATAATGCGTTTTATGATTTATAAAATATTAACTAATGAAATTTACTTGATGGATTTTTTTTTTAACAATTTGTAACTGGAAATATAAAAGAAAAAACAGAAAAAATTACATACATTAGTATAGAGTGAACAGTGTAAAAAAATAATCGATCGACTGTCAGATGATTATCGGCTTGAGATGGAATTCCCCATATAGCTTCACCGTCTGTATATATGTATTATATAATATATGAATTTATAGGTATATGTGCACTAACTATAATCATCATACGTTATCTCCACTCGTTTATCGACAATTTTCTCAACGACGTTAATAAATTAATTCTACACGTCGCTTCTCCATCGGGAGCTCGCGTATATTATATAGGATCATTTTTTTCCTATAAAGAAATTAGCATTTTATACCAAGGACAATAAATAACGTGGAGCAAAATTGTGCTCTGTTTCACTGATGGGTAAATAAATATAATAAAATATTATAAATATATCCATATATATATATATATATATATATATGTATAAATAGTGTCATGAATACGATAATATATATGTATGTATATTTATAAGATTAAGCCCTTATAGCGGCACGCGTGAGTTGTTTTGCACCTTTCACTTTTAACATCATAATGCGCGATCGATCTTTGTGTGTTGGTTGTATTGATCATTGAACACGTGTACGTGTGTAAAAACGCGACTGCAAGTATTATGAGCATTAAATGAGCGTGGCCGATCGATCTCACGACGTACGAAAGAGAAGCCCCTATCGTAGCTTATAACGATCGAGTTTCGCAAAGTATTTCGCGGTCATATTGCTGCGCAATGACGAGATCTATCGATCGAAGGGACGAGAACTTTTTTTTTTTTAATTTTTTAATCGCGGATTAGACGTATTGCTTGGAACGAATTAAGGTTTAGTATGATCGATGTAATGGGGCGAAAAAGTAATTAAAATTGAATTCGATTAATTGAAATTGAGTGATGAGAACAGTAAAATTTTCAATTGATTATGAATTCGATTTAAATTTAAATAAAATACAATCATAGATCGACTGAGATTTGATCTTTTTGGCACTGAAAAAAATACAATGCAATTAGTAATTTCTCGTCATGTTGTATTAAAAACTTTGAAAAAGGTTAATAATTATCCATAATAGCTTAAAAAAAAGGACGTCAGAGCTCTTTTTATTGACAAAAATTATCAATCAGACGAGTTTGCAGTGGAATTAAAAAAATATTAAATTACATGAAGTTTAAGCCAAAAAATTGAATTATATGATTAAAAAAAATAAACGTAATTATAGATTCGAAAATGTAACAACAAATAAAGTATTTTTCTCATCAGACTTTTTTCGAATGAAAAATAATCAGTTGAGAATTGAAGAGTAAAAGTGGCATTTTGTGTACACATTTTATGCAAAGATGACATTTTTTTATCCGACTGAAAATATTTTGATTATTAAATGAGAAATCGGACGAGTCAAAGTCGACATGAGGGTAAAATTTATGGATGGTGAGGACTTTAGGCGTCCTCGTCGAGCTACTTTCAAACTCATTTAGCGTGTAGAGATGCGACTGAGAAGAATCTCGTCAAACGTACGTATTCTGTGATGAGTTAAGTCGAGTCAGGTGACTGTGCAGGGGGCGCTAATGAATAGCGCAAGCTGAGAGCATCTGGCATACGTCATACACGTACCAAACACTCGGACTGTACTAGCATCAAAATTGTGTATATACATATATGTGCGTGTGTCGAGGTATATATGTATATATGTATATATGTATATATATATATATATATATATATATATATATATATATGTGTGTGTGTGTGTGTGTGTGTGTGTGTGTGTGTGTGTGTGTGTGTGTGTGTGTGTGTGTGTGTGTGTGTGTGTGTGTGTGTGTGTGTGTGTGTGTGTGTGTGTGTGTGTGTGTGTGTGTGTGTGTGTGTGTGTGTGTGTGTGTGTGTGTGTGTGTGTGTGTGTGTGTGTGTGTGTGTGTGTGTGTGTGTGTGTGTGTGTGTGTGTGTGTGTGTGTGTGTGTGTGTGTGTGTGTGTGTGTGTGTATATACATACACATATATATATATATATATATATGTCGGGGCTTAAGCCAAGCTCCGGAAGCCACTGGAGAGTCAGAAGTCGAGAGTGAAGCTTCTCACTCGATGAGCGCAACACACTCGCTCGTTCTGTAGTTTCAAATGTAATTTACGTACACGTTTTACCTTCTACGCTGGGCATTTATACACACACGTGATTAGTAAACACGCTAATTATTCGCCCACTGAGCCCGCGCGTGTGGCCAGCAGATCTCGACGGCTGGCCCCTCGACGATAATCCCTCGTACGAACTTTACTATTACGGGGCATTAGCTCTGAAGCCTCAAGCAGAACATTTAGGAATTGTTGGATTTTTTTTTTTTTTTTTTAGCGTGTCAATTTGAAAAATTTGCAGTAAATTTTCTTTTAGGATTCGACGAAAAATTAATATCTCGTAACGTATAAATATCATTGTATTTAAACAATCAAATTTTTCGTCATAATAATTATTAGAAAAAAATGTGTTTTTCGGTTCATACGATCGTCGAAAAAAAAATTCTCAACTTTAACATCAATTTTTCTTTGCACAGAAATTTTATAAATTTTTATTTGCTCGCACACGATATCTGATACAGCCGAACATACAGAAATACGTAACGGTCAAGGGTCGAATCATGGTTATTGTCATGTAATCAGATCGCGTGATGAACCGGAAGAAACAGCGACACGATTTCGTACCAAACACGTGGGTCATTTTCAACGTATATCGTGGTGCGAAGGTTATTTGCAATTAAATTAAAAACAAATTACGTGATTTTAAATACGCATCACATTTTTTATCGGTATGGACAAATGAGATTCCTGCATGAAAATAATATAATTTCCAATTTCTAATGATAATATTTCGATTGTCTCACCTCCGTTTGCAGACTCATACAAACAGAAAGTAAACATTGAAAAATATAAAATATAATTTATTAAATTCGTTTGCTAATAACGCCTCGAATGATCTTCAATTTATAAAAGATTAATTTTAATTCAAGAATTCGAACCAAATTTCATCAATAATTAATATATTTTTTTCCGAATGAATAAACATTTTTATATTAAAAATAAAATTTATTAATTACTAATAAATTTTTTTTGATTCAATTAAATCCTTGTTCCCGGCTGTAATATATTTTTTACTCGATTATGACGGTCATGAAATTTTTGCGAAATCGTTAATACCGATCGAAGGATTGATAGAATTGATGTCGATGGAGTAAAAATTGCCAGCATCGAGGATAACAGGATCCAAATTATTTACAAGATTAAAAATGTCCACAAAGCACATTTCGAAAATTAAATATTCCAGTTGCAAATCTACGTTTATATTCGTATTGTAAAAAAAGAGGAAGGATGTTGAACCCGCTGATTATTTTCGCTGAACCTTGCGGGAGCCACTTCTCTCTTGTGGCTCACGTGACCCAGTTACCTCGGTACACTGCCCCTAAATAGCATGCAGTGCTTAATCTCTCTTTCTCTCTCTTGTAAAAAATCTTTTTCCTCATTTACTCATTGCCAACTTGACCGTTACTTCCGTAATAAGTTGCAAGACAACCGCGACGGTCAATTGTTTGTCTCTTCGCCATACATAATAGAAACAAATATAGCAAAAATCTTTACTCTCTCCCTCTCTGGCTTTTTCTCTCTTACAGCTATTCAGTCCAGGTAGGAGGTAAAAGAGGCGGTTCTTGCCATTACGCTTCGTTGGATCGCTGTGAGACGACTCGGAAAAAAAAAATCTTCTTTCACCTCCTTTTATCTAATAGTTTTTCTGCACAATTTCATCGCAATTGTTCGGTTGATCCTTACTGAGATTATTTCGAGAAACGTTCCAAACCCCATCACAATATACACATCGAGCAGTACGCGTTGTAATAAATCGATACGGTAATTTAAATTGAATAAACATAATCTAAAAAAAAATCTCGAAGATGAGCGTAATTCTAGTATAATCTGTTACATGAGTTAGCAATGTCAATTTTTTATTATTATTAGTTTTATAAAAAAAAAATTAAAATTATGAAGTGTCTCGATTAATTTAGCCGGGGTCCCCTACATATTATATACATATATATATATTTGTATATATATATATATATTTATATATATATATATGTTTTATTATAATATATATAGAATAAAACACATTATTGGCCGCATGCCATGCTCTTATAGCGTTCAATCGGTCGGGCAAATAAGCGTATCGTTTTGTGTTCTCTATATATGTATACATGCATATGAAGCTGGAGAATTCGAGCGAAATATATTGGCCGCGACCGATTCTCGCGCATGACTCGACGGACATCGCGCCGAGTGTGCTTTGCCGATCGTCTCGCAATCTCCAGCGTATCTTTTCCTCCTCCCCTTCCAATTGTCCATATATATGTGAGTGTATGAGTATGGTACCGTACACATTGAGAGGTACTCGTGACTCGGACGTTCAGCAGGTGGATTCTCATGATGCATGAAAATAACAGGTATGTCGCAGGTGGGGCGTGTTGGCGTATGAGTATATATATATATATACATATATATATATATATATATATATATATATATATCGGTTTCTCCGCCCACGCTCTCCAACGATGCCCTGAACGGTACTCGCCTTACTGTATATATATATATATATATATGTATATATGTATGTGAAATTTATACGCGGAGCTCCAGCAGTCCCATATAATATTATACCGCTACTTGTACTTCCGATGCAATGCGGGTCTGTTTGAATTTTTGCTGTCGGATGGAATTACGGATTTGAGCTTGAGAGCTTGATGGAAACGATCGAAATATACAGGCTTCGCAGCTGTTTTTAATCCACAGAAATGATTTATTGAGTTTAGAGTACAGTACAGATATGAATATTAAATGGCGGTTGAAATCAAATTTTGACTGATTTGAGTGAAAAGTTTATTATTTATTTTGAATAAAATCATTAAAGGATTTTTAATAATTTTTTTTCTCCAGTTTACTCGAGAGTTTATTCCTGTAACGGTTAGATAAAAACTACGCGTTTGCGTGCCAATTTACTTTCTTTTCTTCGAACTGGTCAATTTTTATTTAAAAAAAAACACACACAATACTGATCGAGTATTGTTTTTTTTTTTTTTTATTAAAAGCAAATAAAGAGCCAAACTAGTGATCAATTTCGATCGAAGACTCTTCGGTTTTTCTTCTTTCAAATGCAATATCGAATATTCATTTTTTTTTTTTTACATTTGAGTTTTGTTTACTTGAACAATTGTTGGCTAAAATAAATGTTATCTGGAAATTAATAAATGATCTAAAATCAAAGAGTGAAAATAAAATAAGAAAATGATGCTGCATAATTGCTAGTAGAAATCACTTATACGCATATATATATATATATATATATATATATATATATACATATGTATATATATATATCGATCGAATGACTGACAAGACGAACATTTTCGAGCTGCCAATGCAACTGAGCTGTTTGTTCTTCTCGCATGTTTAGTATTGTGCATATACCTATCTTGCATTGAAGCTTCGAGGTCCGAGAGAACCTCGGGTTATGTTTGTGTGGTGCTCTTTATTTTATTAATAGTCGTGTCTCACAACAGAGAGCTAAAGCCACGTAACACGCCACAAGATGTGCGCATGTATATTTATGCCATGCTCAGCATGTACGTATTTATATACATATATACATATATACATATATGCACACATATATATATATATATATATATATATATATACATATATACATATATAAAAATGCGTACATACTTATTCATTCTCTTCGATGAGGACGAGAGCGAACGAGCGAACGATCCGTGTGCTGACTATTCATAAACGTCAGAGTGTCGTGTCTCTCATTCGCACCAGATCTCTTGTGAGTTAGCGATGTGTAGAGGCAAAGACTGGCTATATCTTGCCTCTGGTACAACGTCGTCACACCTTCCGTTGCTAAATGACGTGACAGCCGAGAGAATATATATATATGATGTTGCCACTGTACATCCAAGAAGCAGCACTCGAGCGAATCATATCGTTCGAAGAAATCGATTTGTGCAACACTCGAGTGGGCGAATGAAACGATTTTAATCGGATTTTAATCGCATATTAACGAATTGGAGCAACGAAATTAAATAATTAGCGTATGGATGTGTTTTTCTCGATCTTATTAAAAAAAAAGTAAATTCTCATTGAAAAAAAAATAAATATATATCACGATTAATACATTAAATAATAAATATACATTATTGAACATTCATCATTTTTCATATATTTATCGATCGATTAAGTTGCCATTTTTTTTTTTTTTTTTTTCATACCCATATAAAAATATTTTACAATTCGGTAATGATGGAATGAAAAATAATTTTATGGTTACAATTACCTGGTACTGAATAGGGCACGTTTTGAGCCTGTGGCGCCCAATACGCTTGACTGATTGCAGGATATTGACTAGCTGCACCAAAATGTCCACCACCGCAATACTGCTTCCTACTCTTCATGGCCATGCTTTTTTTCCTCTCTCAATTGTAGAAATAAATTTTATATATATATATATATATATATATATATATATATATATATCCACAAGTGTCCGCAATAAATACTTATCAATCACCTCACGAACAAATCACAACCCTTTGAGCACTTAAACAAAAAATTAGGAAAACGAAAAAAATAAATCGTAGCACTCTGACTGCAACGACGTTTAAACGAATTCGACGACACCAGGGATGAAATCACAAAAGTTTTTTGTGAACTCGTTTATCAAAGCACGTGTCTCGTCGATCACTGAAGGTCTCTAATGATCACGGCTGGTGCAACGCTTTTAAAACGATCACTATTTTTCAGCATCTGTAGAATTTATATATATATATATATATATATATATATGTATATATGTATATATAGATTTACACGACGATAATGGTTGACGAAACCAAAGTGATTTTTCTTCTGGTCCTACGGGCTAGGAGAGAAAGCACCCGCGCGACATAACACACGCACACACATATATATATATATATATATATATATATATAGCGATGTTTTTTTCCACTGTGTAGAATTCGAAGCGAAGAATTCATGTACTACACAACCAGCATATACGACGTAGAAAAGTTAAATGGTATATGAACTCGCCGGTATATAAATTCTCGTGATTTTTTTCGTATTTACGCGTTTTCCCAAAATAATTTTACACTATTTTATCGATCGCTATGAATAAATCATCGTCACACATATATATTCATCGCACGAAAATTATAATAAACTGTTTTTTCTTGACTTTTCAATTGACTCGTGCGAAATTATTGTTGAATTGAGTGAGAATGAATTTATTAATAATTGTCAAGTTAGTATCGTTTATAAATTGTATATAAAAAGCTTCCGATCACGCGCGCTCCGTTGCACCGCGCGGACTATGACAGCGAGTATCGCGAAGAGTTGGATATAGGAGGAGCGTGCGTACCGCGAGAGCTTCGGCACTCTTTTGCCACGAGCGATACGGCACACACATAGTACAGGTAAAAAAAAATAAAGAAAGAGAAGAGAGAGAGAGCGAGAGAGAGAGAGAGAGAGTCTAAAGTAGGCACTACACTCGTCCTCGTTCTGTTGTCCACGCTAGGATAAAACGTTACGCAATAATATACCACCGTTGTATATATAGATATATGCACTACATGGACATATATATATATGTTTATGCTCACGCTTATATCCGTAGGTAGATTACATTTCCACTCTATAGTTATACAACAGCGATGCACAACGAGAACGATAATGACGAGAATAATAATGAACGTCGTGAACAAAAGGAACCACAAGAAGGAATGGACAAGTCGTTGTCACGATGCTTAATTTTGTTCTTATTTTATGATTTTTTAATGGGCGTTGTCGCGTGAATCGGCACACCGGTAAAGAATACGAGAATCATGAGGAGAAAGACGACGAGTTGGTTCTGCTCGCGATGATGACATTCCACCGGTATATATATATGTAATATTTGGTCAACCGTATATTATATCTGTATATCTATATGGGTATGTGTGCGTGTGTTACGTTCACTTTTCTTGAAAGATTGAATAAGCGTATATAAGCGTCTGTGTATGAAAACAGAGCGATGAAGAATTGTTTAGCGGACTTCTCTTTCGAATTACTGCATTTATATATATGGAGAGATTATGGCGCATTTGTGGGAAATAACTGCACTTCCCTCACGCTGATTAATTTCAGACTTCTCGGCTTTACTTGCAAGTATTAAAAAGATACCGAGTACTGACGAATATGGACACATAACGAACAGCTTTAACACGATTATCTTTATGCGTACCGGAAAAAAATATGTGTTCGTCGAGAATATAAAACGAAAAAAATCAGCGTGTAAAAAATACTATTCATGTGAGACGCTTCCAAGTGTTAAATTTACATTATGGGATAGGTCAAAATTATTTTACAATGATGTGCAAAATAATTTTGCCATCATTGAATTAATGAAAAAGAGGATAAATTGTTTGCAATTAATGCAGAATAATGGCAAGCTTGCAATGAAATTTTTTTAGTTCAATTATTTTTAGCGGTTTTACGTGAAAAATGAGTTTAAAGGTTTGAGGTTATAATGCAGATTGACATCAGCTGTTGAGCGCCGGCCATTAAAATTTCCATCAGCGTAGGATCACACAGACGCCCTCTTAGTGATGATTTTGACATTGCATTTTTTCACAGTGCGTAGGCATGACGATTCAAAGAGAAAGTAAAAAAAAATACTTTCGTGTCTAAACGTTTGAGATTTGAATTCCGTTTCGTTAGTTAACGATTTCCAAAGTGTTTTTAAAAGAATTATTTCCAGCGCGTTGTTTTCAAATAATCATTTTACTTTAAAGTCTGAAAATCTTTTTATTATTTACACTCCATGATACTTTATGCGAGAATTATTATTTACGAAAGCCTCAATTAACCAATAAAATTATTCTTACGCTGCAACGAATGAGAATGAAAAATTTTCATGCGGATAATCTCATATAATACATGAATGTTGAAGAACCAAAAGTAGAAAAAAAGAAAAAAAAATCCTTTCGTCGTCGAAGTGAGACATTATCTGATATTTTTGATTGGAATTGTTTCTGTGCTTCTGGTAAATAATTTTTATCCATTATTAACGTTTTTCCTCTGAATATTTATTCATTGCTTAAACGAACCTTAAATTTTTTTATATATACCCAAGTTTATTCCATTTTCTCATCATCCTTTATTACGCTCTTCCATCGCCAACTTATCGTCTCGCTGTGCTCGTCTTCTTATATTTACCCGTTAACAAAAGCGGTAAAATTGAGCGCGCATCAACTTATATATTGTAAAGCGAAGCATCAGCATCAGCCCGACGGGTGTATCATTAACGCTTTTGTAATAGCGTATTTACGAGCATAGACCCACCGAGAGACTGCAATCCTCGTAATGTGTGTGCGTGTACGTGTTTATATTTGGGCGTGTGCGTGTTCGGTGCGCGTTTGGGTGTTCGTGCGCTCTTTGGCGCAAAATACGCGAGTTACGCGGGCGTCTCTGATTCTCGGACGGAATTCACGAGACTCGTTCGCGGTGTGGCACACACTCGACGACGAAGCGAGGAAAAGGCCTTCGAAAATAGCCCACACGATTCTCTTTCTCGCTTTTGCAAAACTTTCGACACACAATAGCGTTCTATTTCTCTCTCTCTCTTTTCTCATTCTTTTCTCCCACCAGGGCATTTTCTGCGGTATCTCTCGCTAATTCCATCGGGCTATTCGACGTTTCTGAGTTTTCGTGAAATACAAGACGTCCGAGAAAAGAAATAGAGGGAAGAGAACAAGTAAGAGAAAGGGGGAGAGAGAGAGAGAGAGAGAAAAAAAGAGAAGATGGTCTTACGATTTTATTTCAAAGGCAAGTCGTCGCAAGCGTTTAGTTTTTCGATACACTTGACGCTGTTATGTGCGTGTACGTGTGTGTGTGTCACAGGCACACACGTTAAAATTTTCTGTCATCGAGAAAAATTCTGACACTCGGGTCGCTTTCGAAAATGTTTTTTTTTTCACTACGTTCTTTTTCTCAAATCCTATCAGCACTTTAAATTATTAAAAAAGATTAAAAAAAAAAATAAAAAATCGATCATTCGCTAAATTTAATGAGATACTTTTTTTTTATAATTTGATCGAGGAATAATAATTCGAATTATGGAAATTTTTTAACACTAGCACTTTTTTTTTGTTTTTTATATCAATATTTAATTTGAAAAATTGTTTTTTTTTCTCATATTGAAAAAAATTGTTAATTTTTTTTGAAAAAATTAGTTTTTTAAATGATCACTTTTTTTTTCGCGCGCGCATTAACGATTTTCCACCCGCGACGCGCGTTTTGTGTCTACCGGTCGATGGCAAGACACGTTCGTCGCTCGACACTCAACAAGTGAGCGCGCGCCGGCACCACCGTCGGCTTGATTCCTTCCTTCTCTCGTTATACTAATACTACAAACTGCCACCACCACTATAGACGCGAGGCTCTCCTCGAAAGAGAGAGAGAGAGAGAGAGAGAGAGAGAGAAAGAGCTCCGCGTACCGCGAGAGACCGCGAAACGACGACGAACGTCCATCGCGGTCATACAGAGAATGTATATATATATATATATATATATATATATATATATATATATATATATAAGCTTTCTTTCTCACTTTGATGCTCGTATCGAGACATCCGCGGACGAAGCATATCGCCCCGGTCTCTTCGTCTTTGCCTCGCTTGTTTCCCCCACCCTTTCTTTTGTGCCTCCCACATCGCAGCATACGTGCATACATATGTATATGTATTCGAGCGAACGATGACGAGGAGCCAACTCCTCCGTCGTTTTTCTACACTCATCACTCTCGACCTCAAAGACTTTACTGCATGCATTTATATATATATAAATGGGTATCTTTATTTGTGCAAAAAAATCGTTTTTTGGAATTGTTACATGGAAGTTTTTGCTCGTCGAAGAAAACTTGCTGGAATTCGTAATCAGCGAGAAATTTCCAATCGAATCATAAGAGCATGAATAGAAGAAAAATATATAATTTTTTTAAAAGAATTTTCAGGACCAGGTAAATAGTAACTATAGTTACTCCCCAATAAGTAATATTTAATTGGGATACTACTGCTCACTCAGTAGAATTTACTGTACACTCAGTAGAAATTACTGCTCACTCAGTAGAAATTACTGTACACTCAGTAGTAACCATTTAAATCTGAGTAGTTACTACTGGAGCCCCAGTAGTTATTTTCGGTAAGGGGCCCTACATCGATGTATTTTTTCTTAGATCACGAAAATGGGGTAGCCATTTTTTTCGAAAACTCAAAAAAAAAATTGATTGAAAAGCCTTAAAAACGTGTTTTTGTCTCGTAGAAAAGAATTTTTTTTCGGAGTAATTTTTGTTGGGTATGGAAAAAAAATTATCGGGTTAAACGATATATATACAGCTGTGTGCCATATTTCGTAGGGAAACGCGGCCAATCTATTTTTTTTCCAACGATTTGCGAGTCAAGTGCTTCGTGTACGTTGTAATTTTGAGATAACGATAAGAAAAAAAAGAAGAAAAAATATCGCGAATAATTAGCGATATGTATTGGATAATGTTCTTGCAGTGCTGCTAAGGACAACGGCACGTCCCACTTGCTCGCATGATTTAGTGCAACTTCGGTAGGTTTGCACACTTGTCGCAATTGTATTTTGCCATGCAAGTGATAATCGACAATGTGTGTTTTCCGTTTTGTCGCAATATTTAGAGCGCAAAAACTGCGACGACGCTTCACCCAACAGACGATTATCGCGAAGTCGGTGGCGACCATTATGAAACTCTTTTCCTCGTGTGTTACGTTTGGCATCGTGCAAAAGTTATGCACTCTCAAGACGATAAGTTATACTTACGTCGATACTCAATTTTTCCTCATAAAGCATGCACGAACCAACTCGAAATATAATGCAATTTTTCTGATAATTCTACACCAGCTCCTTCATATTATAGTAAAAGCTAAAAATTTAAGAGCATGAAAATCTTAACAAAAAGTCCTCTCTTTAGTATTAATATATTTTTTTTTTTCAACCCAGTCGTGATTTTAATGAAATTTATTATCAAATCTAGTAGTGCATTTGGTTGCATTTTACAGTGTAGCCTTGAAAAAATTATCGGATGCAACTTTTCTTCATTTGAAGAAAAATTGAAGAGCATGAAAATCTTAACAAAAAGTCCTCTCTTTAGTATTAATATATTTTTTTTTTCAACCCAGTCGTGATTTTAATGAAATTTATTATCAAATCTAGTAGTGCATTTGGTTGCATTTTACAGTGCAGCCTTGAAAAAATTATCGGATGCAACTTTTCTTCATTTAGTTACGATAGACTGGCCTGCATTTGCTTACTGAAGAAAATGCAGTTATGTCGAGACGGATTCTCGTTGGTGAATTCACACGCAGATACAAGACTCGAGAATAGATGCTAGTTATCTTCGGGGTTTTGTGGTCGTTCTCGGCTATTTAACGACTGACGAAACACATGCATGCATATATAACAAAACTTGTCCAACTGACACGAGAATTTGCATTCGCAATAATCCAGGATATGGCTAGCAGGCGTACATCCTATATATGCTACACATATGCCGAGGATTGCTGGTTTTGTTTTGTTTTTTTTTTTTTTTTTTTGATTAACGATGATGCAGAATATCGCGAGACTTTACTGCTTTCCTGACCGCGGTTTGGCGATGAGATCAGCATGTGCATCTCTCATGCTGTGGCGAGAGAGATGATGCCTCTGCGCGGTATCCTTGACGATTTTAGACGCGGCACATTTTTTTTTAAAGCTGGATTGAAAGTAGAAACGGAAAAATAACAAAATAAAAAGGATCGATCAAAAAATTGCGATGTTTATCAACATTTTTTTCCATTTTTTTACACCATTAATTATTACTATAGCGCGAATGACATACGCGAAACATTTCTTAAATATTTCTGACGGCAAACCTTACTAGCGTATGCTTTTTTTTTATTGCAAAGTTTCATCAAGTTTTATCATAACAACAAGAAACCATGAGACTGGTAAACTCATGAAAAAAATTACCAATTTAATTAAATTTTGCGAAAATAAAAAAATTGCTTGATAAGAAAAAATAATCCAGCAGGTATTTTTTCATCGTGAAATTTTATCATAGAAATTTTCCAATGTGAGCGAACAAGGAACACGACTCCAGTCAGTAAACTCCAGTACTCGTTTTACGGGCATGTGGATCGCTGTTGACGTCTACAGTCGTTCACGGTTCGTCGTACTCGCGGTTGACTTCCGGTTGCTGTTTATCGGCGAATAACTTTATATATAGAAGGTATTGTCGTTCAGACGCTTCAGCCGTTCGCAGAGCCAGCATGGAATTCTCGGTTCGGAAAAAAATTAATAGTTGCTTCTTTTTTTTTTTTTTTTAAATAAATTAAGCGGGGCTCCCAGGTCATTTTTATGACATGACTTCTCGATTAATTTTCTACTCCGGGACGTTAGCCGCTGCGCGACGTCACGCAGCTCCTCGATTTAAGTCACATGACCTTCACCTACCACTAGAGACCTACCTTAGACACTCCGTGATTTCAGCTGTACAAAATCTTAACAATTTCTGAATTTTGGGATGTTCCGTGACCCTAGCCATTGCAGCAGTATGCCTACCTCGGGAGATCAGCCATTCCGGGACTCTAGACACTCTGGGGTCCGGGTTCCGGCTCGAAATGCACGAGATATTTGGCTAATCTCGGGACTTTAGCCATTCCGTGACACCAGCTTACCGATATAGACATTCCAGGGCTGTAGCCATACCGGTACTCCAGTCACTCCGTGAATTTAGCCACTCTGGGACTGAGAAACGGAGTGGGGGACAATGAACTTTTCCTTTCGTCCATTAGACTTTCAAACTTTCTTTTTAATTACTTGGCTACGAGATGCTGCCGAGTCTCTTTATATACATATATATATATATATATGGATATTCTATGTATTTGCCGCAAAAGTACGGAGTACATGCCTGTGGCTTTCCATATAGATTCTACACATCGTGAAGAGCGGAAAAGTCGTAACAACCCGATGTGTTTGCTACCGATGTGTGGATATAAGTATATCGTCTTGTGAGGTCACGGGGTCATCCGTTCCTCCAACTTTTCATATGCGGATATATTTGTATATTCGTCGTGTGGCCTCTAAGCCGCGACGCCACCTCTGGAGACTATAAGATACACCGAGAGAGAAAGAGAGAGAGAGAGGGGGGGGGGGGCGAGAGACGTAGACTCGACGATGCATTATGCATGGACCCTGTCTTTTACTCGCTCATGTACGTTTTATATACGCCAAGAGTCGCGACGATATCGGAGGGCTTGGCATAAACCACAAACTCGACGAACGCGTTATCGGTCTTTTCTCTCTCTCCTTCTCTCGGACGCTTTCGATACTGTCCGTGATAATAAAAGCGTGCACGTCGATCTCGATCTACATTGAATTTTTCGGATCTTCGATATTTTTCATTTCTCGTGTGTACGATCGAGAATACGTCTTACGAACTTGTTTTTTTTTTTTTTTTTTTGGTTCTGTCGCGTTTGCCTTGAATTTTTTATTGTTGATTTACTTTGACACAAGAGAAAGCGAACGTTACGATGTATTCGACGGTAAATATTATTGATGTGACGGAATTTCGATTGCTGAGAATACATTAGAAACTGTGACGAGACAGAGGTCGGCGATTTGCCCAAAAGGAAGCCTTTTTATTGGTCATTAATTAAATCGAAAAAAGATCTTAGATCTCTGACGATGGGTAAAATTGTTCAATCGTTCTTTTCCTAAATTTAACATTTTTATTCTTCGTAAAAAACAATTTATTTACTTCACACAATAAAATATTATTCGAATAAAACAGTATTTATTGTATTTAACCACAAACGACTCTGCAAACTAGCCAGCCAGTTTTTAAGTGGTTCAATTACTACTCAAAGGAATTTCATTTAGTTCAAATAACGTTTGTTCAATTTCAATAAAGTTTCATTTTAGTTTTAATAAAATCATTGAAATTTATTCAGTGAAATAATTTATTTTTCTCCGTGCGTATAAACCGATATCGAGAAATCAATTATTAAAAATATCAGTTTGAAATAGCGTTGGAAAAATGTCATATGACGCCTGTGGGGCTACGTGGCTTTTCTTCGTCAAAAGCGAGCAGCTGGCAAAGTCGTGCCGATCGATGCGACAAACAGAAATGAAATGGCAAAACGAAACACAATGTGAATAGTCGTTGTGCGAGTGCCGAGCATTGTACGCCAACTCATCTGCCCCCATAAAATGCATTAGTGAAGTGTACAAATATACACTCATTTATGTGCATAAATATGGGGTGTTTCAGATCAAATCGACGGTGCCATGAATCTGACCGTTTAAAATTTTTCTCTCCCTTCAGGATGTTCAAGAGCAACAAAAAAACGACTCATCAATTTTCCGATAAAAAAGAAAAAAATCGGGATTTATCTTGGAATCATTTTGAACACCAGCGATGTTATTTCACGTGTATCGTGTAAAAAATGTTTTTTTTTTTTTTTTGGGAATAAAAATAATGAAATTCTGAATAATAGGCACCATTCAAACAAACAAAAAACATTCGAAATTATTTTTTCACAAAATAGTTATCAATCATTTTGACCGGTTTCTTTTTTCATAGTTATTTTGGGAATTTGTTTATCTGTTTTTTTTTTCTTTTTAAATTCAAATCCACATCGTTCTTCGAGACTCGAAATAATTTCTTAAGTTCCAAATTATGAAAGTTAGGGAAAAAATTTATGAAATAATCAATGTTTGTCAGGCTTACGATCCATTTGACCTGGAATGTCCAATATGTCCACGTATACAGGTCGAATAATATATGTTAAAATAGCCCATCTATGTAAGTGTAATATGGCTAACGACCGACTCGAGTTCGTGTTTGCTCGATAACCGATGCGAGTATGGCGTGACCGTTTCGATTCGTCCATATAAGTGCAGGGTAGAAACTGAAACGCATTACCTGTCTGGCTAACGCGTTTTCTCATGGTTATTTCTCGTCATCGTACTGGGGCCTTTACTTTGGTATAACATTTTCCTATGTTCTCCGAACATACAAAACTATAGGCATGGATATATACATATATATATATATATTTTTTTTCTTCAATGCCTCAATACCACAAGGGCGTACAGGCTGTACAAAAGTACCTACTATGAATTCTATGCCCTTGTGAAATTAGATACATGCACATATATATATATAGATGCCATTAAACTCCATTGTAATAACATCGAGAAGCAACATACGATGTGGTTTCTCCCGCGATACTTTTGCAAGCTCGTTTCCAACTCGTCAAAGCTCTTTTGTAAAGTTTCCCATACCACCCCTCTCTCTCTTCTTTTCTCTCAGTTGCTTGCAAAGAGCCCTCTTCCGGTCGTATATTCATGTTAAACCGCGAGTAACGATGACAACTATACGACGATGACAACATCGACAATGGCAATTCGATTTCGTTATGACGTTCATATACGTGAAGATATGTATAGCTGCATATAATTCATCTATAATATAATACATATAGACGAAGTTATATATCGTGTCTCGTTTCCTCAGAGAGGAATAAATTGGTTTTTTCATTGTCTTCACTTATTTTTTATAATGTTGAAAAACTGATACTTTGGAGATTTTATAATTTGAGAAGATTTTTTTTTCGTAAATATTATTTTTTTATTCTTACGAATATTAAGTATATCACCATTTTCGAAAATATATTTAACACAAGCGCAATGACCGTTACATTTTTTCTTTTTTTATCGTCTGTTTTGTAAATATCGCTTTAAAAGATAGAAAGAAAAATTTTTAATTCTGAAAATTTTTCCATTGTCAAAATGTTCATTGCCAAAATTGCAAAATTGCCAAAAATGTTATTTAGATATTAATTGAGAGATTAAATGTTTAAATTACGTATTACGTATTTAATTAATTTATGATGAGGGAAGATTTGTCCCTTAATTTTTATTTACCATTCCGAATTCCATTTTATTTCACTGCTGCAATTTTAAGCAAAGCCCAATTTGGTAACAAAATGGTCGACTCTGAACGACACGAGTACATGACGTAAGGAATTAATAGAGTCTGAGTTTAAAAATGTACTTTTGGCAAGTGTTACAAAAAGTATTATAGCGAAGGGGAGGCTCTTAGTTTTGTGAGACTATCATCGGCGGATCATCTCGAAGCGAAGTTGGCAAAGCCAACAGTCTATAAAGTTGATCTCGACGGGGGCCGACATCGATTTTGTGCGAGGGTGGACTTTTAAACGCCCATGTGTTTTATAGACAAATAAGTGTATGCAATATGGACCGCATATTTTTATTTCCGAAATTTTTAAATGCACTGAAACTTTCAATAAATGAATCAATTAAGACTGATGTCGTCTTTCTCTCATTTATGCATAGGCAGTAGAATTTTTAATTCAAGGGAAGCATTTGAGTTAAGAGAAATTAACTTATTGGGAGTTTGATTATATCTTTTTGTATGGCAATTAAAAAATCAATTAAAAAATCAAAATTGATAAAAAAAAAACATACACATAAATAACTATTTATGTGTATGTTTTTTTTTTTTTTTTTTTTGGAGAATTTTGCATATTCCGGCAAACGTACCAGTCACGAAGTTAATTCGCAGCATCGTTGCTGTTTTTCGCCACGACCAATCTCACGTCTCGTGCTTATGTGTACACATATATATATCTATGTGTCTTCTTCGTAAAAGCAACACAGAGTTGATATAGTGCAAGGTTTTCTATATAATAGATGAGCTTGTCCGCTTATACTCCCCCGCCATCTATGAGTGTAGATAAAACGTAAATATTTGGCTGACCTCCAGAAACGCTCGGTGCTCGGCTATATGGACCATTTTCCTGCCCCAAAAGTTCGTCGACTACATCCGCATTTCATTTTGGCTCGAAAACACCGCGAGTGACAAAGACAAGTGGGATATACATACATACATAAATACATATATATATATATGTGTTATGTACATATATACGTATATGCGAGTGTGTGTGGTTACTCGCATATAGTCGATAAAAGAGCAGGAAACATCAAAAAGTAAAATGTACTCCTTATGTTTCCTTTACCGTGTCATATTTGGATGCTGTCCCGGCACAAATAAGCGAGGCTCGAAGTAACGGCCATGCATTGTACTTTGGGCAAAGCCACGAATATTTTTCTACAATAAATTAATTCCATAGAACATTTTAATGCTGCAATTTTTGTTTTTTCATTCATTAATTATTTGTAAAATAAATTGTAACAGTACAATGAAAATTTAGTTAATTTGTAATAAGGTAGCAATTTCTGCATAATTATAATTTACTACTCGTCACTAATTAACATATGATAAATTTTCATCTCGAAAGACTAAAATGTGGACATTAAAAAATAATTAAAAAGAATAATTTGTCCTCTCATTCTAGTAATTATGAAATTCGTCTCGAACCGAACCACCGAAAATGAAGATTTTCATTTTTGGAAAATTATTACTCTAGAGTATAATTTAATGTGTGAAGTTTCAGACTGAAAACATTTGTACGTGAGGATTTGTGAACGCAGGTAAAATAGCACACGAGCATTGTGCATTACACAGTATAGCACAAGGGTAGAGAGAAAGAGAGAGAGGAAAAGGCTAAAATAGAAAATGGGATGAAGAGAGGAGTGAGGGAGAGAGAGAGGGGCGTGCATAAACAGTCGAGTTCTACGGCTTATCCCATCAATCTGCTTTGAATTCTGAGCGTCTCGGTCCTTTTCCGTTCCTCTCGTTACATACACGAGCCTCTTGCCCGTCAGGTCACGCGCTCAAACTCAACTTATCCTGCACATATGCATTTTCTATACAAAAGTGGTGAATGCGCATGTGTGTGTGTCTGTGATCTTTTCTATTTTACACTGAAATTCAATGTTTGCTCATCCGTTCTCTTGCTATTCCGCATATTCTGATTTATGAACGCGTCTCTTATCATTCTATATATCTTTCTATATTCAAGATGCGTTCTTGTCTTAGACAGACGATAAAACATGCTGGATGGATAAAAATTCTTACAAAAAATACGAGGACGAAAAAGCTCACGATAAGTTTGTCGCGTATTAAAATTTAAAAAAAATCCTTAAAATTATTAGAATAATAAAAAAATTACTAAAAGTTCGACCAAATCATCAAGCACATAATAAATCTTTTGGCTTTCACTCTGTAATCTCTTGCTTGCAATTAACAAGAATTTTATCAATTGTTTTTTTGTCTTTGTAATTTTAACGTTGCATCATCAATATTAACCCTCCGTGTGTACACTATATTTTTCGAGACACGGTGTGTAAATTTCGTTTCTCACTCACAATCCATGAGGTGAGTGGGAATTGAACCCCCCGACCTCGTGAGAGCTACAGGCTGTTAATAAAAATTCCTAATTATTCTTTAGTGACTTTAACGTTTTTTTTTTAAGTGCTTTTCGTTATCACCGGATGTTATCTAATCACTGTTAGTGCGGTTATGTAATTTTTACTCTAGAACCCACTTATGATTTTTTGTGGCTTCAAGCCGTACACTGGGGTACAAGCGTTCCCCAATCTTCTCGTCAGCGTAAAATACTTTTTATATGCGATAACAGGGTTCTATAATACATGAATCTTTTCGTTTTTTAATAACGAAGAGAATGATCTATGATAAAGTTACTTTAGAATAACAACAACTAGTAAAAATAATCATTGGAACCAAACTGAAAATGGTGCTTGGCAGCTTTGGCACGGAATGTAAAATTTTCGTGGGTTACGCTTGTACCCCAGTGTAGGCTTCTACGGTTAATATTTTAAAGTTTTAGCACCGTGCAATGAATTTTTCGTTTACTTTTTTTATGTGCCCGCAATGAAAATTTCCAAATTAGTTTTTTTTTATGGGGGAAATAATATACTTAAATATTAACACACATATATATATATATATATGTTTAGTTGTATTATGTTTTACATAAATTCAATAATAATAATAATTCAATATTCCTGCTACAATACATATCTTTAGTTGTACTACGTGTACTGGCTTGGAAATTAGCGGATCTTTTTCTATACCTGCAAACGGCCATCGGCTATCGCGATTCTCCGAGCCCGCGAAGGTATTGCTGCCTGTTCGCCCCAGCTATTGCCGATAAGATAAACGTTATCGTCGCGTCAACGCACCGCCGCAGGCCTCAGGGGTCGGTGAGGACAGCAAAGAAATTATTGAGGTACTTCAGGGCTCTTTTTCTTCCACGCGGACTTTAGCTACTTTTTTTCTTTCTCCCTTACTCGCGAAACTTTTGCCATTCTCTTTTTCTCCTTTTATTTCTCATCAGGATACCCCGAGCGTTTCATTCTTAAACCTACAGACGCCATTCTTTTTCGATCTCGTCGTTTTCACCATGTATATATATATGTATAAAACGATCGTATAAACGAATCAAGACATTTTCGACTACAAAGAGATGGAGAACGAGAGAAAGAGTAAAAATAAAAATGTACTTGGCGTTTCGTCTATTAAAAGCTTTTCCCTATTTATATCATCATTTCTTCATGATTGGAAACGTCGCTTCGCGGTTCCCTTAAGTGTCTAATGCGTATTTCAAGACTCTTGAAAGTAAATTCACTATTTCCCTTTCGAGGAAATTAATATTTCCAGCACAAAAATTATCGTTTTATCGTTACGGAAAGTCTCTGGTTCTTAGCAAGGATATTATCAAATAATACATCGAACAAATACGGATATGATTAAAAGAATTTTCACTTTTTATTAAATTAACTTATCTGGTACTATAGATGCAAATTGTCCGATCGATAAATTATTTGTAATTTATTGTTATTTTTAATATGGTTATGTCGTTGATATTATGGGTAGGATATTATGTGGTAGTTTCTATATATATATATATGTATGTATATAGATGTTGGGAAAACTTTCTCGCGGACTCAGGGGATTTCTATGACGAAATGGGCAAAGGGAGAAAAGTACACCCTCTCGGTGATGGGAAAAATGAGACACGCTCACGGGCAGGGTGTCAGTCACTCAGACCACGAGAACGAGTGTACGAGCTTGACTCGTCAGCCAAAATAAATAGAATGTCAGAGGTGTATAAATAAAGCTTTCGAGTTCCTGCACCGGCTGGTTTTCGTTGCATGGCACAAAACACACACAGACAGACACTCGTGTGTTCCCCCTCATTGTGAGTGACGAACCACAAAATGAGATGAGATCTCGACATTGAGCGTGAACGTCATTTATGAAAAGTCATATTTCAAAAATTTCCTCGATAAGTTGCACCTGTTATTTAGGGGACAAAAATTTCACTCAGCAAAAAAATAAAGGCACAATTTTTATTTCATAACGAAAAAAATTTGTCACGAATTTATATTTCATTTTTTTCCACAAAAATTTTGCTCAGCATTCATTTTTTTTAATTTATTTTTTATTAAAAAATCATACAGCGATGTTTGAACTCGTGCGAGTACTCGGCTCATTTACTTCTCTCTCCGTTCCGGGCACTCGTTTATTTATTGGGCGTGGATTCATAAAAAATTAACGAGAGAGCAGTGCCTGATGGGAGAGAAAAGAGAAGTAACGAATAACACGAGCAGGAAGGAAATATAAGACACGTCGCGCCGAGTCGTAATAAAATAGAGGAACCGGAAATTTCGTACTCCGAAGACACTCTGAACGCACGTGTTTGTGTGTGGCGAATTACACACGTGCTTGTCTCTCTTTTTCTTTCTGATATAAATATTACATTAGCATTTTTTTCGTGCTGCTACTCACGTGCCCTTTTTTTCATGCGTACTTTATGCAATCTTTTGCTAAGAATACATTTTTTTTATTTTTTCATTACCTCTCAAAGCTTGAGATTTTTTTAACGAGCTGGTTTCATACCGAATTGTGACGAGGAAAAGTACGACATAATTTTTTCAATGCTGTTTTAAGCAATTATGGGGTATTGAGGGTCAACGTAGAATGGGAGTTAATAAATCCTCTCTAAAAAATACTAAATTTCTGGTTATTGTGCCAAAAATTATTGAAAAAAGTATAACATGTTTCCCGACAAAAGAATCGACAAAAGAGCCCTATCGAGGGCTCTTTTGTCGATTCTTTTGATAAATTTTCATTCTTGGTATAAATCCCGATTGTTTAAAAAAATATTAATTCGTTCCATAAATCTCGATTCTTTCAAGAAATCTCGATTCGTTCTATAAATCTTGATTCTTTTGACGAATCTCGATGCATATCTTTGTCTCGAAGTGAAAACTATGGGTCAACTATATGGCAAGTCTACTACTATTATACCAAAAGTGATTTCAGCTTCGAATTTGAGGGTAAAACAAAATCGAGGATCAAGTTTAAACTTAAGTTTGAACGATTCGGTGATTTTCAGCCCTTGGGGTATTTTGTCTTGTACATATATTGTATGATAGTTTATTCAGTGATTTTTTCATTGACTAATATTTCCTTATGACCGAAGTATATACGACTTGTCGCTTAGGTGACTCCCGATTTGAACATCCAGTTGAAACGAAATCGAGGATCAAGTTTAAACTTAAATTTGAACGATTCGGTGATTTTCAGCCCTTGGGGTATTTTGTCTTGTACATATATTGTATGATAGTTTATTCAGTGATTTTTTCATTGACTAATATTTCCTTATGACCGAAGTATATACGACTTGTCGCTTAGGTGACTCCCGATTTGAACATCCAGTTGAAACGAAATCGAGGATCAAGTTTAAACTTAAATTTGAACGATTCGGTGATTTTCAGCCCTTGGGGTATTTTGTCTTGTACATATATTGTATGATAGTTTATTCAGCGATTTTTTCATTGACTAATATTTCCTTATGACCGAAGTATATACGACTTGTCGCTTAGGTGACTCCCGATTTGAACATCCAGATGAAACGAAATCGAGGATCAAGTTTAAACTTAAATTTGAACGATTCGGTGATTTTCAGCCCTTGGGGTATTTTGTCTTGTACATATATTGTATGATAGTTTATTCAGTGATTTTTTCATTGACTAATATTTCCTTATGACCGAAGTATATACGACTTGTCGCTTAGGTGACTCCCGATCTGAACATTCAGTTGAAACGAAATCGAGGATCAAGTTTAAACTTAAATTTGAACGATTCGGTGATTTTCAGCCCTTGGGGTATTTTGTCTTGTACATATATTGTATGATAGTTTATTCAGTGATTTTTTCATTGACTAATATTTCCTTATGACCGAAGTATATACGACTTGTCGCTTAGGTGACTCCCGATTTGAACATTCAGTTGAAACGAAATCGAGGATCAAGTTTAAACTTAAATTTGAACGATTCGGTGATTTTCAGCCCTTGGGGTATTTTGTCTTGTACATATATTGTATGATAGTTTATTCAGTGATTTTTTCATTGACTAATATTTCCTTATGACCGAAGTATATACGACTTGTCGCTAAGGTGACTCCCGATCTGAAGATTCAGTTAAAACAAAATCGAGTATCAAGTTTAAACTTAAGTTTGAAGGATTCGGTGATTTTCAGCCCTTGGGGTATTTTGTCTTGTACATATATTGTATGATAGTTTATTCAGTGATTTTTTCATTGACTAATATTTCCTTATGACCGAAGTATATACGACTTGTCGCTGAAGTGACTCCCGATCTGAACATTCAGTTAAAATTTCCGAAAATTCAGCGTCATCATTTTTGCGTCACCTAGACAAAATTGGACAAGTTTACAATAATTGAAATTAATTATTCAACTGAAATTGTAGTAGCGTCTCGTGTGTGCGAGACATCCCGAAGAACTTTCGATGGCGCTTAAATTTGTACGATTCCTTGCAATATTCAATGAGCGTGTTCAAGGGCCTGAAATGGAATGGTGGACGAGACGAAAAGGGTGTGAATAATTTCCAGAATGTTTAACGATGCCATGTCTGATCGATGATATATATATATATATGTACGCAAATCCTCCAAGACTCGAAGTATTATACTACAAATAATTGAAAATCAGAAAAGTTTGCCCAGGATATTGAAAATTTATAATTCAGTTCATGAGAAATAACGATGAGGATATACTGGAATTTTTATACATGTATAGAGTAAGAATGAAGACAATGGCGAACAGCTCAACCTTATATTTGTACTGTACAATGTTTTATAAACATGTGAAAATTGCTTCATCGCCATGCCACGTATAATTTATATTTCAACAAAAATTCCGTCGAACTCTTCAAATTTTATCTTGATTGAGAATTTGGGGTTTTTAGTAAATTTTGGTTCGATTTTTCTCTATTTTAGAATGATTTCTCGTATTCCCTATTCTCTCATTTCAATCGGACCGTACACCCTTTCCACTCATTTAATATTCGTCACGCCGCCTACTAAAATTTTCAATTCCGTAATCTGATAATTGACCTGCATTAGCGTCTAATTTGAAATCGAATAAATCAATCTAAAAATCTTCAAATTTTCTTTTTAAGTTGAGAAATTTAAATCGTCATGAGACTGTGTCGATTTCTTCATATTTTATTGAGATTCCGTTACTACGATTCCATAATTTAATTTTTATTCCATTTATTTCACCAGACACCTCTCATAGTCGCATAATCAATTCTCATTACGCCATCCATTAAAATATCAATTGAATAATCTCATGATTAAGTCACCCTCGCATCTATTTTGATTCAAATTTCATCTTCCGACCCGATTAAGTTTCGTCGTGGATAAAAACGAATTAAAAAAAAGCTAGAATAATATGATTTTTTTTTACGAGTTTCATCAATCTCCTCTGAGTCAATCAGTAACAATACATTTCGGTTCGTTCATTCGAATGATTGTTCATTATCTAACTCTTTTCAAACCTCTATATCGTTGATTATAATGCAAAGCATTGTCGTAAGATTTTTCCCAAAGTTTATCAAATATGTATATATATATATATATATATATATATATATATATATATATAAGAGTGATGAGGAAGGAAGGTGTGCAACCCCCCACCATCCCCACCATCGATTAAGTCAATTAATTAGTGCGAAACGAAGCTATAAACGCTTGAAACGCTTCACCGTCAAAGTTTCGCCCGGAAAGGCTATCCATATATATATATATATATATATATATGTGTGTGTGTATATATATATAACACACCTCAGCCACGCCTCGTCGCCATGGTCAAAGCGTTCTCACACTTCCTGTTTGCGTTCATACTGGACTGGCTTTATACTATATTAGAGGGTTATGGCGGCTCCGGCGCTTAGCGCCCTCGCTTAAATCGAGCAAAGTGTCTGTGAGTGTTCGTAAAGTGTCTTTGAGTGCCTGTGAGCGTCTACACCGACACTTGTCGGTGAGCATGTCCAGTGAGTACTTTAATAGTATCTACATATTCAATTCCACATATTATATCGATATATATATATATATATATATATATATATATGTGTGTGTGTGGGTGTGTGTGTGTGTGTGTGTGTGAAAGATTGGACTGACGGCGTTATGGTACTCGATAACGGTCAAGTCTTGATCGACTCAAGAGGAGTGCGAATATAAGCTGTAGGGCAAAGAGGGTATAGAGAGGATGTAAAACTCCAAATGAAGCTTTGGTTAGGTTCTGGCTGATAGAGTGAGGTGGGAAAGTTTGATTCGCCTCTGGCTAGATCGCTGATAAACTTTCCTATATCCACCGAACCCAACTGTATTGATAGGAATATCAAAATACGGTCTAGGATTGGATATTGATTAATAACTAAGGCTCATGAGTCGATGAATGTGTGTACTAGTATTATATTATATGTACGTAGATGCATATGCACGAATAAATATGTATAAAATTTTCCCATTTCATAAATTATATATAATAATTCAATCAATTAGCGTTATTGAATTATCGGATCGATTTAATGTGTTAAAGTGTGTAAAATATTCTATACAAGTATTTTTGTGGACTCACCATTACGATTTTCACTATCCGCCGGTTTCATCTGGATTGGATGGTGCATCTGCAAGCATACAATGATATCTTTTTAGTCTCTACCTCTCTCTATTTTTCTCATTTAGAATTTTCTCATTTCTGTTGAGTAGCGTATCCAACCACGTAATACGAAATGATACTATTGCTACTTTCAGTCCATCGAAACTGATACATATATATATAAGCAATTCTTTGTCAACTGGACCACTTTGCCCGATCGACCTCGCGGATATTTTTTATATTTCGTGAGTTTGTAGTACTACTCGAGAAAGCCTTCAATGAATTATATCAGAATTTTAGAACGAACCCTTTGGGAAACGACATTTTTTCCAAGTCGGTATTGATCGTACAACAAAAAAATTATGATTTGTATTTAAGTATTTTTGTTCTCCATTGTCAATTTTTTTACTGGGTGTAGGCATATTCGCGAAGATGCTAATTTACATTTTCAAAGAATGAAAGGGTATTTTTTGAGCTATTAATTATTTTATAACTTTTTTTCCAAAAAAATGGTAATTACAACACCGATGAAATTATCTCTTTGACTCTATTGAAAAGTTGTGAAAAAATGCTAATTTTTGGTCTCAAAGGTTTTTTGGCACAACCAAAAAACTTGCTCTTTATACCGACTTGAAAAAAAAACATCTCTCAGAGCGTTCGTTCTAAAAATCTGAAATAATTCATGGAAGGCTTTCTCGAGTATACAAACTCACGAAACTCGTATGAAAAATATCCGCGAGGTCGAAAAAAAAAATGGTCCAGTTGACGAAGAATTGCTCATATATATATATATATATGGAGGTGGTGCGATAAGCCATCGAACCGAAAAGCACGTCTGGAATTTTAAACCAACAGAATTCTCATTTCTCGACAAATGCTCATGGGAAATATCCTCCTGTATTTTCATTCCGGATTAATTCAATCATGAACATTTCTCGGTAGACTAAAAGTGTACCGTTTGAAAATTGGATAGTGGCTGTGGCACGATTTCTTTTTTTTTTTTTTTTTCCATCACCGTCTATAATTTTCAATGATTACAGACGTTGGACAACAAATGTTTTTGCAATATACGGTGATACGTTACGTGGAATATAATGATTTTCCGAACATTTTTCTTCATAGTCATAGTATGCGTGCAATGAAAAAATATACCGAGAGAGTCATGAAGAAACGGAGCGTATAAATATGAGCATGACGTTAACAGGTGAACGTAATTATATACACGAATGACGCAGACGATTCAGCAACAATGCCACTTTATTTACGGCTATCCTTCTATATAACAAATCTTCGTGTACACACACACACACACACACACACATATATATATATATGTACATGCACTTATATAAATACGTACGTATGTGGTAAGATTTGCGAGAGGCGCAATGCGGAGTATCGATGATGGCGTCGAGGCCGATCGATGGCAAGGACGATCCTCACATTCGTTACGCAAGGTATAAAGAGCATCTCGCCGATCCAATGTTAATATATATATATATATATATATATATATATATATATATATATATATATATATGTATATATATATATATATATATGTATATATATATATATATGTATATATTTATTGAATTAGTAAATATTTCGAGTGGCATAACATTCATCAAATTCAACTCCCAATACACATGGATTTTTAATATTCGTTTGAACAGGTGTGGCGAGTCTGCAGTCTCGTCTCTGATCGAATCTGTTGTCAGAGATATGTATATATTTTTTATTTTTCGCTCCCAGCGAATACAGATGACAGGAATTATGATTATTATTTTTATTTTAATTGTTTCATCAGGTGTCTCATCATTTTTTTCCGGTATGAAGAAATTTGTTGATGCCAGTAGTTAAGGTCGTTCTGTAGTCAGACCTGATAATATGTTAAAAACCTTCGATTCCTTCGATCGGTCACCATATGATGTGACGGGGCACTCTCTCAGTGACAAAAAATGTAACAGATTTTTTTCAAAGTTGCATTAAGATTTTGGGAAAAAAAAAGAGAGTCTTATCGGATCCAGTTTTTGATTGATCATAATGTGTGAGAATTTTATAAAGGTGAATCTGTCAATAGGCGATGTACGAGCGTTTTGTTATGTAATGTTTTGCATATCATATATATATATATATATATCGAATGGAGAAATACTGAGTCCAGTTCCCATTGTTTTGGTTCGGTAATCCTAACGCGGAATTAATTACCTATTGTTGCACCTGTTTAAGCCCATTCGCAACATAACGCCATCTACAGAAGATATCGAAGCGCCATTCGCTCGCCTAATGTACATACTAATATTGCATACACGAATTCGTGAGTGCTCGCGTTTACCTATATATGTATTTATGTATGTAAATGTAGCAAATATTCATATACATACGAGCAAAATATCGTACATCGTGTATATCCTCGATTAACCAATTATTCCCAGATCCGGATATGCTCGGGTGATTCGTGAACGCTCGCGTATACGCTCGATCGCGGAATATCCGTCGTATACGAGGAAAGCTTCGAAGCACCAGATCGGTCTGGTGCTTCTGGTGGTGCAAGAGAGCTCCATTAATTCGAAACGTCCTCGATTGAGACTATTTTCTCGCTGTACGATCTCTCCTCCCCTTAATTACGAGGATCTGTCCAAATATATGGGTAATTTCTTCAAAATTCGTTGTTTGGACCCGAGAGTATTGATTTATTTTCCTACTAAATAGAACGAAAAATTGAATTCGATAAAAAAAAACCGTTCTTCTCTTAAGTCCGATTTTATGTGGTTCGTTAATTTTTTTAAAGCAATGGGCTATTATTTCGATAGCAATTTAACATATCGAGAAAAGCTTCGAAGCACCAGATCGACAAGAGAGCTCCATGAATTCGAAACGTCCTCGAATTCATGGAGTTCTATTTTAAGGTATGCTAGAATTTCGTAGCAATTAGCAATTATGAGGGGGTCCAAAAAAGTGGACTAATTTTACAAACAAAAATTGATGGATATAAAACGTGTAGATTCTACCAATATCGATCATCATCTTCAGTTTCTCTACTTGCCAAATATTTAAATTTTGTATCGAATCTACAAATTTGTCTGAAAAACATCTGGTGAATTGGGTGATTTTTTTTTTTTTTTTGCGATAAGGAAGTTATTTTCATATCGATTAAATCCTTATAACCGACAAGAAACGTCTTTTGATCATCAGTTTGTCACACTTTTCTTGATGCATTAATCATCCGCATATGAACAGTAATTTTATTCATGGTAAATTTTTATAATTGAATTTATCAGAAAAGTTTAATGAATATTTCGAAAATTATATTAAAATGCAATAATCTGACAGATTTTTTCGTATGCTTATAAGTGCGCGCTCGTTTCCGTTTACGTTAAAGAATTTCACCCTTACGCCTGCTCACGATTAGAGCGGATTCTCCAAGAGATGTGAATGAAATGGCTTGAGATGGATGGAGAAAAGAGGGGATGAGAGCTGAAGAAAATTTTGGTGGAGTCCCTGTCAGTGCTGTGCGGAGGGCCGCATGAAATTCATATCTATGCTAAGCGCGAGACGCTCGCGAGTGGTTTCGGGGTTTTAGTGGCTCTCGTCTCTGTCCATAACTTTGTAACGTGTAGGCATATTTCTTGCTTTCAAAACCAAAATTTGTGTGTATGGAATACACAAGTTCTTGGCCCTTTTCAGAACGAAAAATTCTCATCCTTCCAGTTTACGGTATTTCTCAAGTAAAATGTTCACTAAATAAGATCTAACCCTCATTTTTAGAAAATTTCATCGTCAAGGGGACGAGGCCCACTTGACACGTTGCAATGAACTCTCAATTTTATATTGTCTGAGTAATAGAAGAAAAAATAATAATTAATCGTTCTTGTCACCCTGAAAAAAAGAATTCCGACAAGTTGAATGATTTTTATTAGTGGGTGATAAAAATTTTGTTTGCTATTTGGGCACAAATGGACCTGCCTAATTGATAATCCATTTTTAAAAAATAATTTTTCGATAAACAAAATAGGTTATTGAAGAGTCGAAGCGTTTTTTACTAGACGTAAAATTTTGCATGTACCTCATGCCAATATATTTGATAAATAAAAAAATCTCAAATAAATCATTTATCGATGAGACGCATTTTCAATTTTCTTTTTGTCCTCAAATCTATTTTCTGACGGGGAGAAATACGAGAGGTAAAATATATAGGATCGAAAAGCGGGTGTGCGTTTGTGTAAAAAAAAAAAAAAAATCAAGGGTCAGGGCCGAGCACGTCGTTCACCGGCAGCAGCAGCAGCAACAGCAGCAGCAGTAGCAGCAGCAGCGCCACAGTAACGGAAGCACTATATATGTATATATAGCGATGGTCGTGGCGGTGTATCGTCGATTACAAATTCGTTTCACGTACAGCCGTGTCCCGCACAGCGACGACAGAATGACAAAAAGGACGAGATCTCCCTTTAGGAAAAAAGGGAGGAGGGAGAGAAAGAGCGAGAGGAAAGCATAACGTGAGTCGAGTTAGTGAAAGAGATGGAAATGTGAGAGAAAAATGCGAGAGTGTGAGGGCGCAACCGGCAGGCTCGGGTCTGGGACTTTCCATCCCTCTCTCTCTCTCTCTCTCTCTCTCTCTCTCTCTCTCTCTCTCTCTCTCTCTCTCTCTCTCTCTCTCTCTCTCTCTCTCTCCACCTCTCCCGGGTAGAAAATCTGCATGGATTCGTCGAGGGTTAAAAAAACAACCTTTAAAAAAATGAGACAGTCACGTACTCCCGCGTGGATGTTGACGGTAATGGCGGAGGAAATAGCGTCGAGTTATCCGAGAGTATCGAGCGAATTTTTTCCGTTTTTTTTTTTCATCCTTCTTCAATTTCTACAATTTATGGGCATTTTTTATAATATTTGTACCAAACAAATTATTTCAGCAGTTATTTTCACATACAGCATTTAAAAAATAGTCACACGCGAAATTGCGAAATAGTAAAATACGAGAGGACAGTTATGAAAACATTTCACTTTAGGGTCTCAACGACGTGACGTAAATTTTCAAAAATAGTAATTATAAAATGTTGTTATCTGATTGATACAATTAAGATTTCTGACTCTGATCAGAGGGTAGTTGGCAGCGTTTAGTTGGGAAATTAAATTTTGCCCTTATTCGAATATTAAATAAAAATTATTCCTTAGAAGTGGTTACGTTGACGTTAAAGGTGAGATAAAGGAGCTTTTCTTCCACACAAGAATAGGTATCATTTCCTTAGAGGATTCAACGTTGCTGAGTTCGAGATCAAAAACAAGCCTTGAATATCGATTTCGATGTTTAAACGTCACCCCGTCTTTTTGTTATATATAGCAGGGTACGTCGGTTTTAAGTGGCGCGTTCCATATTCAATTTCCGGACTATATCGATACATTATTTATATATATACATATATATCGATACATTATTTATATATACACATATATATCGATACATTATTTATATATATATATATATATATATATATATATATATATATATATATATATATAATATGCGTTATTCTTGATGAGGAACACCGGTGAACCACGTGCCGGATGCATCAATCTTTTTTTCTCCACAATCTTAACTTTTCCCGTGCAAGAATTTTCTATCATATTTATTATCATTTCGATAGTACGTTAATCATTAACATTTTTATCAAAAGAAGCTTGTCTTTGTTTTTTTCACGACAAATACGTCTCGATTGCATATAAAGAATATCGAATATTTCAAATTCGAAAAAGCTGTTATAAAGATTCGGTTATTTGAATATTAAAATGCAATAGAAATAAATATAAACATCGATCGTTTTTACGGTGAATTTTATTAATTTTATATTTACTTTAATTAATGCTGATTGGGTTGAATTTCTTACGTTCATCATTTTATAAGTAATGCAAAAATGAATTGATAAATTTAAATAAAATTTTTAATTAACTAAGACGGTATTTATATAAATGAGTAGAAACCATTTAAGATGGATTTGAGTTATGGGTGATAAAGTTTTTCCAATTAGCTGCTTTTATTCTAATGAATGTGATATAAATAGCAAACGAGGCATTGTTGACGAATAAGAAAAAGATATAGGAGCATTTGAGATTTTGCTTATCGGTCAAAGATGGATATGAGAGTCCCAAGTGTGCTCCCGGACGAGAGCGTGGAGTCGTCAAGGGATTGCTCCTCCGCCCTCTCGAGGGATAATCGCTCACGAACCAAGCTACTATTTTAATTTTGAATTTCGTCTCATGCTTCTCTCTGCCTGTTTTCCCTACCATCCTCACACTCAACATATTTTAACCCCATTTTATGAAGCTGACACTCGCATTTGCCAAGCAGTTTGCATTATAATACCTCCCAACTTACTGTTTGATGCCTATATATGTACAACAAGAAGTTTTGGGTAAACGTCTGGCCTCTCTGGCAACTTGAATCTTAATAAGTCTCTCGCGAACATATGCCCATGTTGTGTATAATTATAACTTGACGAGACTATGACGAGAGGCCTTTTTGCCTTGCAGAGAGAATTATGTGTATACCGAGTAATTCAAAGCTAAACAAAAGTTATTGTTCCGTTAAAATCTCATTTGACAAAAAAAAAAAAAACATTTCTTGGTTCAAATGTTAATCAATTCAAATGAATGAATTAATGAGTTGAAACAAATTTGTTTCGATAAAAGTAAATTGCAATTTTTAACGGAACAATAACTTTTGTTTCCAAACAAAAGTTATTGCTCCGTTAAAATTTCATTTGATAAAAAAAAAACATTTCTTGATTCAAATGTGAATCAATTCAAATGAATTAATTAATGAGTTGAAACAAATTTGTTTCGATAAAAGTAAAGTGCAATTGTTTCGATGAAAGTAAATTGCAAATTTTGTTCTGCCTTGAAGAGAGAATTTTGTGTATACCGAGTAATTCAAAGCCAAACAAAAGTTATTGTTTCGATGAAATCTCATTTGACAAAAAAAAAAACGTTTCTTGATTCAAATGTTAATCAATTCAAATGAATGAATTAATGAGTTGAAACAAATTTGTTTCGATAAAAGTAAATTGCAAATTTTTTCCACTTTACACAAATTCGTATATCTGCAAATTCTGTCTCTATTCAAAGTAAAATGTCACGTATATCTGTCGAATGGTAACATAGAAATCGGATGCTTCGACAATTTCTTCTTCTTTTTTTTTTTTTCCCCGTCGCACATGCGATCGAATAGATTCCACAGAGTATTTCCATGCTGAACCTATAGATGGGATCTTTTCTCGCTCGAAGCTCCCTTTTTATCATGGTTCGCGCCCTGGGGCACTTTTGCCCGTTCACATATCGCGATGGTTTTTCTCAGGTGAACGGCTGAAAAATCGATTTGGAATAATGGTGGTGCGCGGGAAAATGCACTTGGCAACACGCCCTCAGATCCTGGTATTCCCACGGAGTTCCACATAGCTCTAAGTCGGGTCATCCCTCTCTTTCATTCGCTGCTACGAGAGTGTCGCAACATCGGCAATTCAAACTCACAATTTTTCCCGAAATCGTTCAATCCTTATTTCGCCACCATCCTTTTTTTTTTATTTCTTTTTTACTGCGCCATTGGTGAAATATATAGCTCAGAGTCTTGATACATCGGTAACTTTGCATTCGTGGAAAATTATTTATCAAAGTCAAAGAAAATTTATCGAGGGAAAATGAAATTTGGTCTAGAATTGTGATAAAAATTACGAATATTTTGTTCAAACTACGAGAGTATGAATGCGAGGGTGTCGCCTCAAACAAAATATTTTGGTCATAAATAAAATTTACGCGAGAAATAAATTTGATTTAAATCAATTAAATTGTTCTTCCCATTTCCATATTCAATTCACCTTAATCGATATAAAACATAACCTATCAAAGTCTTTGAAGGGCTCAAATAAATTTTTTTCAACCCCTAATATAAAAAATTTAAACGATCGCGAGCAACGATGTCTTCGAAAAGATTGATACGAAGATGCTTGACACACGCAAAATATATGTATAGTATATATTGAAAAAGGGTGAGGCATTGGCTCGATAGACTCGGAAATTGAGAGTTTTTCTCGTCGATTCGAAGCGATTTGTCACCGGATCTCTCTCTCTCTCTCTACATCTCGATTCTCCTCTAACGCGTTTGGATCCTCCCTTGGGCCTTTATCTTCCTACGTCGTTCCTTTTCTTGCTCACGTCTTTTTTTTTGTTCTGTTTGTTTCCTTTCAGGTCTGGCGTGTCGTCGATGCGAGAAGAGAGGAAATCGCGTAAAATATATTTCTTTATCAAGCTCGTCTGTATTCTCCTTGCAGTATAAATTGTCCTTATATACACATACATCGAACTTATCGATTCTCCCTTTATCTCCCCTTTCTTTCTTTTCACAGTTGCTCGTATCAATTTCTTTACTTTCGGCAGATATAAAAGCGACTCTAAGAGATCTAAGGCTCTCACATATATATATATATATATAGCATTATAAAGCGTGCCTCCTCCCCCTCCACACGTAGTACGCTAATACCTTCAGGGAACCATTTTCCCCTTTTGTGAAAACCCGATGAGACACTCTCGCGAACGGTTTGCCCACGAGAACCGAGAGATCTACAATCTGCGAGACCGAGAGTGGGTAACTCGAACGAAGCACGTTTCTCGTGTTCCTCCATATACTTTTTTTTCCCCTCGACCCATGACCCCTCTTGAAATCAATTTCGTTCGGCACGTCGCAAATTTCCGTTTGCCGCGAGAAGCTGCACCTATATTTTGAACATGTGTATATATATTTTCAAGTCCCCCTTTTGAAAAAGTGATGGCTAACGAAAGTGTCCTCATTAATAATTCATTCGAAATGCTCAAATTACGTGATGGTGAAAGAGAACAAAATCTTAATTGAACCTCGACCGGAAGTGACGTGGTATCTCCATCAATTCATTATCTCCGAGACACCATATAATGTGACATTTTTTTCGCTCTGATATTACACAGAATATATATATATATATATATATGTATATATAAAATGTATAAATTTATAATGGAAAAAGTATGTAAGAATAATTTAGAATTTATGTCGATCAATATTTCGAATTGACTCGTCCAAATTTGGCGATATATGAAGAGATATTATGTATCTCATTCGAGAAATTTCCGAATTTATATTCGGAAAAGAAAATAGTCCTTTTTCCGGCCCCCAACAGAGATTTCCGTCAAGTTTTTTTCAGTCTTCGACGAAAATTCTCCGGTGATTCTTGCCAAAATGAGCGAGAGCCACGAAAAAAAAAAAAAAAAAAACAAAAAAAGCGGGTCAAAGGCCAAACGTGCTCGCTACGTGAGAGCCGAGGATCACTCGTTGTATATAAATCCTTTCTCGCTCTCTGCCAAATGTCTTCGAGGCTTTTGTGTCTCCTCTCTCGTTGAAACTTTTGGGTTACATTCGCTCGTGGCTTTGTCGATCGTGTTGACTGTGTGTAAGCTTCGCTACTAAACTATCTGGTATAATTCTGCACGATGAGCTCCCGGAAAATATCAAGCGATAATGTACGTCGTCTGGTGCGTGTAGGTCGTTTTTTTAACCCATTTTTTGCCATCATATATTTTTTTTTAATAAAAGAAAAATCTGGGCCACGAAGTGCGTGTGCCAAAAATCCAACCCAATCCAATTGAATTTATTTTCCTTCGTATTTTATTAAATTTTTTCCTCTCTGTACATACACACATACATACATATATATATACATATATATATATATATATATATATATATATATATATATATATATATATAATATGGAGTTCCAGGAGAGAGTGCAACGCGTGCACATTCCGTTACACAACCCGTTACGTCCCAATTGTAGAAACTAGAGAGCACTCTCGTCCTTCCTCTTCTCTCACCCCGAATCCTCCGACATACGTATACAGATTCGAATGGGGAAAAATTTCATAGACGGAATTACGAGAAGAAACGACGCGTATGAAAAAAAAAAAAAAAAAAAAATCGTTGAGCCGAGCTACGATTCGATTTTATTAATCCATTCGATATCGTCTCATCCCCCTACGGCTTTGCATATATATATATTTATATCTACATTACATTTATATCTATCCGGATGTAGACTTTTATTGGTTCGTTCGTACTGTATATGGACTACTATGCGTTTGTCCTATAATTGAAACTGTTATTCCACAGAACGAAAAACGGCGCTAACATTTTTTTTCTTTAGTATACTCTGTTTGACTTTAATTTCGCGATCGTTCGTGCTCGATACAGCACCCCAATGTACATACATATATATATATATAGATGGTGTACAAATTTTATTGTAAACCATTTTTTTATTTTTATTCATTTTTGTTCGTACGATCGATAGCCCGAATGTTGATTCGGGCGACAAACCGAGATCGACGCGTTAGATGTCGACCGTCGACGCGTTTAATCACTATTTCGTTGTACGTGTATCGAATTATACGCATAGACGGTGACATCGTCCGCAACATTGAGCATCGAATTGTATGGCGCAATTCGTGTGCGAAACGTCCGTGCTATTCGTCGACCTTGCGGGTGTTCCACCATGCACGAGCGCGATGATATGAATAACTAAAATATACGTTTTTGGAGCTTTTTTGCAGAAAATTTAGGTTCGCGAAAAATTCACTCGTTGGTCCCGAGAGGAATTTTTGAAAATCTTTTTATTTGTATTCTGACAATAAAAACTGGTTAACCAAAATGGCTAGAATTTATTTCCCGGGTGGAGTTGCGACTCTGCATAATGCAATTTTTTTTTCGTAATCGCTGGAGCCTCAAATTCATTACGCCGTAATTTTTTTCGATTTTTTTACTGGCTTTCTGAGGCAAACTTTCATCGTTCGCAAATTTTTCAATATATTGATCTTTTTCACTCAAATTTGGAAAATAATTGCAAAGCCACACTAATTGATAAATCTGGATGAAGGAAATGGTACTTTTCAAATCCATTTGCGACATTTTTGAAATGCTATGAATTAACCTAAATGGGTTTGGTGGTAGTCAAAGTTATATGATCGTTTGACTTTGGCACCCTCTTATACTTTTTGGTTCGTGAGGAGGTGAAAATCATTTTTTCTTCTTCTTTTACTATTCTATCCAATTGAAAATTCCCAACTCATTATACAAATCATGCAGAATTTTAATCGTAAAATAAAAAAATATGCATGTGATAGGGCAGCAAAACATGAAATCACGTCGATCATCAGGTCACGTTTTTTTTTTTAGCTTTTTTCATATTGTGGAAATGCGAGGTATAATTATTACTTGCTGGTATATATATATATATATATATATATATATATATATATATATAAGTACATATATATATATATATAAGTACATAGGATGCGATCAGCGTCCGAAATATCATGTTCATTTTACCCGAGTGTGCTCGGGGCGGAGGAGGAGGGGTAAACGAGAGACGGGAGGGCGTCCAACAATCTCGAAATAACGAGGGGGCAGTTTGGTTGGAAAAATTGTTTTGTATGGTCATCGACAAACATCTACATATATATATATATATATATATATATATATATATATATATATATATATATATACATACATATACTATATACATGTACATATATATTTATCACCGTCAGTATATATTCCATTTGCATCTACCTGTCTGATCAGAGCAGCCCTTATTCGAGCCTATATATATACTACCAGCGTCAGCGCTTCGTTTTTGCAGGTTCAAAGTCCATGCAACTCACCCTCACGCACATAGATTCGAAAATACAAATTAATTCATATTGCCCAACGAAATTCCGAGCCAATTTAATTAACGAATCTCTATTTATATTTTTCGAGTCCATCTCGATCTCCCACTTTTGTATATTACGCTCTGACATTTCCAACCCTTCAATCCTTCCGCCCCTATTACATATATGTGTACTTTTTTTGTATGATACAACCAACGCGTTTTTTCCCAACCATCGGAGAACTGCATACGCGATACAATTTTTTTTTTTCCTCTCTTCATCGAGTCACGTACATCGAATTTTGTTCCCGTTGACCAGGCTCGCTCTGGCTTATGGCGCTCGTTTTTTTTTTGCACCATGCTTGGCTATGTATTACGTGGTACATTTTACGCGGGCGTGGGATCGATCGATCGGTATTAGTGGAATATTTATTATTCTATGAGCGCACGAGTACAGAGGCACACGATGCTTTTCTTTTATGTAGTACAAAAATACATGCTCATAAGTTGCACTCAATCGACCATATATAAAGTTCATATATAAATATATAAATATATATATATATATATATATTGTATGCATACAGTAAAAGAAAATGCGAATTGGTATGACCTCTTTGCAGCAAGCAGCATTTTTTACGCGAGTTGTTTAAATAAAAAAAAAAAATTATATCTCATCATAATAAACACTCGAATGACATTAATTTTAAGACTTATAGGTCGATATTCACGTCGCAAAATTTCCACACACACGTCGAATCAAGTTAATTACCGATTGTGCACTTGCACTGAGCACACCGACGCAGAGTTTTAATATATGAACGTGGTTGTGAAGCACGCCAATTAAACATCAGCCAAATTTGCCAGTGGAAAATAAAAGACAAAGAGAGACATCAGTATGTCCTGTCTCTCGTTCAGGCAAGCTCACCCCTATTATTCCACTATTTTCATCACGTTTCTGCACGGGGTTAAACAAATGGATATATATATATATCTTTTTTTTCTCGGGTAGATATATATATATATATATATATACATGTATATACAGCAGCAATATAACAAAACGTTGTACGTGACACTTTTTTTTTTCGATCAACATGCGGAGAGCGGAAATATTTTCCGTCAAAACTCCATAGAGAGCGAGTGAGAGGGAGGTAGAGAGACTGAGAGAACTCGGTCGACACAGCTGCAATGGTGAAAGCTTCAAAAAAGTATCACACTCTGCCCCCACCTCATCCGCTATTCGATCCTCGCGCGTATAGTTGACGTGCACTCGCACCTCTTTTTTTCAACCCCAAACCCAATTTTTTTTCATCCAGTTCTTTTTGTTTGTTTTTTTTTTTTTTGAATTTAATCCAATTGTCAGAGTTTTGAAATTTCTCGGGTATCGCTGACGCGCATCCGCCGCCCATCGCCGCCATTCGCACATCAAGCGGGTTTTTCCCACAGGGGACGCGACACCTCTTTCTAGCGGATAAAATTTTTCTTACACACACATAGCTCAGTTTGGACAATCGCGACAGTTGAAATGCTGTCGTTGAAACGTGAATAAAAAATAAAAATTCCGGGTACCTGGGTAAAGGGGGTTGAACGCGCATATATCGTGTGTTTCCGGTATATTGTTACATGGAGCGTTAAAAAAATTCTGCGAGTGTCGGACGCAGAAGTTTGAGAGAAAAGAAAAAGAACATAAAGAGAGAGAGAGAGAGGGAGAGAAAGAGAGAGAGAGCGCGTCAAATTGGCACTCGTGGCTCCAACTACGGGGGTGTCATAACACGAAAGGTTGCACACTTTATATACATATATATATATATATATATATATAATTATTATGTGTGGGTGCGAGGTGAGAGCTTTTGCTATACGGGGTTTCGAGACCGCGAAGTAGGAGGGCAGGAGAGAGCACTGAGTGACGCGTTGCGGCTACAGGGATAAGGGCAGAAGAAGAAGGAGAAAGGGAGGGGAGGTGAGCACGGCAAAAGTCATTTCGTCGTAATTAGCCCAGGGCGCGCTAGTCGCGATAAATTGAAAAAGTTAGTGAGAAATGGGACGCAATTTACCGTACTAGCAGCAGCAAATGCGGCAGACCGCTCGGCCCTCTCTCGGCGAACACCTTCATAGACACTCCCTGCGCTTGTACAGTCATTTTGGTGCACTGTATGCATATGTATATAGATATATAGAGGCGTGTAAGAGCACCAAGGGAGTTCTCAACTAACCGTCCGATTAGTAAGCTGAAGAACGAAGTTCAGGCTTCAGCGATAATCGACTGCCACGAGATTGGAATTGAACGTATGTATTCGTTTTTGGCTTTCGTCCTCTCTGGTAATGTGTATAGCCTGGATGTGAATATTTTAATTTTTGCCGAGAATATATGAATAGATGAACGAATTATTTTGTTTTTATGATTAATCCTTTATATTTAGGGACATAATGAAAAATGTCTCAGTTTTTGCTATTTTTTTTACCATAAATTATCAGATTTTAGATGATTTAGTCGAATTGAATGAGAAAAAAAAAATTCTCGTTTCTGTTGCATGGATGGAATTTTATCTATGCGGTAGCAGTATTTTTTAATTATAAATGTTTCTCAATAATCGTACAATCGATTGGATTTTCTGAAGCTCTTACAGCATAATATACGCGGAGGGAAGAATCTGCTAAAAATTGTCCGTCGTTGTACAATGTATGTTGAATGGTAATTTTACAGCGTCAGGATAATTCGACGGTTGAGTCAATCAAAAGCCTGAGGTTAAAGTACCAGGAGGAAAGAACTTACGGTAGTTATTTGGTCAGAAAATGATGGAAGATAAAAATCACGCGATGGGACAAGAAAAGGGGAGAAAAAATCAGCAAGAAAAGAGGAAGCGTGAACTCGGACGTTGTAAATGTGTTTCTTGGACACGCTTCCACTCGTGTGATGTCACTACTACACCTACATAGTCGGAGAGAGGGAGAGAAAGAGAGAGAGAGAGAGAGAGAGAGAGAGAGAGAGAGAGAGAGAGAGAGAGAGAGAGAGAGAGAGAGAGAGAGAGAGAGAGAGAGAGAGAGAGAGAGAGAGAGAGAGAGAGAGAGAGAGAGAGAGAGAGAGAGAGAGAGAGAGAGAGAGAGAGAGAGAGAGAGAGAGAGAGAGAGAGAGAGAGAGAGAGAGAGGGGGGGAGAGAGAGAGAGAGAGAGAGCAAGCGAAAACCACTTCGCGCCCTCGACCCATTATCTCCGCTCTGTAATGACGTCCATTATTTTTTGTGACCCCCTCCGGAGAGCAGACCATCCTCCCTTCAACATCCCTCTCTTCTACATGTCTATAGGTCCGTAACATACAGTAGCCGTTCTGGAATTCAACCCCTATATATCTGTGTAGCACCAGCAGCTCGTGACTCAACCTATATATCGCCGCACCCCCGCAACACTGCGTAACGGAGAACGTCGGGGGAGGGGGAGAGGAGGGGGAGAATGTGGGAGATACGTTCGTCGGTTCGTTAGCGCTGTAAAATATATATCCAACGGTACTCTCGGCGAGAGGGCGCGCCGACGACAAAAAGTACGAGATGAGTGAGAAAAGGACCGAGAGGTCGTATATAATGTCCGGTGTATGAATGACCCCAGCGAAAAGGGGTAGATATTCTAATATACATATATATATATATATATATATATATATATATATATATATATATATATATATATATATATAACGATGAGACTCGTGGCTTTGATACGAGAGTCGCGGCCACAGCCTCGGGGGATGAGTAATTATTTTGGTGACGATTTGACCAAACGTTTCAAGTAGTTTTTGTTAATTTCCTTTCTCGGACGGTTCTCTCTTTCTTCTGCATGAAGAGTTGAGAAGCTCGGAAAATTTCTTCGGTAATTTTTTTTTTGTTGTGAAAGGAGTCAGATCTTGTAGAATTTTTTGTCATTATTACCGTGGAATTTTTTACATTAGGATCGAAATATTTGCGATTAATTTTTGTAAAATTTGGTAGATAATTTTTTTGGAAAATTTTTAGGACCATTTCTATGACACTCTCTGCGTAAATATCTCTCATATGTAGATACACAAATGGTCGCAAAAGAAAAAAAAAAACTGTACAGACAGTTCTACACATATTTTAACAGAAATTGGGTTTTGTTTAAATGACAAACATTTTTTTTCATTGAGTTTTTTCTTCTTTTTTCGTAGTTCTTCGCCTTCCATTCTTAATCTTTTCATTTTCACTGAGCACTCTTTCGGATGAGAGCCCGGAAAAAAAAACCACACTGCCACTCGTTGATGAGGGGACCTATGACATGTGTGAGAGTGCAATGTCGCGTCCCAGAGCCTCATCAACGCTCGGCACATCTGCTATCCCTTTCTCTCTCTCTCTCTCTCTCTCTCTCTCCCTCATGTACTCATCCCCGTAGCTCAGCGGTATGTACACACATAAACGTCTTGTGTACGTACGTGTTATTTTAAACGAAAATGTGGGTCAGGCATAACAGAGGGAGGGCAAACGCTCCGGCTTTCGCCGCGGTGCCAGGCCAGGCCGTCCGCACGAACGCCCTCGTCGACGTCGACGTCGTCGTCGTTGTCGTCGTCGTCGTCCTCGTCGACGTCGTCCTCGTCGACTACACTCGAGCCATGACGCTTTCTGCAGTGATTTATTTTCGTCAGTGTTACACTCACTCACACTCGCACAAATACACACGCCGTCTCATCGTCGTTGACGACTGCGTGCTAAGTTGTATTTGAGAATACTGGGCACTCTTTTTCCGTACGTCCCTTTCTACGCTGTCCAAATATGCAATCTATGTCCATGAATAATGGATATTATTATAATACAGCATTAAATTTGAGTCGACGAGACAGATTCGAGAATTATCGTTATTACTATTATTATTCCAATGGGTAATTTAACGGCGTGCTAATAAATCGATTGATTTTAATGATATTTCGAATAATTGACACATGGTTCAATGTACTTAATGTCAACATTCATCCACAATTTTCAGGATTTTTCTTTCACAAGATTTTTTTTTTTATCATTTACTGTAGAAAGAATTTATTTGGCAGGAACTTTTTTTTTTTTTGGTAATAATTAATCAACTTGGTTAACAAATGCTTGAACATTGTGTCCCTTTGTTCATTATAAATATTGGATATAATGTACTCATAATCCAAGGCCTCATCAATGCCATATAATTTTGATACTCGATGAATGAACGTTCATAGTTGTCAAATTGCGTGTTTCGTCACAATTTTGCCAATAGACTGCGAACGTGATTACATCACCGCGATGTTTTCCCCGGATTGTTTTCAAAATTATGCCCTCGAGCGACCGTACATATTATATAGCGCCCATAGCTCATCCTGCATTCTCCTCTCGCTCATATAATATAAACGCGATATATAATTATCGGTGGATTATATTTTCAGTGTTATAATATCTCTCCCTCCCTCTCTCTCTCTCTCTCGCTCTCTCCCCCCCCCCCCCCCCTCTCTCTCGCTCTCTCTCTCTCTCTCTCTCTCTTTCTCCTCTATACATATTTATCTCGCTTTTCATCCCTGGGAACACACATCAGTGCCTCTCTCGTACATGCTATGTATGATTATCGGGTGAATCGCATCTCTGGGAAATTTTACAAAAGTGATTGAATTTACGAGAGAGAGGGAGGTGGAGAGTGAAGTGAGAGAGAGAGAGAGAGAATGCACGGTTATTTATTCTCTATTCATGCGCTCGCCTGCGTGCATGGGGTAAATATAATGTGTATTATATATACACGGTCATGGGGAGGAGACAGGTTATGAAAATAAATTTAATTCATTTGGAGATTCCATTTACGCGAGAGAATTCGTCAGATCGATAATGCAACTCGCTATTAGTCGCTAATTTTTATATATTTAATTTTTTTTTTTAACCCCTGGTTGAACCGATGATTTTTGCTCGATTTTATTATTTTCTAATTTTTTTTAATTCGGGATTTTTCAGTGAAAAGTTTTTAGAGATTTTTAATATTTATTATTTCAGTTGTGTTAGATAATAATGATGAGATTGGAATTCTTTAATTTATCATTTTTTTTAGTTTTATTTCAATTGTGGTGTAAAAAGCATTCGTTGCATTGTCTCATGAAGCTTTCGTTGTTTTCTCCGACAATTTCTCTTTTTCTTCTGCCTCTCGCGTTCACTTATTCTCCGTTTCCTTTCCATTCTCTCGCGACTTACATTCCATCACCTGGGCTTATACATATACATATAATGGGTCATTTTTATTCTCAGTCCAGAGCTCGTGACCCCACAACTCAGTCACCTTTGTACAGATATATAAATATATATAGGATCTTTATTCCTTTATTTTCCGGTACGCGTTTCTCGTTCTCGAGCTTCACCGCGAGAAAGGACTCTGGAAAGGTGCTGTGGCTGCTGTGCTCGCGGTCTTGGCTCGAATCAAATTAACGGGGTCGTCTGCAATCCCCTTACCTCCCCCTACTACTGTATTTCAGCCCAGTCACCGGTCCGACCGCGCATGTCCATGGAATGAGAGACGTTTCTGCAAATCCAACGATCTTCCCAGAGAAGGCGAATAGTATACGAAATTATTAAAAATTATTATTAAAGATTCATATAGTTGGTTGAATTTTTTGAAATTTTTTAAAATAAGTTCCTCTTGTCGCGTTAAAAAATCGTCTAGCTGTCATAAGCAACTTTTTTTTTTACCGGTACTCAGAAATATTAAAATTTCATACGTGAAGCTTGTTCGGTAGATTTTTGTACAATTTTTGTTTCGAAAACTCTTATCTCCAATTAGTTTCACTGCCCATCGAGCACATTTTATACTTTTATTTTTCGACAGCGTATTTTTACATATTGACGAGAAATATTTCAGTACTTTCGGTACAAAAATAAAAATTACTCTCGCAATGTTTTTCCGCTCGATTTTTAATCAATTTCATTCGTTGAATAACCCTTCGGATCTTTTTTTCTCTACTTTTTTCCGCATGTTTTTCAATATCAACCCAAAATATCGAGTATTGAGAAGAAAAAAAAAAAAAAGAAAATCCATTGACGAAAAATGTTTTCGATCAATTTTCAATCCATTAAATTTTTTTCCCGAACCCTTCGTACCTTATTTTTCCATTTCCTCCCGTACGTTTTTCAATATTAACACAGAATATCGAGTATTAAAACAAAAAAAAAAAATCACATGCAGAAAGTTGTCCATCGGATTTTTAATCCATTTTCTTTTTTTTTTTTTTTTTTTTTCAAAAACCTGTTAGTCCGTTGTTGTTTTTTCAGTTTTTTTTTTTTTTTTTTTTTCCAATCCTGCCGTGGAATATTTAGTTTCTTTATTTACCTGCAAAACATCCGGATAACCAGCGGCGTTCTCGTCTGGCTGTTTTTTATTAGCTTCCTAGAACGAGCATCATCTCGGCCAAAAAGGTACGGGAGCGGCAATATTGCGGATATATCGAAGCACACTCGCTCTCGTCGCACGTGCTCCGCGCCGTCTCTCTCGTGTGCACAGCTATAGGATTTATCATGAAAAACATCCACCAGAGTATGTTGTGCACCCCGCACTTTCCACACGCTCACGATAGAGGATAGACCGTAATAAATCGAGTATCCCGGTTGTACGGTAAATAGAAATAGCTGCTGCACTGCTTCTCTTGATATGATGTATATATATATATATATATATATATATATATATATATATATATGTTTTTTTTTATACATGACGTTATATAATACTGAGGCACATTGCGGACCGTGTGCATGTAACTCGCAGAGAATATCCAGTAGAAAAAAAATGGTCGCCGTCGTATATTTTGTGGATGTGTATGTGTATATGCATGCGAGCACCCCCCTCTCTTTGGGTATATGTCGTCAATAATATATATACGATTTTTTTTTCTTCATCTCGTTCCTCACCGCGTACGTCCTATCTTTTTTTTTGTTTCCTTCTTTCTTTCGCTATCTTGTTTTTACTCTTCTGAAACGGAAATTGAAAATCGCATTGCGACACGACGGGACGATAATGACGTTTGCCCGCACAACCCCATAAACGTGACGGGAGGTTCGAATATAATTTCTCGACTTCTTTTGCCACTTTTTTTTTTTTTTTTTTTTTTTTTTTTTTTTTTTCGTCTTTCCAGTCTCGCGTATCTCCTGATTTGAGCAGCGAAATATTAATGTATTGGCAAGACGGAGATGTAATTTTCACGTTAAAGTCTGTCAGATATAGTTGGAACGAATATTCATGAAAATGGAGATTGTATCGTCTTGCAAATGTAACACAGAGCCATATAAACGTAACGTGTGATTTTGTTTTATTATATATATATATTAGAGTCAAAAGATTTTATATTATTTTTGAAATGTGTCAGCAAAATTTGAATTTCTATTTGGGAAAATGTTATTGTTTTTGGGATTTTTGTCAGTTTTTTATTGTATATATTGGGATGAAAAATATTTTATTTTAATGCTACAATGAGTGAGGAAATTTTTTCACATATTTTATCATCACTTTACAGTTAACATGATTTATGGAAGATTTTTTCTAAATAATATTGGCAAGAACGAGCTATTTAATTCTAGCGTTAAATTGTGTCAGGGAATTCAAACGAATATTCTTGAAAATGTCAATTTCACAATTTCTCACGACGAGCAGATATAATTTTAGAAAAGTGAATCGTGGCACACTTGGATTTTATGCTTACGATTATATATATAGCGATATAATTTTTTCTCTCTCATTCTGCAAACTCTTTTTTACTACGTTTTCATGGCCTTGGTAACCAAGGCACCGGTCGCTTTTGCAGAGCTTGCACAACTTCGACTGTAAACTTTCGACGAGACTTTTCTCCTTCCCTTGAAATCTGCCCCAGGGGTAATTAAAGGGATACAACGATGAGACGCGCCCGCACGAACGAAATAGTCGCGGCGTAAGCTCTTTTCGAGAACCCTCTCGGTTGGCCTATACTGTTCGCTTATATATATATATATAAATATATATATATATATATATATATATATATATACTACATTATACCCGATATATACATATATATATGTGGATCTGTTTACGGCTATAGACGTGGTATCTCGCGGATCGATCCACCCCAAAAAAAAAAAACTCCCAAAAAAAGCCTGACTGAGATCCCCATCTACTGTATAGAGAACGTGCATACTCATACTAACGATCGTAGGATGACGACAACACTTGAAAAAAAAAAAAAAAATCCGGCACACAAAAATTTCCCACGTCAGCATAAAAATCATTTTGCCAGCCATGGGTGGTTAAGACGTCCGTATAAACTCTCGACACGTACTCACTTTCGTCTAACATTATGGCGCGTCACCGGTAATATGAAATGTCGCAAGGGAGGAAAATCGTTCCTGTATAAAAATCATTGAGTTATCTCATAAATATAAAATATCTAAATTTTATATTTTTCCGATCCGATGACACAAAAAGATTTTTTATAAAAAAAAAAAAATGATGCCAGGATAATAAATTAACCGAGTTCATAAGTGATATGAAAAATTATATGCAAGGGGCAAAATTCAATAAACTATGTGACAAAAGCTTGAGCTGTTTGAAACGATAATGATCGCTTATGTAACTTTCGTACAATGAGAAACGTGTCTTTTCCTCCCCCAGTTCATTTGACGATAAAGAGCGGGGGGGGGGGTGGTAAAAAGAGCAGATAAAGTTGTAGAGAGATGGAGAATTGTTGCCCGAGGACTCGTGAGCGACACGCGTATCTCTTCTGCGTACTCTTCGCTTGCTCTTGTTCATGCTCTCGTGGAAAACCGGCAACTACCCTAATATCGTTTTCCTCCTCTCGTTACTGTCTCGTTTCCCCCTCATAGCCTCAGGAGTAAACTAGACAACAAGTTACCGTGGGCGACGTGGCGGAGAAAGCAGATGAAAATGTTCATGGACCGAGAGTGTGCGGATATCCCTAAAGCTCGCAGGACGGCTCGAGTGAGCTCGCATGTTAAATTTGTTGTATAGAAAGGCCGTTGTACGTACCCTCGGGCCAGTAATATATTACGGATATGATAAAAACAGCCATTTATCCTCCTCACATGACATACCCACTCAATATTTTTTAATCTCGTATATAATAAGTATGACGTAATTTTGTTTACTAGCATGAATCAATTAATTCACAGCTATTTATCCTCATTAATCATAATTATATATTTTTCACGTATAAATTATATTTATATTCCAGATAATGATACTTACATTTTAATTTATAGTTATTTATATTTTTATCTATAATTGTTTATTTTTGTCATTCATAATTATTCCTTTTCGAATGAGCTCGCATGTTAAATTTGTTGTATCGAAAGGCCGTTGTACGCACACTCGGGCCAGTAATATATTACGGATATGATAAAATCAGATATTTATCCTCCTTACATGACATACCCGCTAAATATTTTTGAATCTCGTATATAATAAATATGACGTAATTTTGTTTACTAGCATTAATCAATTAATTCACAGCCATTTATCCTCCTTACATGACATACCCACTAAATATTTTTTAATCACGTATATAATAAATATGACGTAATTTTGTTTACTAGTATGAATCAATTAATTCACAGCTATTTATCCTCATTAATCACAATTATATATTTTTCACGTACAAATTATATTTATATTCCAGATAATAATAGTTACATTTTAATTCATGGTTATTTATATTTTTATCTATAATTGTTTATTTTTGTCATTCATAATTATTCCTTTTCGAATGCATAATTATGTTTTTTTTTTAAATTCATAATTTCGGACTCGTAATCACTTTCTCGTGATCAGCTCGCGTGCTCGCGATCATTTCTAACCCAAGGGTCAAAAGGTAAAAGCCCGATATTACGAGTTGGGACTCGATAAGCTCAGAGCTACATATTTTCTCATTTAAAAGCGAGGCTTTTTCACTCAGTCGACATCGACTTGAATATTTCGTGTTTAAAAAAACTTAAGGTGGTTTGGAAAATGAACATAAAATAGATAAGGGGCATTAAATGATGAATAATATTCTGGGGAGGGACATGAAGTTTGAAAATTGCCATCAGTGAAGTTTAAATCACTTTCACTTCATATAATAATAATATTATACACAGACCCAGGTTATACATTTCTCGTATTCGTTGACCTCGCTATACTATCGACTGACATGACGTTTCGATGGCACATGAAATATCGATAAGCACACGTGGCGCTTTGTCACGTATGGATATCGACGACCATCACCTTTCTTTTCTCTGCTGTACAATCCTCCCTTAAAAAAAAATGATTGTATCGAGATATCTCGAAAGTTCGATATTCGATTGAAGCCGAAATAAGGGCTGATGAAAAGTTTAGAATGACCGAAAAATGCGCGCGGCAATATGAAAAGTTAATAGAGAAGGACAAGAGCACACGAGGCCATACTAATAATACATATCATGTAATCATGTACCTGGTACATCAAATATTTCTTGGGTATTATTGATTTCCGGAATTGTACGTGAGTGTCTTAAATTTTCCTCGTCGTATTATACACATATATATATATATATATTGCTTCAAGTCGAAATACAATCGCATTCCATCGATATCGATCTTATAGTCGGTGAGTGACAACCTCAAAGAAAAATGGCGTTTCATCCTAAATATTTTGAGGCCATTTGGTATAAAATCGTCGCAATGTCTCTCCCTCTCGGTTTTCTGTATATAATTCGAGCTCGTATTAATTTACCTAGCTAATATCCATCGGCAGACATGACGAAAAAAGGGGTTGTCGATTGCCCTCATCATAGATGACTTTTTTTACTATCACGCGAACAATTTTTCCACCACTCTTCATTTTACTCCACTCAAACCTTTCGGGCCATACACGGCTCGGTTAATTATTAATTTTTCATCGCTTCTGTCCAACTCTCGTGTGTCCTTCTGAATTTTGACCCACATTGCCCGCCTCAACATCCTCGCATTGATACTACGATATATATCGTCAACACGTTCGACATTTTTTTTTCTTTACCACACGCCTCGAAGACGGAAGCTCCCTTCAGCCATGAGACAAGGGTAGAATTATTCAACCCCCGATAAACGCAGGCAGGTTAGAACGTTCCACCCGGTCTGTCAAGAATTTATTTATAAACTCTCGGTCGATATCTAGCCCGTCTATTTACATATTTTCACCCTTCAGCGAATAATAATCACCACAATAATAATTATTTAAAAAATACACGCTTGAGAAGCTTGCTCGTTTTTTCGCAAATATTCCGATGCAGTGAATGATTTTTCACAAACCCACAATTCGCCATGTAGATGAGAAAATATTTTTATTTTACATGGACTCAATATTCTATAATAATTACAAAAAAAAAAAACAAAAAATCTTGGTGAATAATCTACAATCTGAAAATTATTAATATAAATGCTCTTTCTCTCGAATCGGAATATTTTTCTGAAAAAGTCCGATTGTATTTCGACTCGAAGCAATATATATGTATATGTATAATACGACGAGGAAAATTTAAGACACTCACGTACAATCCTTAATACCCAAGAAATATTTTATGTACCAGGTACATGATTACATGATATGTATTATTAGTATCGCCCCGTCTGCTCTTGTCATTCTCTATTAACTTTTCATATCGCCGGGCGCATTCTTCGCATACATTTCCACCGACGAGTTTAATGACATCGATATATCGATATTATATAATCATATGATATCAATATTTTTTTCTTTTATTTCTTGTACCGGTCAAACCACCCTGTGTATATATGTATACTTGTATTACGCACAACAAAGAATAGAGAAGAGAGAGGGAGAAAGAGATTAGAGAGAGAAAAGGTCGTGGGTGGGATAAATCTTTCGTCTTCGTGTCGCCTACATACAAGGAAGATGAGGAGGGGGGGGGGGGTGCACAAATCAGAGCAGGCAGAGAGTAATACTGAAACGGGTGCATTGCACCCCACTCGACTCATTTTTCTCGGTGCATCCTCCCCTCATCCTTGCCTCGGCAAAACCTCTCGATTCGAGGTGCATCACTCGTAGAAACGAAATTCGAAACGAAAAAAGCGATACGAGTCCTCGAAACGCGCACGACTCTCGCACACCCGTTGCTGAGACTGGGCGGTAGATGGGGGTGGGGTACTCCTGTGTGCGCTATAATAGCGTAGCCCGTAATTTTTGTACCTTCAGGCATCTTTCGATCGAACAAGATGAAGAATTCTTCATCACCACTTTGGTCTCTTCTCTCTCTAATCTCTGCCCTCTTTAACATGACCCACGACATGACATGAACATGACCTGAACCCATTCCATTCAATCTGCGTATCTGTATATTTATATATATATATATATATATGGAGTATTTCTATTGAACTCAACTTACTTTTAGTCCCATCACTTACGAATTAATCGAGTAATCGATTGATTAATTTAGTACAGGACAACTTGTTAAGAAAATTGTATATTTTTTTTATAAGATATTCAACGAAAAATAGTTTCTCAATAGTGGTTATTTCCTCACTTGAATCAAGATTGATCTAAACGCCCATATGTATATATATTCTTTCTCTACTATTTTCTCCCCTCTCACTCACTCTTATCCCCAGCCTCACAATCTTCAGAGGTATCCATCCAACCATCTCTGTTACTCTTGCATACGTTCCCTTTGAGCAATTCCATCATATTTTCCCTCTTACTCTTTTTCTCTTTCTCGCTCTCTTGAGGTGAAGCAGAAGGAATGAGGAGAGTCGAGAGGTTTCGCTTTTCTCATTTTCCTTTCGACACAGCCTACTCATCCAGTCAACTCTTTCATCCCGAAAATACGTCGTTCCGGAACTCAATTCTTCTGTTTCTTTTTATTCTCTCTCTCTCTTAACTCTTTCGACAGCCACGAACCCCTCCGCCGATCTTCACCTTTCCCCGTCACGAGACTCGAGCTTCCAATCTCTCTCCCACTCTCTTCTTCTTTCTCTTCCCATCGATTCGAGATGGTTTTAACTTAGTCCTTCACGCTTTTGCGAGATGCCACGAGAGTACTGGGAGCTTTTTTCCTCCTCTCTCTCTCTCTCTCTCTCTCCCTCTCTGGCCCCGAAGATATTTGTTGTCATTGTTCGTTGGCTTTTTTTTTTCAATTCTCTGTCCACCTTTCACCATCTCCTTATGGGCTGGGTTAATGATTCTTTATCACGAAGAGTTCGAGTACTTTCTCGTCGCGTAGGCCGTCTCTCGTCGTTGAGGGGTGGTTTTCGTATTATACAGTGTAGATCGATCGATCGAGGCCACTCTTGGCAAACAAAAAAAAAAAATAAGAGACTTCCAAGTCGTTGACTATACGCGTGTAATTCGTATATATAAAAATATAGGGCTATGAGTAGAAAAGGGGTGAGAATTTACGAATAACCGAAAGGGTTCGCTAATCTTCGTTGTTTTTATTTGCAAGCTTAAATACTGTACTTGAAAGAAGAGACAGAGGAAGTGAAAGAGAGTTAATTAACCAAAAGCCCAGGGGGTGAAAAATATGAGGAAACCGAGCACCGAGATTCTCTCTAGCGGTCGCGAATAAACTAGTATAAAGACTGTGACAAAAAGAAGAAAGGAAAGCAAATAAATCACTTGTCAAAACTGCTGTAGCCTCATCAACCACCTCTTCAAGCAAATTTTATTAAAAAGATATTTGAAGAAAAAATTGTTTTACGGACGAGACAAGCAGGCGCCATGTTGACGAATTCGTACAATGGCACACACACACACACACAGTGCTAATAAAACCGACAAAGCCAACAGGAAAAACTAGTCTATCGAGTTTTTTTATTCATAAATGACGAGATATTTTGAGAGTGTTCGGGGCTCACAATTTTTTTCGTTTACTCAATTTCATGCTTTTCATCCCTCAGCCCTCTCGTTTATTGTTATATATATATATTTCTGCCTATACTTTTTTCTTCCGCCTAATTGCACGAGAGACAGTAACTACGGCTTTGCACCCTTTCAAATGAATGGTAATATCGTGTCAAGCTTTAGAGAATCAACGCCCACCCCTTTTACTTTCTCCTTGCATCCCCCTGGGGGGTTAAGGATGGACTCGTTTCGCCCACGAAGCTGCTGTCGTCGCGACAAACCGTTCTTTCTGTCTCTTTCTACCCGATCTCGTCCGCTCCCTATCACTATAACCCCTTGCTCCTCTTTTCATCCCCCACTTGCATCCCCTCCAGGGATAAGCGTGGTCTCGTTTCACCCCCAAAGTTGCTGTCATCGCGAGACTATCCATCCTCCTCCTCCTCCTCCTCCTCCTCTTACTAACCAACGTCGTGCATCCCCTTCAACCCCTCGTGCGAAATTAGCGATTCAATTATGAAACGTAATCTGGTGGAGAGGAAGCGGACCTTCCTGTCTCATTTTCTCTCGAGACGAGACCAGGATAGAGATTAATTCTCTATCGCACTTTCTCCGTTTGCTAATATAGTACATGTTACTTTGCTATATATATATATATAAGCTACACCTAACGAACTCCCGGACACAGCATGTGCTTCGTCGCGTTCTTCGGATCGCTCTCTCAGCTCGAGCTCTCTGTGTCATCAGTCTATCTCTCTTTCTCTCTCAAAATGTTCGTGTATATATATACATATATACATATATATATATATACATATATATACATATATATACACACATATATGATATGTACGTTCACGCTCCGGTGATACATCTCGTGACAATCTAATCTTCCAAAAACTAATTAGCGAGAGACAGGCCACGCTTGCGAAAGCGTCAAGATTGTTTTGTACAGCTGGCGTTCCTGCTACTGCCGCTCCTTTATCCCTTCCGCCCTTCTGTTCTACAGTTCTCTACATATCTATCACAGAAGGTGCACTCGAGTATTGCACAAGTTGAGGATTTCTCCCTTTTTGTCTACCACGCTTTGTGTGAGATTTTTTAATGAGGATTTCGAACCTTCAAAGTGATGCAATATTTTTTATTCCACTATAATAAAAGAGTGTAAGCTCAACTCCATTTAATTATCGTAATTTTGTAAAAAAGAAATTCTAATTTTCACATGAAAATGTGATAAGAAAAATCATCGATTCAGAACGACGAACATTTATCGAACATAAACTTTTTATAAAATTAAATAACTTTTATTTTTTCATTCACACTGATTTCATTTGTAAGCAATAATATATTATTGGTGAAAATAAGTTTAGTTTGAATCAAAAAAATGTTACATTCAGACACTTTTGCTTCATTCGAACAACTTTTTTTGTTTTACTTTAACGTATAATGGGAAAAGTTAATGTACGAACGAAATGCCAATTTATTCAAGAGAATTTCTACTGCAGTAAGAACAGTGGGAGATTACTCGAACACGCTTTCAAGGCAACTCCGTTGTAAACGACTAATCGTAATGAATTATTGAACATAATCCTCGACAGAGGGAGGACATAAAGAACGAGAAAAAAAAAAAAAAAAAAAAAATGTTGCAACTAGTCCTGCGTGGGGTCTCCAGTTTCGTGAACAAACGAGGCGAGTGGTCCGGCAGAGTTTAAAGCCGTGTCTCATCCGTTCGGAGGGAGTGCACTTTTCAAGTGCGACCTGTATAGTAGTTCAACTCACTACTACAGCCACGTATACATATAACGACTATACGACGACTACAACGAATACGACTACGACGACTAGGAGGAATATAACGACTACGACTACGAGGAATATAACGACTTCGACTACAACGAATACGAATACGACGAATATAACGACTGCGACGACTACGACTACGACTGCGACGACTAATACGACGGCGACTACGACTACTACTACGAAGTTGACGACGACGACGACTAGTACGACGTCTAGGGAGCTCCGAGAACCCGCCGAGCCACGCTTTGCTGCTACAACCTCCTCGGGGAGTAATTTGTGAGACGATAAATATCCCGCGGAGCTTAAGCGGCAAGGCAGTGGCGGCGTCGAGCGGCAGACCTTCCAAGCTTTGAGTGTTCTCGTACGAGAAGCCTCCCTTGCTCTGCAGCGCACTCGCACTCGATGGATTAAGGTGAAACGTTTCTACGACAATTTTCTGATAATTTTTCTTTTCAGATAATTTTTGGCTCTAAAGTAGCAAAGATTTTTTTTTCCCCGCTATTTGTGATTCTTTTTAGATAATTTATAAATAAGAAAGAAATACATCAAATGAAATAAAATAAATTTCACACAAGAGAATATTCAATAATTTTAATTATTATCATATTCTTGCAGTGCTTATTCTCACTTTTAATGACTGAAAGATGGCAGGAAAATAAAAATGTGGATTTTCGATTTATTCATTATAAGTATTCAGTTAAAAAAACCATCTTGTACGTTGTTGAAAGAAAAAAAAATGAATTAACGAAGTTCAACGATAATTACATCGCGAAATTGATCCCAATTACGAGTAGACAATAATTGCTTCAATTTCCGAGAGAATGTCTCGGACTCAATAACACGAGTTCAGTACATGGCGCTGGTTCTTCGTTACTCTCGCGAATAATAACGGTTCGTGAATAACGTGATGAGAAACGGGTGAACGGGCTGAGAAGCGCTCACGATCGCTTATCCATTAGAATCGCTTAAATGCTCGTAATGACGTCTCGCAATTACGCGGAAAGTTCCACGATCGAGAGGGCTAACCTCGTACCAGCGCACATCGAGCAATTATCGTGCGATATCTTCTCTCTCTTTCTCTATCTTTTTCCGCTAAATCTCCGTATACTCTAGTATAGATTTTCGACGCTTATTCTCTCACCATCAAGGGGTGATTGACCGTATGCCAATACACTATATAGCACAGACAAGTTAAACCATCGGTACTGACGAAGCAAAGATTCGAAAACTATTTCCGGTACGATATCGACATTTTCTTTCGATTGCGATAATGGAAACTTTGATAACATGAATGATTTATCGAGTTATCATCAATTTCAATTACCCAGATCGATGTGAAACATTCATGTTGATTATGTATCCATAAATATTTTCTCCCACTTCAACGAGATGCCCTCGCATTAAATTATTTAACGAATGAGGTCAATCGAGCATTTCACGAGGAAATTTTACGCTTGTTAAATTCGATGGAATAATTTCTTTCGAGAACTATACCGCGCGACAGAGAGAGAGAGAGAGAGAGATGGAAAGAAACGTAAAGTGTGCGGTTGGTGGAAGTTGAGTGATTAAAAAACTTTCGAACCGGCAAATATTTGCTCGCTCGTGCCGTGTCCTACCCTTATATATATATATATATATATATATATATATATATATATATATATATATATATATATATATATATACACATATTTTTAGTCGCTCGCGAGCTAAAAACTTTCGAAAGCGTCACCTTCTAGTGCGAATAAGTGGGACGTTATATACTCGTCACATAACCGCGCGAAGGAAGTTTATCGTTATGATTCTTGAGAACCTTCGCCTCTCTTGCAGCCCTCTTGGTATGTATATATAATATATATATATATATATATATATATATATATATATATATATATATATATAGCGCATGGACTCTCTTATCAAAGAAATGCTGGAGAGCAGGAGTTTCTTGGAAAAAAGGCTTTTCATGCTCCAGATGCAAAACTCCCTCCCTTAACAGTCTTGAATCGTTACTCGCGAAGCTTGCGAGAAAAAATAGCTCTATCTGAAATTCTCTCGTACAAATTTCTTTTTTTCTTTATATTTTTTCTTATATTTATTTATTATTCAATTTTTTCATTGCTTACCCCAGGAAAGGTTTTCACGTTGTGCAACGCGTTCTGGGCTATGAGGGCGGCTTTTCTCGTGTAAAACGTCACGAAGCAACATCCTGTAAGAAGAAAAATATGTAAGGTCAGATTTTTTATAATTATTTTTAATATATGGGATATTTATCTTTTTTTTTTTTCACTCTTTTAAATTGTTCATCGTCACTCTTGAGTTTGGGTTACACGATAATATTTTCCTAGAATATTTGGATATTCCATAGCGCAAGTCGTTATGGGCTCAAGGGAAACACGAAGCACGACACCATAAAGTACATACATAGAGATTCGTCTCATAGCTTAAACCGCAAAATCGATAATTTACCAGGGAGAGTTGCCAAAAGTTCATTCTCCAATATTGAAACTTTGAGATTACAGCATGCATCCATGTATAGACGCATAGTGACTACTTTCATACTCGGGGATTTCGCTTAGTTTACGAATTTGTGTATTAGAGAACGTGGCAGAGAGTCTCATAGCTGTTTGTAAAATAATATCCTTGCGGGGTTCATCATTGCATTAAGAGCAGGATTAATTTCGTATCATTTTCATCATATATCAGGCAGAAAGTAACGTGAAACTTGGTTTAAAAAATATACAGAATAAATTTTCGGTGCCATGTTTATACATTATAAACTCGCATCCCATGGTAATTAAAAAAAAAAAATTACAACTTATCATTCACTATTGTCTAATGCTAATAATGTCAATATAAAATAAATAAACATGACAGTCGAATTCGGGAATTATGATAAATTAATAATCAATACGTTATTAATTATTATATATATATTTTTTTACGAACATAAGCGACACCGTCAACATATTTTTGGCTATTCCGACGTAGATGCGATTTTCTCGTAAATCGATTGGCAAAGTGAGAAAATATAGTACAGATAGTATCCGCTATGTTCGCTCTCACTTGGAATTCTCGATGCGTTTCATACGAAGGGCGAGACTTCCTTTCCCACGATATCGGTACTCGCTGGAAATTATGTTCCAGTCGGTAACTAATCTCGAGACATCATCACCCGATAGACCTTTACATCACAGTGAGCGATCTAACCCCTGCCCTGGAGGGAAACGAGCGAAGGCGAGAGAGAGAGAGAGAGAGAGAACGTCGGCCTGTGTGCGCCGGGCACTGGCTGTAATACTCATGTCTACAAATGGCCCCATTCATCGAGGTGCCAACGCTCTATCTCTATCTCTCTACCCTCATCCGTACTATCTTCCCTTGGCCAACCCCATTTGAGCCAACATCATTTTCACCAACCCACCGAAAAGGCTGATCTCTCCTATATATCTGTGTGTATGTATATATATAAGTACACGGGGCACACGCTCCAAAAATATATAATCGCGACATATTTGTCTCGTGTTCTCAGCACCGCTCTCAACCTCCATAACCAGTCAACCAGCCACGAGAGTTGCTAAATTATTTCCTGTATCCAAGAAAAATATATAGTCCGTTGGTAAAAGATGCTGTGCCTCTCCTCCGTGTGTACCATAATTTTTAATAATAGGTAAAAAAATAATATTTCTACTTTTTCACATGGTAAAAAAAAATAGCAATAATTGTCCCTTACATGTATATTTAATAATATTATTTAGCAGCGATAACACCATTTTTTAGCATAATTATTCAAAATTATTGAGATGGGAGAGATGTAAATTTGACAATTTTGAAGTAGCGGCGGTAGCAGCGCCATCTTAGAGGTGACTGGTTTTGAAATTGAGATGTCACTAGCGGAATATCGGACGTTTAATGCCCCTCCTCCAACCATTCCGGGACTCATACCACGGCGTCGTTTTAACGGAAAATTTGCACTCGTACAGACACTTGAGAAGTGTTTGCAGGAGAGAGAGAGAGAGAGAGAGAGAGAGAGAGAGAAAGACTTTTCCTCTCGAAAAACGTCCAAGATGTCTGAGCTCGTACTGGTGTAATTCGCGGTGACAGTTACCGAGAAAAGTTTATCAAGTTTTCATGCCAACATGTATATACACAGAATGACACAGAGGGGAGTTATCCAGGAGAAAAAGTGAGATATAGGGGACGCTGTTATGTATAAAGGAGAGGGGGTTTGTCGAGGGTTTCCTCCGGCATAGTAGCTGCAACGCAGTTTCCGGCCGTGACGCCGTCGCCAAGACTTTTGCCTCGTGAAGTTACCATTCCAATAAGGATCGAAGGCTCGGTATGGTGTGGAGGGAAAAGTCACCGGATATTAGCTACGAGTCGTCCTACCGGTGCATCGAGCGTATACGTCTCGTGAAATTGACGAATCGTTGTGCACCGGGGTCTGGAACGTTGATGAATCGGTGCGCGCCGAACCGACACGAAATGCTTCGCCTGCTCTACTATATATATATATATATATATATATATATATATATATATAGTGCGACCCTCTCGTTGCGTATACTTGATATATGTACACTATTCCCGGATATCGTGTATATTCCATGTGCTCACGCAATATATTATATACAATATATACGCAAACTGCTTGTGCTTGCAGCTGCAAGGTTTACGGATACTGGGTCACAGGGGGAAAGCCCTCTCGCATCAGCTGCAATGCAGCACCAATCATTTTGACATTTTATCCTGGGAATTACCACAAATTAATTCATCATAGGATGCTTAAATATCAATTTTATCGTCATTATTTATACGCGCTGTATATATATATGTGTGCTGTTGTGAATTAAAAATATAAAAATCCATGTCACTTAATTCGGTTGGCTTAACCAGCCATGCTCGACTCCCTTGGGTCCTCCCGGGCTTATGTCGCTGATCTGGCTCGCATGTCTGACCAACGAGGCATTTTTTCACTGTGGAATCTACGATGGGCTATTATTCAAAACTGATATGCATACAAAATGCCGGATAGAATGGATTTCCTGGTCAATGAACTTGTCAACCAAGAAAGCGAGAGAGAAAATATTCAAGGGATAAAGAAAATAATAATGGAAAGAAAGCTTCGGCAGGGTAGTAAGTGAAAAGGGAAGCCGATTTATTCAAGAGGGGGTATTACTAGTTAGGTAGGTTAGTCGAGTAGCGGTTTAGGCTCTCACACGGATTTTTTTTTTCTCTCGACTCTCTCGCTCTGCTGCTGTTCCTTTTATAACCGTTTCCATCCCCCTTTTGCTTTTTCTTATCCACTATGCCCAGACTCTCGGAGCAAATGCGCGAGCCTCCTAGGCTCCCTCACTCGCTCTCGCGAATCCCTGCGGGCTCGTTCGACCTCAAGAGCTTCTCGGTCCACTGGACTCTTTTACATCGCCGAAACGATATTTGCTCGACTCCCTTTTCTCCTTCCCTCTCTCTCTCTCTCTCTTACTCTCTCCCTTTCTTTCTATGATACGGACACGCTTACGTGCGAATCTTCCACACGCGGATTTTTGTCGTCGCCTCATGCTCGTCGGAAACTCTCAGAAATTTAAAAACACATATTGTTGTCGTAATTTCATTTTAATACAGGAGAAAAAAAAATTCACCCGGCTAGAAAAAACTGAATTTCTGAGTTATAGTATCGCATTTTGTACATTCGATTAGACGATCAATCGCTCTGAGGAATCTTCGTGCAACTTTTGCCTCGCGTTAAAGAAAACGTGATCTGAACCGTTGATTTATTCGCCGGGGCTTGATCAGATGTTTGTTCGGGCGTGTCGGGAGCTTTTGAGACGTGCACGGATTTCCTTCAATCGAGTTACGTGCGTGCTCGGTTATATAGTCGTATAATCTTTCATGGACCCTCGTTCTTTCTCTCTCTCTCTCTCTTTCGTTTCTCATCCTCATTTCGAGTTTCCCTTAATCGCTCGTTCGAAAAGAAAAGCCCTTCGTCCCTTGGGTATCGATGTATTTGATTGTCACGGATCATTATTACTCCATGAGACACGAAAAGATTCAAATATTGGATAAAAAATTCATTTGGTTCATCCCTCGATTACTTTTCGCCCATCTTTAATTTTATTAATTGCCTGTCATGTCGTCGATTTGCAAACCTCATGTCTTGTTAATCGTAAAGTAAATTTATGTAATTCGAGCCCTGTCATTATCATGCATTTTCAATTGACGTTGTAATTAACGCTAATTAGAGCCCAATTAATAACGAGAGCCATGCTTGAAGCGCTCTAAATGCAGTTTGTGGAGTATAGTACGAAGCCATTCATTGCCTTTCCATAAGTACCTATGAGAATCGCATTAACGATAAGCCATCTGCGAGCTTCTTGTTCGTTTTATCATTTCGGTAACAAAAGCGCGTTCTCCTTCACCCCTATCAAATTTTCCAACGACGAGCCCGTCTCAAGATGCATGCAGCATTTCCTTTCTTCCGGCGAGTAGTCTGCATAGCATGGTAAAATGAAAGAAGCACTGAATGAAGCCCAAAATCATGGAAGGAACTAAATTAGAGAGAATGTCAATTTTTCGATTTATCGTGAGAAATTTATCAAATGCATTTCAGTTGCGTGTTCCAATGTTGATAATAATACTACTTGAGATTTCTGTGTAAATATAGCGAAAAGTAATCGATTTATTTTCGGTATCATTTTTTCATTTCTTCTTCGTCGTCCACTTTAGGGCCACGACTAAACGGGGTCACCCATCTGACTATTGGCCACGGGAAATACGGCTTAACTCGGAGGAGCTCTAAAGCCACGACCGCTTTTTCTATCACTTCCAATTCTCCTTTTAACGTACTAGGAAATAAGTAGAGGAACCAAAAGATATTATGACGATAAACTATAGTTAAATGAGGCTCCACGCTAAAAATCCGATTTTTTAAATACCGCGTTAAAGATGTAACGCTTCATAAAGTATGGTCGATGTAATCGCTAACGAAATATATTTACTAGCATTATGAATATAAATTGAAAAAGAATCCAGCGTCATTAATAATTTTAGGTTGGTTTTGGGCGAGAGCAGTGTCCCTTAACCCTTCATCCATCGATAAGAATTACCACAAACGATGACCCCTCTACCGTACCATACATATCGGAATCTGCAACGCCCATTGAATTTTATCATTGCAGCACGTTGTAGATTGTCCGATCGTTCGAACAAACAAGAATTGCAGCATACGTATCGTACAGATATGTGGGAAGCAACGATGTTCTCTTTGTCATCATGAGGGTACCAGAATTGTGTGGGTTTTAGGCAGCCATGCAAGTATGCCGGCCAGCTCACGAGGGTACATTCCAGCGCCTCGAACATGCTGGAGACATATCGCCGTTTGCCGATCGAGGCTGTTCGGCAGATAGCCAGCAGTAGCAGCAGCAGCAGTAGCAAAGCATCGGCAAGAGTACCGCAGGTTCTCTGTAGCTAATACCTCAGCCCGTTGTGTGATTAGAGTCCACAGGGAAATCTAACGGGACATATGGACCCCTGAGGTAACGCGCTGGCGGGATTCACCGCAGATCCTACAGGGAGCTTCCATATTGGCTCTCGATTCGCAAGCTGCTCCTATCCTCATTTCTATCCTGCCTCTTCTATGCTGGCCCTTTGTATCACTATAATTGCCTAACCACCCTTTCCTCCCTTTGAACCCTTTTCGTTGTATCACTGAACACGAGTGAGCGAGTCGTCTTTCGGCTGGTACTTGAAGGTTTACATGGTCATGGGCCAACCAGTTCAACAGTTCACGCAGGTCAGGTCAACGAATAGCTCAAGTAACTTTAATGGCAATTTCACCAGCACACCTGATGTGTCCTATCGCGGTCATTGGTCCAAATGTCCAGCCGACATAAACCATTCTACACATATCCCAGCCCACGAAGAGAATATACCCAGGAGACTCGTACAAATATGACGAATCGGTCCCAAACGCTTCTCGTACACATCGCAAGCGTGTTGTTTTTTGCCAAATGGAATCTCTCATATCGCACAATGCAAGTGCAGAGAGACCACAGTCTTTCTGCACGTGGGTTCAATACGCCTTCTAGAATTCTTTCGGCAAAATTTTCCGTGGCCGTAAACGTTGAAATGAGATGGAGGCTTATAGTATTTTCTCTCTTGCTCGATCTGGCATCTCCTGGAATCTCGTGCAATACCAGAGCATATATATATATATATATAGGATATGGAGAAGTATCCTTTGTATGCGGGCATACCGTTTGTAGGGAAAATCTCGGAGTTCCACTGGATCGAGGACAAAATACACATGTGCAATTCTTTTTCATAACGGAAAAAAAGGACTAGCCGGAACTTGATATTCGACCGTAGTTATACCCAAGTATCTTCCTGGAGGTAAATATATAGTAGAGGATAGAAAGAGCATATGAGCTCAACCTTGTGGGAAACTGAACGCACCGAAGAGGCAGATGAAAATTCCATAAAAACTGGAGGAAGAGCTCTTTTGCTCTTGTGGGGTTTTGGTAAAGCTAACCAGGGAAAAACAGAAAGGGGCAGAGAGGGAGGGAGAGAGAGAGAGAGAGAGAGAGAGAGAGAGAGAGAAACAGCCTGCTGCGTACAGGTAGGTTATGCTAGAGGGTTTTCCCGGGGCACTGCCCGCCGAGAGGCCAAGCTATAACCTCGATACACAGTTTCATCCGTTCTCGGCTTACGTCATTGGTATTCCGCGAGCGTAAAAGATGGTTTTTCCATCCGGTAGGGATGGGAAAGCTGTGTGTGTGTGTGTGTGTGTTCGATTCGATGGCGGGATAATAACCAAAGGAGGGAACGCTTCGCCGGTTCGTCGTCGACGTTCTCATGTTTTGGGAGGGTGATATTGGTCGTGGACTCCATTCAGCCATCCAGAAAAGACACCTGCATACTCTACCAATATTCCCCGCTGCAGTCTATACAGCCTGTACCTGCCCTCCGATAAGATTCCTATTTGTCGTTGGTCTTATCACAACGGACCAACTCTCGGCACATGTCGCTGGAAAATCGATGGAAAAATAAAGCGACGAATATCGCTGGCGCTTAGGGATGAGTGGGAGGGGATGTTTTTATTCATACGGTAGAGTAAAAAAGGAAAAACAAAACGATTGATTGTGTCACCTACATCATATATCTCACGGAAACGGTTCAAATAGGAAAAAAATATGATTGTCTGTTCTGTCGTTTATTGACATGACATAATGGCGGAATTTCTCGGCTAGCTTTCGTTAAAATTTATACAATATATTCTATAATTTTCAAATATTATTATTCAAGTATTTCGTTAGTCTTGAAATAAATTTTCGGTATTTGAGGCAGGTTTTCTAAATGTTGATATAATGGTTAGATATGGTTTGATGGGTATTTATGTAAGCGCGGAAAATATGCAGCACATACATGTATTATATGAGATACATGAAATTTTGTTTTACTTGGGATATATGTATCTGGTCGTGTTCCTTGAAGCTTTCTTGTGAAAATTGGATTAGTTAGCGGGAAGGAATACCCGCTTGGTTAACAGTATACTGTTTCTCCAGCAAATTTCTATCCTCGCTCCGGTGTACATGCAGCAGAAACAACAAAGGCATGCGGCATCCATCTCGAGAAAAGCAACATGCTCTCTCTCGCGTTTACGTAAGAACCTATGCCTTACTATTAAGCGGCTTTAATATTAATATTATTAAAACTTTAATGTTCTCCTTTATATATATATATATATATATATATATATATATATATATATATACAATGCTGTTCTCTAGTACATAAAAGAACCTGCGATGGAGGCAAAGACTCTGGATGGTTTATAACAGCCGCCCGGGTACTCTGAAGACGTAGGTATATATAAACGTCAAAGAACACCCTTCCCGCGAGACCATTGTAAGATTCTGCCTCCGTGTTTAGTTATTATGTGTAATGCTCGCTCGTCTGGGACTTATATATTTTTTTGTTCTTTTTTTCATTGCAAATAACAACGAACTAAGCGCATTACAGAGGTCATTTTGCAAATTGCACGAAGAAACTTTGATGATGTTAAATATTTACCAGCGGCTAGATAAGATAGCACGCTTCGTTTTATTCATATTAAAAGAGAGACAGGTAGAAAGAGACTTTTGTACGAACTATGATCAACAAGTTGTTGAATAAAGCCATCCACTCTTTAGTAGAAATTCATGATTTCTATGTCGATTATTTCGCAAATCAATTGCTAACATATATTTCTTTAATTAATTTCAAAGTCCATAACTCGATTGTATTGGAAATATAAATTGTATTTGTATGGAAAAAATGACGTTTCTCATCTGGCTTATGTACAACATTTTATATCATTGCTAACAGTCAATAATAATTGAAGATGTGATTTGTTTTGTAATTACTATACTGTCCATGTATTTTTTATACAATCTCACGAAACATAATTAATTATGTATTTTTCCCCTTGATAAAGTAAAAATCAACTAAAGGCCACGCATTGATAAAATTATGGACAGTAAATATTTTATACTAAATTAATATTACTATCATAATCGAAGGAGAGATAACGTGGTAACATTCTTTTGCCTGCGGGTGAAAAAAATACGCCATCGTTATTTCTTTATATATTGGAGATTATATCGATTGAGTCGATTGTCTTAAGGGAAGAAGTGAAAGGGTGCGTGTGTGCTTTTTGGGGGACGTGCGAAAACAAATAATGACGAAGCTCCATTTCACGCCTGGGAATGGTCGATCGCACGATTACACCCTGGAGAACCCTCGTATATCTTCGTGAGGATTTGCTACAGACATTACCCGCTGATCCGGGTGAAACGTTCGCGAGGGTTACACCTGCCATATAGCTTTGGCTGCTGGAACGAAGGAGAGAGAAAGAGAGAGAGAGAGAACGGAGAAGATCTCAGCTGGAATTTTGGACGTGCGAATAAACCGTACACGTAACATGGGCTTCTCCTATATATATATATATATATATAGATCCTCGGATCTCTTGAGAGATAGCATTTCAATTTCTCGCTTAACGCGTCTATCAGGATATTTGGCTGTAGGATCATTTATATGAACGTTCTTTACCCGATGTGTAATCGACAATATAATCTATCAGGCAATATCTTGAGGGAGTCACTTATTTTTTATTTGAAATTAAAATGTAATAAGAACACAAATAATTTAAAAAAAAAATAGAGAGCTTGCACTAAAATATCAAATGGTAAAAATTATAAGCCTCTTGTACAATTGGCCTTAAAATTATGCCTCATGATCAATATAGCAGTAATATTCATTTTCATCAAAACTATTTTGATTCCCGCACGCATGCAAATTTTACAGTTTTAATCTCCAGTTGAGAGGACAAATTTATTTTCATATTGATTGATAATAATAAAAATGTCTTACAAAATTAACCCTTAATAAAGTTTATTTTAAATCCCCGTTAAAGATTTTATCGATTCATTGTTAATCGTCTTTATTTCCGTTTTAATGTCCCCGACTGTTTGGCTCTCACGTGGCTCAACGAACTAGGGTAGACTAAAAACGAGATAGATGTTTAACGAGTCAACGGACTCGGAAAATCAACCTCCGAGAATAGTAACGCCTGGTAAGCGTTGAGCAAACCGTGCAGAGTAATGAAACTCTCTCGGTGAGATAAAGTGTTTAGCTTGGATGGAACGACGATATGACCAGCAAAGTTGGGACACGTTATGTGTGCGTTTCTGTTGCAAAATCTCCACGTGTGTGTGTTCTATTGGCCAACGAAGACGACGAAGACGACAAAGACGACGACGACGACGACGACGACGACGACGAAGACGACGAAGACCACGACGGTGACGGCGACAACGACGACAACTACGACGTTACTCTCGTCGTCGACTAATCTCTGCCATAATTCCGGTACATGCTACGTAGCCCTGTCCACCATACTCGGTTATATAGCAGACACATATAACAGAGGCTAGAGAAACGTTATGTGCACCACGCGCGCCCTCTGCAGTATCAAGCAGCTACAGCATCAGGCCTTACGTTCTCTCCGTTTCCTCTATGTATATATATATATGCATGTAGAGAATGTCCTTGTAATGTACGATCTCGTACGTTGTAACAAACGGATCTGCCCCGTCAGTGGCAGAAGTGTGCACGGGAAACAGGTGTCGCGTCTGCAAAGTCTTAGCTAACTCGGTGTATTATATATCTAGATATGTACAGACTGATATGTATATATCGTAGCTGATATCACTTGCTTGATGTTGCGAGCTAACTGCGTAAGCCTAGGGTGGCGCACACGCCAGATGTACGAGCTTGAAGGGATGACTAGCCCTCGAGCCAAAATCGAATGAATTATATCACTACGAATTGAATTACTTGTCGCAGACAATAACCAAGGTGGATGCGGATTTTTATTTGTTAAATTTTACATTAAGAAGAGTTGTTTTGGTTTCATCGAAGTTTGCTTGATAATTCAAGCCATAAGCAAATCGACTGGATGGTAGCCAAACCCGTACCGAACTATATATATATATATACAAGTGAAGTTTGTTCATGTTGGGGAATTGTATAATAAATGTTTCGTTGATATTTATTGCTCGCATTGACATTCGCTCAGTAACGAGAGTGATAAAATTAGTTAATGTTTTTTTTTTTTTAATTCTAAGAAACACTTAATGAGCCCACGGTCGATCACCCCTTTCGATACAGTTAAAAGTAAAGAAAAGCTCAGTTAATAATTATCGTTATGATAGAATTAATTTAAACTTTTATCAGACTAAATTCATTCTTAGTTCGTATTAAATGAGTTTAGTCGGTAGTTTCCGGCGCACGTCATCCAGATAATTGGAATTTGTGATAAAATTTGGCGCAAGATAATAAGTGGGAAAGACAGGAAGAGAAAGAGAGAGAGAGAGAGAGAGAGAGAGAGAGAGAGAGAGAGAGAGAGAGAGAGAGAGAGAGAGAGAGAGAAGGAGAAAGGCGATGGTAGAATTCGTCTTGAAGAAATGTTTCAAAGTCCACCATACCAGTAAAGACCAGGGTGAGAGCTGTATAACGAAGAAGTGAGAGAAAGAGAAAGAACGAGATGAATATATATATATATATGTATATACACCGCACCTTTGGTGTATACCCTTCTTCTACTATCATGAAAATGTCACAGGCTCTTTTCTCGGCGAGTTAAGGTAAAGTTTCCACTTAAAACTTAACTGGAGTACCACCCCTCAAGCCGTTTGTTGTTGTGAAGTTCCATCTGTTGGTGGCTGAGACGTGAGAGAGCGAGAAAGATAGAAATAGAGGTTAAGGTGGTTTGGAAAGTAACAGAGAGGTAGAGGGAGAGAAGAAAAGAAAAGAGTGAAGATTCCCCAACCGAGGGATAACTTATATCCTCAATTCAGCATTATCATTATTATCATTGTTATTATTATAGCGAGTAGGTCGCCGTTAGCCTCTCTCTCTCTCTCCCTCTTGTGCTTTTCATCGTTCCAGCTTCTGCTTTCTCGTTATCGGCCGATGTGCCGATATCGTCGTGGGGATAAAGATGCCCAAGCGTGCACACAATGAGAAGGAAAGCCTCATCCCATATACCTGGCAAGAAAAATCCTATTTCGCTCGTGATCCCAGCTACGAGATCTGTAATAACACGCCGCGCGAACTATTGATCTACAGGATAGTTATACTTGGCTCAATTTTATCGCTAACCAACCAAAAAATATTCCAGCAACGTTTCATTCAAACTAAATATTCATTCCCAGCCTCCTATTTATTCCTATTCCATCTAAACCCTTAAAAATTCTCTTCTTACTGAAATACACTCAACTTGAAGTACTGAGTATATTTTTCTCCATAAATATTTATTTCAGCAATTTTTTCTATCAATCTAGTATCATTCGTCGACGATCGACAGAATTCGTGCGGAGCGTTCCAGCACGATATCGATTTCTGGCTCGTTTATTTGTTAATGAGCGTCTATCCAACGTCTGGTACGTGTTATTAATTCCCCCAACCCCTTCAAAACTCTCGTACTATGTACCGTGTATATGTGTGTATCGCGGACGAAATATCAGAATTAAGAGTGAACAAAACAAAGGGGCAAAGGAAAAGAAAATTCTGGAAGAAAGAAAGAATAAGAATAAGGCCGGTGAAGACGGATGGGGATGGGCAGGAGAGGAAAAAAAAGCTGAGTATGCTTTGGAGTCAGTGAGACGACGGAAAAGCACCAATTATCAGAGTTACTAGCTTGTGTATCGTTCGTTACCCGATTAAGGCGAGGCTGGAAAGAAATCCGATAGAAATCCGATAGACAGAGCAAGAGAGAGAATTTTCATCCTTAGCCGCAGACCTTACGATATAGTCAGATGGAGAAAGAGAGATGGGACAAAAGTTTCATCTATATGTGCGGAAAAGAGAGAGGAGTAAAAGCTATTATCCAAGTGGAAGTGTATCGGGTGAAATCCAACCGGTGGTGCTGGCAAACGAAATAATGGGCGGCCGCTCACTCTCTGTGTTGTGTTGTATATCTATATGTAGCTCTCTCTCTCTCTCTCTCTCTCTCTCCCTCTCCCTCTGTCTCTCCTTCTCCACAACGTTTGAGAATAATTCTCGACGTCTACTACGAAAGATGGTGAAGGTTGGTGTTGTCTGTGGGTAGGTGGAGAGGCACGACTCTGTTTCGCCGATCCTCGAGTTTCGACGAGTGCATCCAGCAGCATCTCCGACGCGCACCATCACGGGAGCTTTATACGAGAAACTCGCGATTAACGAGACTCCTTGTTTCTCAGAGAGGAACGAGAGCGCGGGATGCGGGGTTTGTATCTTGAAAGTAGAGACAATTCTACCATTGTCTCTATCGTTTGCCCTGCTCAGACAGTGGCTTGACATTATTCACCGTGAAAGTGAGAACTGTCTCTCTCCCTACCTCCCTTCCTCTCCCCTCCTCTCCCCTCGCTCTCTCTTTCTCTTCCTTTTTCTCTTTGGATTCTATATTCTCTGGATTCTATGTATACATAGATAAGATCATATCGAGTGGAGAAAGCTCGAAGTAGATGTGACACAAGTCGAGAAAGAATTCAAGAAAATTCTTAATAATAAAAATATAAGCAACTTGGAAAAATTGCTACGGGGAAGAATAAAAAAGCAATAGAAACAATTGCAGTTGAAACTTGGCATTGAATAGAATAATAATTGTAAAATTATTCGCAAATCTGGCAGAATAAAAATATCGATGAATGGCCAAATAATTTTGCAATGTAATTTTTTCATTATATGTATTCAAAATAATGCTCATTATTTTATTCCACCTAACGAACAGTTATTTATTCTTCTCGAAATTGCAATTTCGTTCGTACCAAAAATGAAATACGAGCCAAAAGATACGTATGAATATACAGAGACTGCTAGGAAATAAATGAGAATGTCGTCGGTCCACCGGGGAGAAAGAATGAAATAGGAATATTTTGGCAGAGGCACACACGATTCACCTACAAAGCGAAAAGCGAGTGTGTCTCAGATCCCCTTATGACCAGATTCTACCCTGCTCATGTCCCCCACCGCCTCGGCTTCTTGAGAGTTTGCTATTTTTTTTTCCTTCTCTGGCAAAGCCGGAAGTCTCGAAGCGAGCGAGCAAGTAAGGACGCAACGGACAAATGTTTTAGTGGTGCACGTGCGTGTATGAAAAATTCAAGATGAGAAGTCGACGCACGAAAATGAACAACGAGAGCAAAATGAGGTATAAAAAGAAAAGTGAGTGAGATTGGAGAGAAGTGAGAGTATAGAAAAGAGGCCACTGCAAGATTGTATATCTGTGCGTGTGTATTTGTGTGTATGTGAGCGTGCGTGTGTCCATGTACGTGCGTGCATGTGTACGTGTGGGCGCGCGTGGGTGTGTGTCCTGGTACCTATATGGCTGGAATGAGAGAAAGTAAATAGGGATAAAAGAGGTAAAGAGCGAGAAAAAGGGAGAATGGGCACACTCGGTGATGCCGAGTAAAAGACGATTTTGCCTTGCGGCCTCTCCATTCTACCCTCGCATGTCGAGTCACCATCTCCATATCAAGCCTGTGATGTCTTCATCCCCTAGTTGTTTTTTTGCTTTTCATCTTCCGTACATAGTTTTTCTCCACTTCACCTCGCTCATCCACATTCTCTCGTGGTACGAACGGCTAACAAAAAAGAATGTTATGAATCATAACTGCGCATGAATGCTTAAAGAGAGGCCTTTGGCGTTAGGCGCGCGTATATATATATATGCATCGGCATGAAAATTTGCAGAGAACTGCACAACGAGAGTTTCTCGCCAAATGCATTTGTACACTGGACACGGCAGCCCGGGAATTAAAATCCTTGTTTTTATCACGTATTACACGTCGTCGTCTGCTTTGCTTTCGACCAAGATAATTTCTCGTTGGCAAGGAATTTTGTCGACATTTTTTTCCCCATTTGCGACAGATAGTGAAATTCATCGGAGCCGGCGATCGGAACAGTGACGATCATTTAATGCATATAGATGCATTAAATGATCGTCACTGTTAGAGAAAAATAAACTATATGGAATGGGTGCGTGTCGTTAGCAAGGATTGTAACTAATAGGCTGTATCACCACTCGGAGAAACATATTTCACCCATCAGTTTCGAGAACTTGATGACGAGACGTTTTGAACTCGCTGTACACCTCGTTAAATCTAGGGGAGGTTCTATCATAGTTAAGGGGCTGCTGCTGCGGATCTATAGCGAGTGTATACGTACTACGAGAGGATTGCTAATGACTGAGATGCAAATTTCCTATTACTTGTTTGCTAGCCGCATATCGAATACCCGAGGATAATATCCTCGTTCGCCTATTCATACGTCGAGTTATGGAGAGAAGTGCTGTCTGATCAGTGACGCACAAGCTCTTGCTATCCACTATATAGTTGTTCGCGAGATGACAGTATCACAAGCGCGTCAACGGGAAATCCTCCTCCAGGGGTATATTGACAAGACATTTTGTATCTTCCCCTCGTTAAATCTCGTATGGTGAAAGGCAGTGACTTCATTGCGAGAACAGACTGCGTAACTACAATCCCGAAGGGTTTTCACCCAAGGCTCCGAGGGAGGCCTAAAATGCAAAGTAAGGGTTTTTCCATACCAGGAATCCAATCCCCCCCCAGCCCCTTAAAGGAATCGAGTAGCTCGGATAGAGGGTAAAAAATGGTCTGTATCGACATTTATTACCTCTAAATTTACCACAGAGGGAAAGTATGTAAAAAAGATATTCAGACTAGTGAGGAGTTACAGCCCCCTCTTTTGTATGGTCAGCTGAATAGCAAAGAACGAACGAAAAAACATACTAGGATCAGCAGTATTACCGAAAGTTCTTCAAACCCTCTTGCGTTCGTTCTGGTCAAATATCTTTCTATCGACAACAAAAAATGTATAAAAGAAGACCACAGGAAACCCTCAGTTTGTTCGTGTCTCCCTTTTCAAGATATACACCGCTGCATGCTGCGCCTAAGCAATGTCTTCAAAGGCAAGGGATCACGTGGGCGGTCAGTTTTGACAAGAATAAAGAATAAAGAGAGAGAGAGAGACAGACAAAGAGATAGTCACATGAATATGAGGATAGGGGAGTCGTGTGTCGCGATAAGAACTGTATACGAAAAAGTGAACGACACAGTAAGCTGGGGCTAAAAGATAAAAAGCTCTGTGGACCTTGTTGAATGATGTCAGGCGAGAAATGCAGATGGAGAAAGAGGAAAAAAAAAAAGAGTAGTCTACTCAACGAATGGGAGCGAGATAAGTGAGGACGTGTAATATAAAACGGGAAACGCTCATGAGTATATATACAAAGTACATATATACACATAAGTATATGCATGAGAACATGGGTAGAGATGTAAAGGTCTAGAGTGCGTGTAGATGTATATATATATATATATATATATATATATACATATACACATGTATATATACATAAAAGGTAGGGGGAAAGAGCCAAACTGGACTGGAGAGCACCTCAAAGGAATGGCAATCGTCCGACTCTGTGGTTGACGAACGTGACTTTGCTTTCCCGCTTCCGCGACTTTTCCTGGGCCAGAGAGCCACCAGTGAAAATAAAAAAGAGAAAACTCGACCTTCTTTCACCTCTAACGAGTGCCGGGGATACGAGAGGGGTACGGTCGAAGGATAGACTTGGTGAGTGAGGAGAATACCGTGGAAAATCAACGAGAAAGGGTGGATTTTGTGGACGCAACGAGAGAGGTTTTACTTGATCGTGCAACGACCGTTGGTAATCTGGCACGCTAGAGATAACAGGCTATAGTTGGGCTGGACAGTGAGTGGGTTGCATAGGGCAATGACCTTCTCGACCGGTACATACAGCCCTCTGGTCAATAGTGTTGGTTGAATGGAATGAGCCTACGACCATTTTCAGCTCGCGCCGTAAATAGACGTAAGAAGCCATCGAGTGAGGGATAGGCAAACGAAAAAAAGGCTTTGCAGGATCAATAAAATATAAAAGAGCGGAAGTGGAGAAGGAGAAATGTTTTTCCAATCAAGAACTTCTACCTTACACCAAGTCCCGAAATGTGCGGGAATTCCTCAAATGGCTGTGTGTAATGGTCAATTTCATTCTGATAGTGTTATCACAATCATAGGTACGCCGCGTTGAAGTACTCGTATCTGTTTTAGCCATTGGTGTATGTCTATGCCAATTTCGTTCAAGTATTCGCAAGCATTTTCGCACAGTAGCGCGAAAGCGCGCGTATGCATGCCACGTTTGGATTTGGATATTTTGCTGCGTTAGCCGAGTACCAGTTTTACCGACGTCATAGACCACAATGGCAGTCAAGAGCGTCAGTCAAAGCTTCTCTTTGGGGAACGCTGGAAATCAAATGAGAGTCATCGCGGAGAATCCTCTGGCTCGTTCAGCTGTAACAAAACCCGTCAATGTTCAACCGTGCATAGCGAGAAATACGTGACAGATCGTAGGCATGTACAGAAAAACTCGACTTTTCCACTTCTGCTCTACAGATTCTGCTGCGCTTGCAACAGTTCTCGAAGCTACTATGAAACACGTAGCAGATCGGGTAGATTCAACTTGGCTGATTCTAATCTCGAGTCGAACTAGTCTCCGGATATTTCCAAAGGGATTTGATGAGGAGGGGCGAGATTAAGCAGATGCAAGCAATAAATGCACTAGCCCGCTTAACATGGCGCCAGTCCTGTTTCTGGCTCGACTTCTATTATTCTCTCTCTCTCACTCTCTCTGTCTTTCTTGGCTCGCAAAAGAAATCCAAAGCCCAAGAACAGCTGACAGGCGACTTGTCGTTGGTAACGAGTCAACTAGCTCTGGGAAAAGGAAGATGAGCTCGGGGTTCATCAGTCCAACCGTGTAACTTCTTCAGCTAGGCTGCTCCACATCACTGCACTGTGGTAAATTTGATTAAACGTTTGGGCATACCAGCACTTCAGACCTCAAGTCCCATCTTCTGGATTCTCTTATTTTGTAGCGCCGTAGTGACAAGCTACCAAGTGTTCGAATACGAGATCAAAGTAAATGTAAGAAGTGAAGTTAAAACCTTTAGTTATATACTTGGTCCTCGAATGGTCGCGTACAAAACGCACTTTTCTTCGCACTTTGTCCATGCGCTTGTACTTTGTTTTTCTCCTTGCTCTCTCGTTCTCCCTCGTCAATTCCATCTGGAATTATCGGATTACAGCATACTACGGCACAGCACTACGGTAAACTTGATTAAACATTCGAGCAAACCATTCAATAGCCAGGTTTTCTGGATTTTCCTGTTTTGCAGTACCGTAGCGACAAGCTGCCAAATGCCTAAATACGGGGTTAAAGCGGAGAAGTGCCTATAGTCAGGTCTTCAAATGTTTGCGTATAAAACGCATTTATCCTCTGTTTTTCGTCTTGCTTCCTCTTTTCCCCTCATCACTTTCATCTGGAACTCGTGGATTACGAGATTCCTCAGGGTGTTGGCACGTAAAATCCATACAACACCCCCACCCCTCTTTCTGCCCGTGTATAGGGTAGTCTAGAGAACATGATGTTTTCAACGGAAGTACAAGGCTACATCTCTGCGGTGTTCAACCCCAGGTCTGATCGATACTATGTTAAATCGAGTAGCAGAATATAAAGTCCCCCTACACTGTTCGTACGATGCGAGAATACCGCAAGAATCTTCCATGTGCCCAAGTGTGCACACGTATGTGTACGTGCTTTGCTGTATAATCGTATCAACGTTTTACACGTGTTTTTCCGATAGTGGCTACCAGCTAGGGCTCTTCCATTCCAAACATGTGGTCTAAACCAGCTTTACATCGGTATAGAGATCCTTGTGCACGACCATTCAAGCTTCTCAAACATTTACTCTGTTAAACAGTTTAGTTGATTTGATTATTCCAACGTGGAGCTTGGAGAAAAGTCACTTTCCAGTTTGATATGAATGATTCGCAAGGTTCGACGTTATTGCTAGTTTTTTCATCCTTTTTGTTATTTATGTTTACCACTTTTCGCTGCGGGGATGATATTTTTTAAGAGAACATGGGCGACCCGACAATTGTTCTTTGCCGTTTATACGTGAAAATGCTGGGACGGCGTCGCGTCGCAATTACATCGGATCAGTCAGGGATATTTCATCTACCGTCCTCACTGTGACTCCTCTTTCCAACGACGCTTTTATCCCCTCTTCGGATTTTCGTCTGAATCGCTTGCGCACGAAGGGGATGAACATGCCGACCGAACTCGCGAACCCTCGTGCTAGTCGTCGTCATCATGGCAGTCGTCGTCGTCGTCGTCGGTTCTTGGAGGATTATTAACGGGCAATTTGCTGCGTCTGCCGTCGACTGTATTGTCTCTTCGCTCTCCGCTTCTCTCTCGCCTTTATTCCTTCGAAGAAACGGGAAAGCTACCAAGCTACACGTATAGCTAGAAGAAGCTCGAGCCATAGGAATCTCGCATCTACTTCCGGGGATTCCCTTCTCTTGTTCGTTTCCCACCAATCCATGCTTCTTGATTCCGGGGCGAAGTCCCTTTTTGCTCGTACTGAAGTCACGACTAGCCACACAGAATCGTTCTCCGTTCTATCTATACTGAAGAGCTGAGAGAATAGTAGGTACTAGGATTTTACCCCTATCACATTATATAGGTATTTGAGGATCAAAGACTCTTCAACTGCTCATTGACGTCATGTCTAGACGTTGAATGGGGACTAGCTGTGGGTCATATGAGAGCTTCATTTCTTCGAGAAAATTCCGAAACGCTGTACGTTCCTTCTCCATGGGATGAGAGGAAATCATAGGAGACGAAGAAATGATGACGAACTTTATGGCTTACCCGTGTCCCTTATTTTTAATACCATAGAAACGGACGTAGCTTTAGAAATTCTGTGCTCGTTTTACTACGAGATTTTTTTCCGTCATATAAGCACATCGAACGTAAAACCAAGTTTTACCAGCATATGTATTAGATGGTACATGAGAGAATTAAGGAGGCCCCAATTGTCCGGAAGTTTTTTACGGTCTGGAACGTAGGGGTTGCGCGGAAAACTCGTGCAAGTAGTAACGGACATTTATGTACGAACGGGGGCAAATTCTGGCGATATTTACCATGCAATATCGTTCAGAGTCTCTCACTATGTAGCTTGGCTAGTTTTACCAACCTCCTCTGGCTGGGAGTGTGTGAGTGTAAGCTCGGGGCGAAAGGCTGACTCCGGAGCCATGCATGGGCATACTATACCTATCTTGGCTGCTCCTGGTTGGGCTCCCACTCGTTGTGTATGTGCTGGTTGTGGCTGTTTCTGGCTGTGCCGCGAGGAACGTACCCCGTAAGCCAGTTAGGCGGGGTATTTAGGAGGGAATTTGGTGGTACCGGAGTTGTATATTATACCTACGCCCCTCAGCTGCAACTCCCGGCCACCTCACGAAAATCCCACCTCCCTTATACTGCGAGGTGGCCTGTGGGGCTTTCTCCTATAGTCGGTGGTTTCTCCCTTGTACCCTCGCGTTCTCTCACTTCAGCCCTCACCCTTACACTCACGTCTCCGGAGGCTGGAATTTGAGGTTGGTAAATTTAATAAGTGGACGTGCCCTGGTACATCCCTTGCTCACTTACACCCTCGGTTTCACAAGCTGCTTCTCTCCCCTTCCTTCCACTCTCTTCCTTTACACTAATTCGCTTTACAATGTACCTGCACAGCTCTACCCCTTACCAGACCCACTTTCCGGCAGCATATGCCGCTGCTAACAGGTATTATTCGGACGATTCTCGGCAGTATCCCCCTAGCGGCTACCACCAGTTCTACTGTTACTATACCATCCAACCACTGCCACCGAACACGGTGAAAGTACGACTGTAGAATACCCAGCCATACCGAGAGTTAATTGTTACCGTTCCTTGGGGTTACTTTCATGATTATTACTTCGGTATGATTTAAATGTTGCGCGATTTCATCAGTTTATTTTTATAATCGAACAATATTGTATAATAGTGAATCGATAAAGTACCTTTCGGAATAGAAATAAACGGATTATCCGAAAACACAATAACACAAACAAATGTCCTGGTTGAAAACTCATTGAAGCCTTGGACAGGTAGAAATTTCAGCCGCAATGGCTTGAATGGAACAGCTATCTGAATATACAGACTACCACTCCTCAAAAGTTGGACCAATGAGATTGATGAGAAGGATACTCTATATCGATATGGGGTTACTCACGAGCGAGGTCGCATCTAGTCGTACATAGACATCTATGGAAGAGCCCTTATCCACCGCAGTACATGGTTTTGTGTCGTTTGTTATATGAGTACACCCCCCCCCCCCCCCCCCCCCCCCCACGGCTCCACTTCGATACTCTATATTCCAGGCTGCTCTTGTCTACCACAAGGTCCGCAACTCATCCAGTTCCTGTTTGTCTTCACTAACCAAAAAGTAGGGCAAGGAAAGGCGAAATTCGATATCAGTTCGAAAGTGGTTTGCAGTTTGCGAACAATGCCAAACGTCGGCGTTTCCTCTGTGACCGCCCTGACACCAGACCGCTTTTTCCCTTTCCCCTTGCATCTTGTGCACTCCGACGAACCGGAAAGAACGTTTATGTATCATTTTGTCCTAAAAGGAAAATTGTTTCGACCAAACAAACAAAAAATGCATGAAGAAAAGTGGCTGATAAATATGATAAAAAAATCACACACAAATCTTGGCGGAAATAATTTGCCCTTCGCAAGGAAATATCTGCTAGAACGAGTGTAGATTACGTACACCAGGAATTGCTCAACGAAACGAGATAGTTGGTGCCGGATTTCCGTCTTCCTGAGTCTACGAAGCGCGAAGCAAAAGAGGAGCGTTCCACACGAGTGGAACGAAGTCACCAAATAGCGTGAGGTGAGGACGTGTACATAACGGGGAAGGAGCCTCGGGGCTCTTAGTGCGTTCGTGTGGTGAACGCGATGAGATGGGAGGAACCCAATGGACGAGTCGCAACCCTCACGCCGTGGCAACAACTCAACATTTCTCTGACTGCTAAAGTACGAAGAGAGCAGTGGAATCTCTCGTTGCTTTATATATCTATCCTTCAGGTTCCCCTTCTACTACCTCTTCTAGGGTAAGAGACGAGAGGAATCTCTTCACATCGTGAGCACTGCTCTGCTATATACCATATACCGTCTTTCTTCCGATATAACTCCAGTAGAATTATTCTGCAAAGTAAACGACGCAGCAGAAAGAGCTGGGTGTGTGTCATGTGCGTGTCATATGTATACATATGTCCTCAGAAAGCTCTGTAAATGCAACAAGCTATATTCGTCGGAGCGTCCACAAGCCACAAATGGATCCAAAGGTCCACCCTCGTCGACCAGCTTGGTTTTTCTTCATCCCACCTCGACAACCCTCTCCCATAGTCACTGGACGAGAAAAGAATGAACAGAAAAGAACTCTCCGCATCAGCCAACGTTTTTGTGGTCATGTCGTGAAATATTAATCGAGTACCAGAACGACAGGCTTTGTCTCTTCCATTTCAATTTGGATGAATGGCGAGAGGACAGTGAAGGTTTTTTTTTTGCTTCATGGTACGAAGGGAAGATGGCGGATGAAAGAATGGTCGAAATGAACTTGCAGAGGTTCTTCTCGTCTGGCGGATATCGGTTTTAATGAAGTTAAAATATTGGCCCCGTTCAATGATTGGTAAACTTCTGCTGGATATATCTTACATGCCATTCACTGTAAACTCCCGATTACTAAATACTTGCTGGGCTTAGCTGTTAGCCCTTTACATCCAGGTCTACGAATACGAGAAAACTTTCTTGTTATGTCTCACACGCCCACCGTCTCACGTGATACCGAATTTAGTTAGCTAGAGAATTGCAATGGCGAGGAGGGGGGGGGGGGGAGGATTCCTTAGCCCGTGTCTCTCTCTCTCGTCTCAGGAGCTCGGGAAAGGTGGAGTGAGTTAAACAACTACGAGGAAACCGTACATCCTGGCTGGCAGCTCATTTCACGCCGGCAACCACCGCACTCGTACCGCACCCTTCCAGCCTCGTATTTTGCCATTTCGTTCGGTCTCTCTTCGAGGGAGAATCTGCGACGAGTCTGCCAGCACACGCGCTCTTTGCCATACAATACCGAGTTCTTACCGTAGTATAAGCTTGGCGTGCATGTCACCATTTTTGGCGAGAATAACAGCAGCGAGTGAGAAGGAGGAAACCGAGAAGAAAAAGAGTTTTCTCTGGTTTCCTTGACATTGCCGCCAGGGAGAAACGCCAAGTCTCAAGCGTGGTTTCGAGCGTATTACCACGCAGCCCGTCTCCGCACCTCCCCGCCAGTCGTCTTGCAGCCTCACGACACGTAACTCTCGCGAAGTCACGTTTGTCCGCCATCGAACAACGTGAGCGCACATACTTTTGACTGCCTCCTAGTTTCGAGATGAATCTTCCACCGAGCTACAGATCATTGTTTTTTTTTTATTCGCTTTCCATCGGCACTTGTGCTGTTATACAACCTTGGCACACGCCAAAAGAAAAATGTCTGGCAGTTTTTCTTCAACCAAAATCACCATGTTCTCGACACTCGAAAACGTGATTGTAGACTTCTTACTTTTTTAAACTTTGTCACCACATGATGATATCAGAACAGAAATCGGGTCTTTCGCGACTGTTTTTTCTTTTACGTTAAAAGATATAAAATGGTGGCAGAAGAAAATTCAAATTGTGGGACATCGTCGTGCCGAGGCTTTCAACTTTTTAGAAATTCATCCGTGTAACCCACTCTAATTTATGTTCAACTTTTGGTACGATAATAGCAGTGAATATTGAGCGAGATATTGGGCCTTCGGAGCCACGAGGCTATATGGAAACACGAACTTTTTTCCTTTGTCATTTTCGGTCTCTCGTGGGTGTGAGAGGACCAGCCCATTCGGCAAATGTCTCATACGTATGCGGGCTGCGTGTCACGCGAATGGGAATCGCTTTGGACTAGTGGTAATAGAGCACGCCGTGGCAGGGAGCATTCCCGCGTTTGCTCGACGGCCTTATTTTGGGGTTTCAGGTCACATATATACTATGGATAAACTTGAGTTACGAGAAAACTAGGAGAAATTGAGTGTGAGAATGCGAGAGTGAAAGAGGGAGGTAGATGGGGAGACTTGAGAGACGAGCATAAAATAGAGGCACGCAAAGTAAAATGAGCGAGAAAAATGGAGTGGGAAGGTTTTCCGTTTACACGAACGAATCGACGACCCTTTTCTCGGGCACAGAAAAAGCCAAGCCTGGAGAATCCGTGTGAGAGCTCTCCCTTTTAAATTACTATGCTGCTATTCAAATGTTCTTCCAGAGTCATTTGAGAATAAGGAGAAAGCTCATCGACCTGTTTTCAAACGGAATCAAGCAAACTCTATGTAATACAATATAGAATAGTGAGTTTCTTCCCCTTTCATCCTCATGAAAATAGTTTTTTTTTTCATTTCATTATATTCATTGTGCTTCATGTCATGATATCGGCATTTTCTCTAAATATCCTTATTTTTTATCGAGTGGAACGCCCAGATTGCCACCCTCTCTTAACGCTCCATTGCAACGCTTACGAGGGCCCATTGCAGGCGGGTTCTCGCGCTTTACTTCACGTTTCTACATCGCTACGTCGAATACTAAGATTTCATGTACCATTTAGCGCCACTACCCAACCCATCCTCTCTGACTCCCTTTATTTCATTAAGCCGGATATATCCCTAGCGCAGCGGAGATCACGCGTAATTCCCGCGGGATAAGCGCTATATTCTCATTCTCATCCCCCACACCACTCGTCGTCACGAGAACACGCCACCCTTGTCGGTGATGTCGCGAGCTGACATCTCTCTCTCTCCCTCTTTCTCGTTCGTTTGCTCCCTCGTCCGAAGAGGGGATGGCAGCGGAAGGAGATAAGATTTTTACCCAGCATACTATTTCGTTCGCACCCCTTTGCCAATATGAAAAGAGATATGTATACTGTTTGCTACTCGACGAGCGGATTCATCAACATTTTGTCGATCTTCTTATGTCATTGTAGGATCTACCATAAATAATCCCTAGAATTTCTTGACACACTACGTCAGATAATGACATTGACAGTATCATCCAAAAGCCAATCTCTCTTCGCGAATTTGACATTTCAAGGTGCGCACTCGTGTGTTGCAGCTCTGGAGGGAGAAGCGGTAATTTGACATTTTTTTAAATTCTGGGCATGCGGAGGGAAATGGAACAAGAGGGCTCCAAAATGAGTATATACATGAGGTTAACGAGTAGAGAGAGCCTAGTTCGAACGAACAGGGCTGCACCAGGAGCGCTACTGTGCGATGGTTCTCGCTCCACGGAGGCATTGCAGTTCTCGCGTTAATGACCACCGTTCACTATATATATGGTTACTCTGCCAGTGTAGTTACATGGCCGAGGGTGTACAACCAGCCACTACCATTTCTATTGACTTTCCAGGTTCGTATATAGTGGAAAGCGGAGAATATACAGCGAGGCAATGAAATGAGAGGGGGAAAGAGAGGGAGAGAGGAGAAATGAGAGGGATCAGACGATAGTGAAGAGACGCAAGAGGAGGATGATTGTAGACATTGGGGAGAGTCACACCTAATTGCCGTCCAGGGATTTACAGGAGTTTGATGCCCGGAATATAAATATCGGCAGAGTGAGCGCAATGGTACTGTAAAGCTTTCGTTTTTTTCTCTCTCTCTCCCTCTCCCTGTTTCTTTCTGTCTTCCTTCTGTTACACATACTCTCACCCTGCTCACGCACCCTTCGCGCAGATTCAGTAACGAAGAGACCCGCTGCACTAGCTTCGTTTTGTTCACACGAATTTTCTCCAGTACGAGCTAGAGAAAGAGAGAGACTTTCTTCACGGTGGAGAATAGCTGTTGGTACTTCCGCTGTGTGTAAATGCGGAGCTATAGATAAATTCATGGGGGAAAGTCATAGAGGGCGTGGAAGAGCCCTTCGCCTTTTCTCGTTTCTAACAAAATTCCTACGCTCGCTTCCTGTAACCCCTTTTTGCCTTCTATTACCGTTTACTGCTGTGCGCTGGTAATCACGAGGACGTTAACGGCTGCGTAATTTACATGCCGAAAAGGCTCCTTTGCCGACAGTCTTGTTTAAAGCTCTTCGGTGATATCACTTTTGTACAAGTGGACACGTGCGATTTATAAAATACTGCCATTTTCTAATAATAATATTTAATGCCATACGTTTATAAAACTCGTTAAAACTAAAATTTCAGCTTCCATTTATATCTCAACCGGTATAAGAAAAATAGTCATTATTATTATCAAAAAAAAAAAAAAAAAATCGTATAATGCAATCCATATTTCATGAAAATTCTTTAATCGTCCTCCGACAATCATCGGCATGTCCAATACCCAAAATTGACTGGATGATTCCAGTCACGAGAATGAATTTCATAAAGAATTCAACGAGTTCGATTACTCGTTTTTGAATTACTATTCGATATTATCGTATATTCGCCTGCTCTGTAAGAGGGGATGCCCTCTGGGTGTGCTCTCGTGATTGTCGTCGCTTCGCATTACCGCTGACCACCGAACACCGCCCTCCGGCAACGACGATGCAGCCAGATGAGGAAGAGTGGGCAGAGGGGGTGGAGGATTGGGGGTTTACTATACTATTTTCGTGATCCAATTTCGTATCGATTGGTGCGAACGTTCGAATTACCGAGAGGTAGCTCGGATAAGAGAGAGAGAGAGAGAGAGAGTGTGGCTAGACAAGTTTGTTCCGAGCGTATCGAGCGTTATGAATATTACATCGCGCCATGGGGATGTGGCCGGGACTCACAAATAGATACACACACACATATATATAGTAGTTTTAGTGCTAGTATATGATGCGGCGAGTGGGTTTTGCACCTCAATCAGTCGCCACTACCTCTCTCGGACCCCCATACGCTTTGTCCACTATCGGTTTGCGCCCATAAAACGTGTCTCTGCCATTTCCTCATTTATACTCCGTTATAGAGGTCGGACTTTCGCTGTAAATGTCATTGTAAACTCGCGACGATACTCTCCAGGCTAATAGAGACCCTCAATTATTAATCCTAACAGTTGGCAAGGGCCGAAGTGTGCTGGATACATACGGAAAAGGGAGAGGAGAGCATAAGCGCATGGGGAACATGCAAATTTGAGAGAGCACGTGGCTATACATTCAAATGTCCTTTCCATTTACCGTTAGAGGGCGGCTCGCAGCCAAGTACATTTCAAAGGCTCTAAAGTATATTTACCAGCAACAATTCTCTACTGCTGCTTCTACGCGATATACCTGTAGCTATAATGATCTAAACGCTTAACACAGAATGATCATGGGAACTCACATTATGGGAAATTCTATCATCTGATATATGTATATATACATCTTCCTCTATTGTGTGTGTCAGTTTCTCATGCGTATATCGTTAACCTATAAATATCCTTTCAAAATGTTTTTCTTCCTTTCTCGCTCCTGGTTTTTGCGGTCAGTAAATGAGTACAAGGAGGGAAAAATAACACTTTGTACACATTAGACAAAGGCTATGTTTTGTATGAGCTTTTCAGCACCCCTTTATGCCCCCATAGTTCACGTTTTTATAAGACGTCATTTTACGGTCCCTCGCTCACGGGAAAATGTGAACCACCTCCCCCCCCCCCCATAACCAATGCGAGTTTCCTTTTACAAAAAAGTTTCTTTCCCCGAGCACCAACGGCAGGCCAAGCACTAGCTTGGTGTGTTTAACGGGCTCGCTGCGCTTTTGCATGGAAAAAGTGTTCAACACAGAGGTACGACTCTGTCAAATTGCGATTCTAATCTACAATCATACACGCTCATTTCTTCATTTATAATGTATACTTGACCTGTGCAGCGTTTAAATTGTCCAGCGATAAATATCGCATCTCAAACAAAAAAATTAACATTTTCATCGATAAAGTGTCACATGATAAATCGTATACGGAATTCATCTCTGTCGCAAATAATTTGCCGTAAAATATAATACGAGAAAGCACGTCCACTAACATCGGAAAGGTAACCAGGCGAATAGCTCAGCACTGAACACATATATGGCCGGATATCGTTGGCACGTGTTCATGTGAAATAGAATTTGCAGTTAATTACGTGAGCGTGAATTGGGGGAAAAAAGGAGGAGGGTTACGAAGGATATGGAGCAAGTGAACGAGAACTTTGAGTTGTGTGTAGAGAGAGAGAGAGAGAGAGGGAGAGGAGAAGCTCCATAGGGCTACGGACTTCCGGTCTGCCAGCCGGGAAGCTTCTGCCAGAGCACAGGATATCGCGTTCGTGCCTCGACTTTTCCCGACGATATACACACGGTACACTTTCGTATATGCTGAATATACGATAGGATGTTCGCTTGTTTGTGCTTCCCGCGCACTGCAGGACGAGCTCGACGCCCTGGCGAGAGGGGCAAAAGCTCGCAGTCCTCCCTCTGCGACCCTTCAACCTTCGCTCCTCTAGCACAAAGCTCACTCGTTCGTTGCGCCACCGCCCTCTTCCCCCATGCCGGTGTTCTCTCGTACACCGATCGCTAATTAAATTGGACGCTCGATCGGCATTGGCCAATCTCCTTACACACTACGTGTGTTCCTAAATTGATAAAACTCGCTGGGAGAGTAGGGAGATCGGTGAGATGCTCACTCACTGGTGCATTCAACCTTGTACATATGTATATGTATAGATATATGTATATGTATACAGTATGGAGCACTATGTACCTCATTCGTTGGCCAATTTACTTACTCACGCGAGCCCTTCTAGCACGTTCTCTCATTCACACGTACGGATATATCCTCTCTACCAAGTATAACCTCGAGGTCGTGTCTAATCGAAGCTGATTTATCGAGCAATCGATTTTACACCTCGGTGCAATTAAGCTCTATCTGCTTGCATTTGTATAATAAAGCTTGGGAATTTATAGAATTTGATGGAAAGTCGTGATAAATGTGTACTTTTTTTTTGTAATGTCTCGAGAAAATACAGCGTGTAGTATTTTTTTTCCCTATAGTCCGTGTTTCATATGAGACAAAAATTGGAGTGACGACAACCCAAAGAAAAAGTCATGGTTTGCCAGAACATTTGTGGAAAAATATAAGCATAATAACGGCACGCTGCTATAGCCTCCCTTTGGCCCAGCAATTACTTTCGAGCGACGACTTTTCACCCTCGTTGCGGGGGCAAAGTTCTCTCCCAAGCCCCAGCATCCTCCCAGTCAGTATATAGAGCATATATATATATATATAGGCAGTATGATGGTTTGGTGGAGACCCGGGTGGAACGTCGACGTCGTCGACGTCGACGAAGACGATGCACGGTGTGCGGCATTTATACGCGCGGCGTTGAGGCAACTCTCGCACTTCCCGCATACAAAGCAGCATCTACCCAGGAGCAAGAGCGGCATTACAGCTCGAAGAAGGAAGGCGAGAGGGAGGGGGGGGGTAAGGGGTAAGTTAGCTCGAGGTCTCGTTCTCTGCTTCTCTCTTAGTTGCCGCTCCGTAGAGGAACCCAAGATTGAGTGTGCGCGTGAATATATAACTTTGCATCGCGCCCCCCGGGAAGTGGTTCGATGCTTCGTCGTTGCTTCCAACTCCCTCCCCTATTTTCAACCCTTACTCCCGTCCGCGAGTGTGACGGATGAAGCTCGTTAATTTTATAATATTTCACGGGGTTGCTGGCTCTTCGCACTTCGGTTCTCTGTCTCGTTTATGCCTGGATCACTCTGCCCTCCCCTCTTCAATTCCCCTCAAGGGCAAGGGGTCGAGATCGTGATGGAAATTTTCGATCAATGCTTCTTCTATATTATGAACATGATGGAAGATTCATTTTTTTTGATGCATTCCCCAATGAATTTTGAGCACCATCGCAGCGGTGCAGCTTGAGGACGGTCTAGTGAAATGATTCCATGACTTTTACGAACCTTCCTCCGTTTAACGTTGAATTAAAATCTGGGGTACTTGATGAACGCGATGGCTAGCTTTACCCTTAAGAAGGCCCTTGTGGAGATTTATTTGGTTCATCATGATTTCACGAAACAAGCATATGCAGCTGGACAAATATATGTTGGAGAAGGCACTCAAGATGCTGGTTATCGGATTATTTGTCACTCTTGGGATGAAAGAATAAGGGATGTAAAAATGGAGGGAAAAAGATGAATGGATGATGAGTGGGGGGCGAGAAAATAAAGGGGATGAAAGAGACGAATGGAAGGTAAAGCTGGAAGAATAGAAGGGCCGGAGGGGGGAGGTGGGATGATTGGGCTTGGCGCAGTCTCGGAGGAGAGACCGTCTCTCTGTCATGGTGCTAATATCAGGGTAGGTAGGATATATACTCTTACAAATTGTCTGCTGCGCGAACGCGACGACGTGTACAAGGACGGTTGGGGTAGACAGCAGCGTGGAAGCAGCCAAGCATCCTAGAATCAGGCTTGTGTGGGTGGATTTGTCTCCATTAAAGGGATTGAGGTTTTGTCGTACCCGAGTTCCACTTTCTACGGTGGACTCGACAGTACACCTCGAGTTATATCATAGTCGGTGGATTGGAGACCGAGAGAGCTCTCCCTTGCTCCTTGGAAAGATCCCAGGTAAATGGATAAAATGAGTACAGCTGGAAAATGGGATTCTTTTTTTTTTTACCTACTCGAGAACGAAAAAATTGCGTTGAGGTGTTTTTTTGATACATTAATTCTTGCATAAAAAATGAGTGGAGCCTCAGATGCACGATTTTCAGAACAAAATGAACTCGAATATGAAGGTCTTTTCCGGTGATGGAAGACCTTTCTGAATAACCTCATTCAAGCCTAATTCTGGCAAAAAATAGCAGGCACATTATTGTAGATGATTATTTCATCCTTTTTTACATATGAAATTATTTTTTTGATTTTTTATTTTGTTAAGTCCTTTGTCGAATTAAATTTCCGTTATTTAGTTCAATTTTTACATTAATTTCGTGGTAATTAAACGCTTTGCAGTCGGGAGTTTTTTTTTTTAATTATTATTTTTTTTTAAATTGAAACTTTCCATTCAAGCCATTTGTTCGTCCAGATTCAATTTTTCCGTAATAAATTTTCTCGTGCATAATATTTCATGACATATATATATACGGATAGAGTCCACTTGGTTAGGTCCGTTGAGCGAGGCAAAAAATCGATCGGCTGTCATCCTGACCTCCTCTCGGCTTTTCCACATCAACTCTAATATCATTGCTTATGTATTACATATATGTATCTAAGACGAACGTCACAGCAGGTGGTCCGCCCTGGGCTCTGGGTCGCGCGTTCGTGGCTGCCTCGGTTAGATAAGCTCGAGGCAAATTTACTCTGGTTACATTCATCCGGTATTATACGGCAGAAATACGGTTACATTACTTTTGAGCACTCAAATATTTGCGTAATCGATTGCAGTTTTGCCGCGTTAGCCCATCTGTCCCACGTTGTCAGGTAGAGCCAAGTACGAATCCTAATAATCCGTGGAAGTAGAATATTTCGCAAAATTAAAAAAAAAAATCGAAAGACAGACAGAGAAGAAGATGAAAAAGTAGGAGAAGAAATGAGGAAAGAGAATACGCACTTAGGAGGCCTTGAGGGAATGGCTTACGCCGATGGTGGATATACATTTGAGAGTACATATATATATATGTATATACGAAGTAGAGCGTGCACGAAGCCCACAGAGAGAGGAGAGGGAGGAGAGAAAGAGGGATATGAAGAGTGAGGGAGAGAGAGAGAGGCTCGCCCAGGATTTGAGAAATTAAACTTTCCAGCTCCCGAACGCCCTGGCGAAACGTCGGAGGGGAGCATCGACTCTTCTTATAATCCCGTTCTGGCTGAGCGCCAAGGCCTCTCGAAGTTCGCTTTGATTGCGACTAAAAAAAAAAAGGAGCTCTTGGACAAAAAGAGTGCGTTGGATTGTGAGCCAACAGGAGCGAGAGATGATTCCTCTCATTCTACTCAACTCTTTGCAAATCAATAACTCTCAAGAACGTTTATAGTTCCATCTCCATCATTATTGAACACTCCCCGAGTGTACCGAGTGCAGGTACATGAAATTTTTATGAGGGAATCGTGGCTCATCGCATATATATATATATATCTAAAAGCAGAAGCCATGGAGCAAACTGATATATTAGATTTTGTCACGCTTTTCCTTCTATTTTAATATCATTTTTGGTCGGATATTTTAAGTGAAAGGTACGATTGAAATTGGCAAGATGAGTGAGTAATAGAGAAAGACAGTTTTTTTGGAACGAACTTAATAATTTCGATGTTTTACCCGCTACACTTTTTACGCTGCCTGCGAACAAATACTTGAGCTTTTTTATTTGTTTGTAATAAAATGTCATCACGATCCAATCAACACATTTTACTATGCAGTTGATGCATAATTCATTAATGCATAGTTTTTGTTGAGAGTTATAACGTAGTCTGCATTTAAAAGCTCTTCAAAGCTCGAGGACAAAAGAGAAAGACGAGGAAGGAGGGCGTGATAGTAGAGAAAAGTAAGCTTTTCCTGTTTATCGCGAGTAGAGTCCTTCCAAGAATAGGGATGTTTCTCGGCGTCAAAATTGTTAATGTCCATCTTCGAAAAGTTTAATCAGGACCCCTCCCGCTGAACTTCTTTGCCCTCGTGAAAACGTTGCTGAAAGAGCTCGTGCTAGATAGCAAAACCCTTAGAGCCGTTTAACGGCATTGACTCTCGCTCTTCTGACTACTTCAACGGGCCCGTTTCACGAGTCACTTCATCAAGAATCTTGAACGTTAATTGCGATTCTCAAGTTCACTGGTGCTCGTCCCTATTTAAAGGTAAGATGCTTCACAATGGTGTTTCAGAGTATTCGCTTCTTAACTCTTTCTTATATTCATTATGATAAATTATTTGCTATTTTACGGACGAATGGCCATACTTCTTCGGGATGAAATTTTCCAGATAAGATACAATGTAAGATATAAAATGGTGAAATTAAAAGGATAGAGAAATTAATAGCATTATTTACTGCTATTAAGTTTCTTAGAGAGCTTTGACATTTTGGCTATTTGTTAATAAAACAAGCTACAGTAAATATGATTTTCCATTAGTAGAAATAATTAAGTCAGTTTATGAATATTCCACCATATTATATGAATAGATGACAGAAGAACCGAAAAAGTACATCGAAGGACGGAAATACGGCGGGAGAAAGAAGACGCCAAAAGGCCGCTGTACGATAATGTCTTTTTGGCCAGTTGCCGCATGCTCGGCAAATAACTTTTTCGTCAAGAAGATCACCTTTTTTTAACGTCAACGAGCGCTTGGTCGATTATTATATCAGAAAAAACGTTTTATAAAAAAATTATCCGGCGATCCTCTTCTTTTGGATTGTCATTGATCGCGATACGAACTTGGTACGTTTTTTGGGTAATGCATTTTGCGAAGCGATTGACGCACTCAATCGAAAGTTTCCGAATCTTTTAGATCGTGGCTTGTTTTTTTTTTCTTTTCGTTTTACCAGTCAGCCAAGTTGAAGCTGCAAATAACTTTTGGCAGCGGCTACGTGCTACAGCTATCAAGCATTGGCTGCTGACACTCGTCCGGGATTCGACCTTTCGGAAGGAAAATCGATCACCCGATAGCGTCGTTGGCTGCGTATGTAATAGTGAACGTACTGTGGTTGTGGTATAAAGCAAGAATTGCAAAAAAGTTTGGCGCCCGGGTGAAGACGAGAGAGGTGGAGTGATTTTTACACGGCCCGTCGAAGGGTGAACCGGGTGAGGTGAATTGCTGAGCTCGGCGAGGGAGAGAGTGGGAGAGAGAGAGAGAGAGAAACAGAGTAAGAGACCTACAAGCTCGAAGAATTCTTCTTCTTCATCCTTCTCGGTGCTGGTGAGCTTTTCTTCCTCTTTCGCTCTCGCGCTTTCGCCCACTCTCTTTTCTGCGTCGATGCGAAGAGAACGTCTCCGTCTCAAGCCGCCACCACTTAAGAACGATTAATAGTGCTCTGGTGATTAATAGCAAGAAGTAGCGCATTAAGAGCCACCTGCCGATCGATACTACAACACCGCGGGGAGAAACTAAGACGGTCGTAAAAGTAGGCGTAAAGTTTAATATGACAATGAAAATTCACAGAACTAATAACAAAAAAGGATCACGAACATTTTACTCAAGTCCGAAGATATTCCAGCTCGTTCAGATCTATTGCGACTGACAGACACTTTGATCGTCATCGAGTGGATTGATCGCGTATGAGATGATACGAAAGGAAGGAATTAAAGGAAAAAAAATAACTCCGTCATCCAATCGTTTTTTTTTTGGTCCTGCTCAAAGGAAATCGATAAAGCCTCTAATAAAGTGAGAACCGCTTATGGCAAAGAGAAACGAGTTCCTACCACTCGAGAGGAATGAAAAGGATCGGGATCTTGTGAAAAGTAAAAAGGAAGTCCGGAAGTGTTCCTTTTTTTCGCGCCAAGGGTTCGCGAAGGAGCTGGTCGTGTTCGATATCCGGTAGACGCTACAAAAAGAGGATCTTCCGCTTTCCCGCACACACACACACACACACACACAAACACACATACATTCTTGCTTCGAGCCAGCCAATTCGAGGTTCTGGTGAAGCTTTTGGAAGTCGTACGAGAACACCGCGACGTAGACACGACTCTGCACTTCTCTCTAATTGGCAACCATCCGGAGATATCTTTCACTTGGCCGCCCGTACAATGGAGACTCTTCGTCGTGATGATCGTCTTGGCCATAGGCGTCGTTGACGTCGTTTCGAAAGAAGCCGGATCGAAGCTTCAAGAGCTCATACACATACATACATATATTTATATATCCGGTGTATGTGGAACTTGAGCGTCATCGCGGACGAGTGTCGGTTAAATGGTGCGGACCTTCGTATAAACATAGGTAGGATCGTGAACTGTCCAACAGAGTCTAGACGTCGTAAAATCCATTAGCTCCTGCCCCTGCTGGATAGTCCTTTGCTATATTCTCTCTTGACTGATCGTTTTTTTTCTTCTCATCACTAATCGTAAAATGTGTAATGTCAACTTAGGGTCTTTCGCTATTAACGTTATGACACTTTCAATGTCATCAAATTGAACTAAAATAGTTGGCTGGTAATGCGAGAGAGCGTGAATACTGCCATCAGAATAGTAACTATGTGAGGCAACAAAATAACAAATGTGATAAAAAAAAGGGTCTTATCAACGCACCAGCCTTTGTGTATTGATCGTTCCGGGGCTAACCATTTTTTTATTCAGCCTGATCGCGCGAACCTCCGTGAGGTTTTAATGAAGGATTTTCGATTTCCAGATTCGCTCTTTTCATAAACACAATAATGAGGATACTGCATCCATTTGCCTCATTCACAGTATCGTTAGAGTGTTAGGGTTTACGAAGATGACTAACCGACTCTACTGATAGGGGGCAGCGGGGTCGGGGGGGGGGGGGGTGAAGAGAAGGAAGTTTTACGGTGAGAGGAGCCACGGTGAAACTCGGAGGTTCACGATCGCGAAGAGGTCCAACGTTTGCATTTCCAGTCAATATTTGCCTACCCTTTCTGATCCGCCGCCTCGCCGTTTGTGGAAGGTGGAGGGAGAGGACATAGGATGACGAGAGTCTATGGAGAACTTTGAGAGTAGAAGCGGATGTTTCATGCTGCTACTGTTGAGCATCTCTTCACCAATAGTTGCCAACCGATCGATCAGCTCTCTCCACATCCTGCTTCACTTCCACCTCATTCACCTCATCCCCTCACTCTCTATTGGTAATCCGTATCGAGAAGTATCGATGAGCTGTGGGATTGTACCTAGAGGTATTGGACAATTTTTTCTCAAAAAGCCAACTATACGTGTAATACGCGAAATACAAGAGTAAGACAAATAATGTCGATTTACTTCGAAGGACCATGACGAATTTGTTCCGATTATGAACATCGCCAAAATTTCGTGTGACTCTCCAACCTTTTCCCCTCAATGCGGCTTCTAACCCACAATCAGTGACCTTTCCCCGTCGCTGGTCAGCGCCCTAGCCGATTGCTGGTTTTTTTTACTCCCATGACCACGCTCTCCGACCTTCCTGACCCTCTCGTGTTACCGGAACAAAGTATAGGGTGACGAAGACGGCGAGACGTAAAAACGCGGCCAGCCTAATGGCCACCGGATTTTCGTTCGAGAATGAGGAGGAGACGAGCAGCAAAAAACTAGCGGGTGACGCGAGAATTTCTGCCAGCTTGCCGCGTGATATCTGTTTTCCCAAATTCTTTCTCTCTTTCTTATAATAATGGCAGGGCTATTTGGTGGAGTCGTCTTGCCACCGGTCTCACCAAGACAGGTTGCCTCAGACTTTTCTCCAGGTTATTTCGGCGTATGACCGGTGAGGGGGAGAATAGAGACCCGATTCCTTGTTTCTTTTTTCCAAAACTCCCCTCTCTCTAAATATATATACCTCCCTCTCTGACTCCTCCGTCCTCTCTCACACTCTCTCGCCCTCATACATTCTGCATTCTTTGGTTCTCTGCTTCCTCGTTTTCTTTCCCACTCCATATATTTTTCTTTCTCACTTATCCTCACTTTCTCGCTCGCCCCGATGCGATCAATAGAACGGGGAACGGCCTAAGAAGCTACTGGCCACCACCATTGCTGTCTACTGCTGGGCATCGATCCCTTCCATACAATTGTTACTTCCACATCCCCATATTTCTGTTACCTATATTACCTCTATTTCCTTATCCTTAGCTGACAGTGTAAATACGTAAGTGCCCATTTTCGAAACTGTGTACCGAAAATGTAAGTGCACTTTTTATATTTCCAGGTACCTTTCTTTCAATAATGAATTTACAAGGCTTGTGACACAAACCCTTTGTCCCTTATGAATTTACATTCGATGGTATTCGATGATATTATTGGTGGCAGAAAAAGAGAGCTACGAAATTCATTAAAAAAATTCTACCTTAGTGACATACAATATAGGCATCCCCTATCCCACTTGCCTTTGTTCTCTTCGTGGACGTTTTTTATTTATTCTAGTATCGCGCCGGTACCACGATCGTTTTGACTATAAGCGCTTTGGCCTTTGTCTTTGTCATTTTTCCTGTCATCGGAAGAGAAAGTCACGCTAGCCAGCACAAATACACAGAGAATTTCAATTGTTCAAAGCTTTCCCTCGGTTCGCTATTCCAACTCATCCTACAACTTTGCCTCAACCCTCCGATCGTCATCAGATTGTTAATCTAGCCGCGTAAATGACGGCTTGACTGTATGAGGAGGAAGGCTGGAGAGGGGGGTGGCTATGCTGCTGGTTCTCACTCCGTAGCTGTCAGTGCCACATCGTTACCTACGTCAATTGAGAAACAATACGACGGTATGAATTGGCATGAATGCGCCCGCATCGTCGAGGTGCGCACGGGCTGTTACACGTTGGCTCTCTGTCGCGTCGAGGCCACCACCAGGACAGTTTACCACGTCCCTCGTATGTCCACCGTTGTATATACTGTCTACCGAAAATCAATATCAGAGAAGAACCACGCGATAAAGTGTGTGTGTTTGTGTAACGCGAGTTTATGTACGACGTGGACATATTGCCGAGCTCATGGTCTTTTCTTTCGGAACAAGCTTTTCATCGAGCTTTTCATGAACGAAAACATATACCATGTGGAGATGATAGTTTGTCATAAGTTTATGACAAATCGAGCACTTGCTGCGGCAAAACTCTCATCACCACTACACAATAAATTGACGAAAGTCAGGAATATTTAATGCTATTTTCCAATTTTCCAAATGGCGACTTACCTCTACTGCAGCCGGTGAACTTGTCCCGGAGGACATTGAGCTGGTGAACCTTCCCATATTCTTCGAACATCGCTCGGAGATCGTTTTCACCCATGTCTTTGGGCACTTGACCGACAAACATCTTAATGTTATCGGGATCAGGTTTTTGCACCTTGTTGTTATTCATAATACTGCAACAAAAAGTAAAGGGAATATGTTTAATAAAATGGTACTTCGATCATGTAAGTAATTCTATAGGAGTAGTGAAAAAGTCCAAAAAACATAGTAACAAGTTTGGAAAATGTTTTCGAATGATCAAGACATTAGCTGAAAAATTGTTATCACTTGAAGTTTATTGACCAAACGGTGATCGGGTTTAGGATGAAAGGGATAAACCAGGAAATAGACATGGTCGTAGGGATCACTGCGATAAATATTGGCATTTTTAAGTCAGACGACCACAGGGTTGCTGCTGGTCGTCCACGCCTGCCCTCGGGGTCAACTTGGATATCCACGAGAAGAGACACTGGTACGTCTTACAAGCTCGATATGTCGATACCGAGGAGAAGCAGGATGGAAGTGGAAGTGAGAGAAAAATCGAAGGTGCGACGAGGGGCAAATAGACGATGGAACGGGCCACACATAGGAAGGCAGAGGAGCAAAAGGGAGATAAGGCAAGAGGACGCTGTCGCGTCTTCTTGGAAGTTAATATTAGCCGGCGTGGCTTAAAGCGATTTTCCACATCGCTTGGTCCTCTTTGCCTGGACAGCGCCACAGAGAGAGAGAGAGAGAGAGAAAACCTTGGTTAACTTTATGCCTCTATATTACCATCCGCAATACCCTATATAGGTCTGTCCAGCAGCAAGCACGCCCTGTCGTGGACGATCGAGAAGCTGCTGCTTCGTCAAGGTGAAGCAGAGCCCGCCCAATGCTCAAGCATTATCCTACCAAGAAAGGCCATCCCCGTTATACCCGTAGATTCCTTGGCCCTTCGAGAAATTCGCTCCGTTACTTCTATGTCACTTCCTTTGGTGTGCCTTGGACTGTCTAAGCTAGATGGACGAAGTTTACTTCAATAGAGAAGAGAGAGAGAGAGAGAGAGAGAAGTGGAGAAAGTTCACTAAAAGTCTTGGTAGAACAGATTAGGATTATTCTATGAAACACTTTTGGCTGTCCTGATGTACTTGATGTAAAAATATGCGGTAGAATTTACTAGACACGTTCATCCATCTACAATATCAAGTAACAGAATCGTCAACAAATATTCAGAAAATCTTTTCCCCTTCAAAATTTGTTTTCCTTCTATCACACAGTTGTAGCAAAGTTATCCCGATGTACATGCTGAGTTAAAAAATCGAATAGACATTTTTCATAACGTAAAAGTGTTGCTTCCACGACTTCAAAAATTGCATTCCCTCATCGACTTCGAAAACTCCGGATTCAATTTTCTTTGAACTTTTCAATGAGATCGATTCGAAAAAACTTTGTGGCAAAGTTATTTATGTGACTACCACCATCATCGATGAAAGAACGCATCTATGTATACATGGGTGTGTTAATTTACCAAAATCATACCGGTCTATTGTGTCAATTCTAATTCTCACTTTGCACTGGCGGATATATCGAAAGATTAATCAAGTTTGAATACTTCTATTTTTTAACTTATTTTAAAGGTTTTTTTTCTCATTGTGGAGAAAGTCAGAGGAATATTACATGCATGTACCAAGATGATTAGATAGATAGAGCTTCGGTGAAGTAGTGCGGCTTCACAGTGTTGGTATGGACAGGAACGGGAGGGGCTGGAGGAATTTTCGAGGACGACGAGTATCGGCGCAACGATAGAGGGTTGCTGCTGGTGCTTGGAGCTTCAAGTCGATCCGATAGGTTGAGTACATCAAAGGAGCGCTCTTACTATCCTACCCGATCTCTGTCCTTCTCGCTCTGTGCAGTCACATCATCACCAATACTGATACCTTCTTGCTCAGAGTGGCCTGACTACAGGGTATTTCAGAAGTTACTGTCAAATTCAAGAGGTGGGCGGTAATAATTTTTCTATCCATGTAGTTGTATGTTAGAGGCATCTAGTAAATTTTATGGTAGTACAATATTTCGTTGAGATTCTCGTGGAATACCATCCTATATCGTTGTGTTTGGCAAATTATGGGTCGCGCTGTAGGGTCTCAGTGCTTTTACTCTCGGTCTCTGTCTCTCTCTCTCTCCCAATATATATATATATATATATATATATACTCCCAATCTCCTGCTTTCTTCTTTGCTATTTCGCCCTTGCGCTCTCAACTCACTTTGTCAGCCTCTCTCACTTCATCTACAAGACTGGCTTCTCAAATGCATCCACACACTCTCATTTCTTCGTCTCGTTGGACCTCTCTCACACGGTTACAGACCCACTGATGCAGAGACTTGTTCCCTATGGAGCACAGGAATTCTGTCTCTTCGCGTATCACGAACCATCGGAAGCAAGTTACGCTCGTCGTCGTCGTCGTCGTTGTAGCTGGAGCTTCCTAAGCTTTCGACTACCAGAGAGTGAGAAAGAGAGAGAAAGGGATCCATGACGTTTCCGTGCATCCGGTGACACCAACCGACTCGAAAGACTCGTGTGCGGAAACATCGTCGCGACGAGCTGCAATCTGTGAAAGTGGGATAGCTACTCCCTACCTCACAAAATCTCCGATCTCTCCGTCCGTCCACCGTTTCCTTCGCTCCACAAACTACCAGATCGCGTGACTTCGTCTTCGATTGACGTTTTCTCGTCTCACCCAGATCTCATCACTTCCTGTTTGTTTGGATTGTATCCAGTGACTTGGAGGCCCTGGAGAATCACCGTGAGTTTTACTGGAACGAGGAAACTCAATTCGTTCGGCTGAGCATCGACCCAATTCTCTACGTCTCGTTCACTTCAAGTAGACGATAGTAGACGATATCGATACTTCTCTCATTATATTTTAATTTATCAAGTGACGCGTGTATTCGAGTCAATGTATTTTATAGCTTCATCTTTTACCTCTGGACTCTTTTTCTCCTTCTCCTCCTCCTTCTCCTTCTTCTTCTTCTTCTTCTTCTTCTTCTTCTTCTTCTTCTTCTTCTTCTTCTTCAAGATATATCGCAGTAATAAGGGTTAACTGCCTGTTCAAACAGCCTGAACCAATTTTGGTCGAGATACATAGGAAAGAGAGTACATAGGAAGAGAGAAGAGTACCGGCGTCTTGCCGGGGCCATTCGCGAGAGAACATAACGATCCTTTTTATTTCGGGATTGGAGAGTCTCTTATTTCTAAAAGATAGCGAGAGAGGTACAACGATATCAGCTTACGAAAAGCCGGATGTCGTACGGGATGATAATAATGGCTGCTTAAAAGTGGCCGGGAAACCTTCCGGAATAGGCGAATGGCCCGGTTGGATTCGCTCCCGAACTTATGCGGGAACATTGGCGGTTGAATTTTCGGATTCTTGAAAAATTGCACCCTACTGAGGATGTAGATGGTCCAAAGTACACACTACGCCCGAGGACAAAAAAGTCGAAGGTATCTTCAGCATACACGAAGCCCGCTTGTAACTCACCGTCCTTCAAGTTATATATGTGGTGATTCGGAGAAGTTACCGGGCAACGACCAGAATGCCTTTCGGGAAACAGAAGAAGAAGCACAAGGATGAGAAGAAGAAGAAGAAGCAGCATGGCGACCAAAAGCACGCGGGCACTTTCGTCTTTCTCTCGTCGTGTGAGAACGTCGGACGTTTCTCGTTTCCTACGTTTATTGCCGACCTTCGAAACTTTGCCAATATTTCAGAGGTTGATCGCCGTAAGAGCGTTAAAGCGGGAAAGAGGGAGAAAGAGAGAGAGAGAGAGATGATGGTGCAGGAGAGCAAACGTTTCTCTTGCTGTTCCGACCTTGTAACGCCTCGCTACGCTCTATCGTTCCTCAAGAACGTTTCTCGACGCGAAGAACCTTTTCTCTGTGGGCCCTTGGGAGACGAATTTAGAGGACATCCGTAACGTAGAGAATACGAGCAAAGAAGTTGATTCCCCGGAGGAAAAAGTATAGTCGAAGAAAATTCGTAGGGTGAAGGCGGAAAGTCATTTTTCAGAAATGTTATCAGAACTTTTGTGAACGTATAAAGTAGCATGAATACTTTGATAGGACGAATATCGACTGTCTTAGCGAGTTTTCGAATGGTCTGGCTATTGACCATACATCAGTATTTCCGATAATATTTATTTTATTATGCGAATGACTGGAACGTCATTCTTCATGGTTCTTCGTACGAAAGAATCCAAAGATTATTATCCGCCATAGAGTTTAGCAGGGAATGTGGGACGTAGATCCTGTCAATAAAGCTTTTATGCGCTGTCGCTCATATACTGGGCGGTCTGCATTAAATAGCGAATCGATTTTATAATCAGTGACTGGTTCCACGTTTCGCGTGAATTGGAATAGAACAAATTTATCTGCAGTCGAAACGAGGAGTCGTTTAATGAGGATGGATGAAAACGTGGAGGGCACACGTTTGTTTAAAGCATTAACGAGGTCTAAACGACGATTCTCGCACAATGACGGCCCACGAAAGATTAAAGGTCGTGCGTGTACGCGAAATGAAAGAAAAACCCCAAAAGCGTAGAAGGACTGTGGCGAGGGGAGGAAGATATAAAGCTATACACAGGCACATATTAATGAAAAGGTTTGTGTGTGTGAGTTGGGCAATTGGGTTTATCGAACAAACTAATTAGAGGGTGAGGGTGAGCTCATGGGGAATGGCCCCCTGGGGAAACGAGTCTCACGCCCGTCGTCGAAGGGAATCGCAAAATTCGATACGGACTGTCTCTGGTACCGTCTGTTATGTACCTTCGAACGCCCTAATACCCCCAAATGATCGGGCCAAAACGCCAACGAAAGCAATGAAAACGCGAGCCGGGGAGTGATGGGGAAAAAATAAATCACGGCTTGTCGACTAAAGTCTCCGCATAGCCGTTGAAATATTGATTACAGGCCTAATTAAAATTCAATACAGACTGAAAAACAAAAAGAAATTCGTCATGATTTGAAGTACGATCGAAATCAAACCTCTCCACGTTTTCCATTCTCTCGTTAGGGCTGTTTATGGCCTCTCAAGTTTTCCCCTTGTGGAAACACGTCTCGGTTCTCTTTTTGCTGCATCTCTCTACGGCTTTCTCTAGAGAGCATTTTCTTTCTATACCCCAGTCAGCTGTGGCTCAGACAATCCCGTCTATAGAATTGATTTTAATTATTCCCTGCCCAGTTTCGCCCGAGTCTTCACGTTTCTTCTCTCGTGCACCACTGCGGGGCTTTTGGGCTTCTTTTGCAGAGCTCAACTTCCGGGCCCGTGAGGTACAATGCAGAGTTTTCGTCTCTCGCTCTTATATATAATCAGTGAAACGGAACTAGCGTCCGGCGGCTGTGTTCACACTGCAGAGCTTGTTCCGCCGGTGCGCGAAACAGATAAAAAACCGACGACAAGACCCAAAGGGATAGCGAAAAAGAGGATAAAGCTCACACTGCGGAAACTGTGGAACGGACGGAAAAATACATAGATAGAAAGAGAGAGAGAAAGAGAAAAAAAAAGAAGGGATAAAGTAAAATCGGGAGAAAACGAACGTCCACTGTTTGTCGAGCCAGGCGAACGAGTCTACTCTGGTGATCAAGACTCTTTTCCCATTCCCAACATTCGTTAGATAAGCCTTACGCGCGCGTTCGTGCTCCAAGAGAACTCGATAAACCTTTTCTACGTTGTCCGGTTTACTGACGAACTAGCAAATTGCAACGGACATTGGGCAATCTTGATCACGCGAGGAGATTCGAATGCAGGAAAAAAATCGGTATTAAATCGCGAAGCTGGATGAGAGAAGATGAATCGTTGGGCACATTCATCGTTTTTGGACGAACAGACGAAATGCGATTGGGTCTATAAATTGAAAACGTCACTCTTCTGGGACTCTTTGGTTTAGCGACAATTTCGCTTCTGTCTTCGCTAATTCTACTGTACCCCACAGTGGGGTATACTTTTCGATACTCCAAATGGAGACAGATTGGGTGTATATGCTGTGTGCATCAACATCGTTTCATCCCTCGCATTCTGAGAGAACTTAGTCCCTGCCTCTCTCTCGCTCTCTCTTTCTCTTCCGCCCCCCATATCATCAATGCTGAACCTGTAAACAAGACCCAATTCTTGCATGGGGTAAAATCAATGACCCGTTTAATTTGCCTTCAGCAAACCAGCTGGATGCATATATCCTCATTTTCCTTTTCGTCCAGCACAAACGTCATGTCTCTCACTCTCTATTCTCCTCTTTCACCTTATCCTTGTCAATTTCGCATTACACTTTAGTGCTCAGCTGAGTATGACCTTTGATCGAGCCAGCAGGAATCTTCGTCCCTTATTTCGTCGTCGTGCCGGCAAAGAGGGCTCAACTTTGCACTTCGGAGATTAATATGAGTTTTTAAATGGATTCGCATGAATTAATCTGTGGATGATACCTTTCCGTAATGTTTTTTTTTTTACGATATCTTATATGTTTTTCTCGTGTATATTTGTCGGGGCGCCAATTGATACACGCGGTTGTTGAGACGTTACGGAGATTTTGATAAGACAAATAACGAGTGAACGAGTATTGAGTGTATGTATGTATACATGTATAGATGACTATGTTTTGTCACGTCATTGCGAGAAAGTGCCACTGTTGCGAAAAGCAGCAGAACGAAACTCTATCAATCCTTAATTGTTCGCTTTATTTCACGGACATTACTCGACTTTTTGTTTGCTCAATTCTCATCCCTCAGTCCGGTTTCTTTCGTACGCGCCACGATCGCAGCGAGAGTCAACGAACGGACGTCCGACAAAAGACCGACTCGTACCACTTGGCTACATATGTGTATATATGTACGTTGCTATACGCGGCAATTTTCCTCCGCTCGCTCCCCTGTCCGTCGCGTTTTCCGCTCTTTTTCTTTCGCTTTCACCCTTTAGCTTCGACGCTCGACCGAGGGGCGTTTTTTTTGCGCTCGATTTAATCGAGACGGTTTTTATCGCTCTCTTCGACAGACGCCTGGAACTAACGAGCACACGCTGACCATTCACGTGTGATTAAAGGCCAAACAGATTACATTCTCCAACGGTATTACATCGTTGAATTATTGGAAGAAGACGGAACAGTGAAAAATTACAATGGCGAGACTAATAAATCAACTTTCTCATTTTGTTTTCGTTTTGAATAACGATATTTTGTCAAAAATATCGAAGGTAATGGGTTTTCGTTTTATTTATGCTGTAATTAGCTGTCATCGGTACAAAATTCTTCATAATATGTTGAAAGGGAGTTCAAACATGGTAATGAATATATGTAGTAAATTAACATATTAAAGTTTCGAAATGTGGACAGTAAATTAATTAGGATATAATGAGATTCAGCGTTTGTTGCGGAACCTTTGATCGCCCGACGATAATAATTGCAATTTGAACCATGATTATCCAATGGCAGTACGAGCAAAAATATCGACATATACGTGTAAAAATATACTACATATATACTGACTTTGAGTATTTTTATATATTATAACACGTATGTATAATATAATAAAATATTCATCGTGAAAGAACGACGTAATTAATAGGGTTTATTAAACAATCGATCTGCTGTCGATAATATCGACGGAATTAAAGCGTGTGGTTTTGTACGCATAGACCATCGGACGTTTTAGGTTCATGAGCAAATCCCAGTTGGCGGGTTCAGAAAGGAGTGAAGTATAGCGAGAGGTGTGCCGGTTGGTAAAGTGAGGCTTTCTCGCACCCGCGGAATCGGCAAATTTATTGGCACGCTCTCTCTCTCTCTCGTGATGTGATAGCGGGATGGCTGGTGCGATTAAAACGACTATCGCCAAAGGCTGCGCTCGACATTCATCGATGGCTCCTATATATGTCGCAGAGAGCATCAACTATATACTCTCATCGTTCGTGGGGTGCGTCCCACTGCTCTTCATTTTCACCAATTCTCGGCCATACATTTTTTTTTTCACGCGATTTTTCATTCGATAGTGAATACGACAAAATTCCGATAAAATATCATTCCATTCTCGCACTTCTCGTCTCGCCATATATATACATATATATATATATATATATATATATCTATATAATTGTATATACAAAATCAGAGCAACACATGTCAAAATATTCCGAGTGGTTTGACGATTGATTTTTTGTTCTCAATTTATTTTTATGAAGAAATTCTTTCTCTGTTTGGTAAATTCAAATATCGACAAGTGTTGCACACGCTCGCAAAAAGGGTTTCTTACGTGCTGTCTTCCGGAAACGATATATCTACTAACGCGGATGTCACGTTCCGTGAAGGAGCCTATACACATAAGACTTTCACTACTATAGTCCCCCCCCGCCCCTCACCCTGCGACGACTTTACAACCGCTTCATTTCATCCTCATCTACTGCGATCTTCCAGTTTCGAGCGTTTTCATTCCCTCTCCCGCCATTCACCATACATGATACATGAAGGTAGAATACGAGCAGTAGCAACGGCACATGCATCCCTGGCATTCCGTGGGCATGACACTCACCCGATCACCGTTCCGTGAAATCATGCCTCGTGAACCCGGGATCTCCCACACCTCATCCTCATACTATGCTCTTCACTGTACCGTTTGCTTCTCACCCGTGAGTTCTTGCCCCATTCTGGGGCACTTCATACTCTGTCTCTCTCTTCCCCCCCCCCACTCTCTCTGCCCAACCACTTCGAACTCTCGTATGCTCTGTGGCGCTCTTACATACTTGCTAAATCACCCCATCCAAGCCCACTGACGACGTTGCGATACTCCCAGTGAAACTATTCACAATCTACCCTAACCCTCTTCACCTACGACGCAATTTAATCGTACAACGTACCAACACTTGCAACCGTGAATTGGCAACACCGTGAAATGAAGTGTGAAAACGATTTATAATGATGATTGAAGATTTTAGATCTGTTTTAATAGTGGGCTGAGTACAACCAATTTCGTAGAATTATTTAATAATAACACAATGAAAATGTATTATAAAAATGATTTATTGATTGGTAAAGAATTTTTGAGAAAATTAGGTTTGTAGTCAAGATAACATTATTGAGATGTGATGATTCCTGGATGTTGAGTAACACAGGGAGTAAAAATATATTAAACGTGAAGACCAAGAATTAGCTTTGCTCTGATCTTTTATTGATCAATAAATAACTCAAGTTTACTAAGCGGTGGATAAAAATAAATGAATGATCATTGATTTAAGCCGAAATCTTGAGGAATTACTTTGAAGGGAGAATTAGACGTGGCAATATTTAAAACTATTCATTTTATTTTCAAAAAGTAAAGATTAGCTCAAACTAATAGTCAGTGACGGAGTTTTATAGATATATGTGAGTACGAGAGCGTGTAAACGGGAATATATGTTTGATACAATGCACATGCAGCCAGATATTCAGCTTGGACATTTCCCTTTTTGGAAAGCCGGCATAATGTAGAAAACTGGGCCAAACTAACATAAACCACCCTCGAATCTGTCTGAGGGGGTGGAGAATACACGAAGCGTTGGAATTTTCGGTAGTATAACAGCCGTCGCGTACGCTTTTCCTCTTTTCACTCTTTAACCCTCTCCGAGCCTCATCCTCTCTTACATTCACTTATATGCTCTGCGCTGGTAAAATTGCATGCGACGTGTGTGAACGAAAAACGCGCGTGAGCGTTCCTTGTACAAACGGCAACGTCGACACATCGTCATTTCTCGCATCGTCGCCTCGTTAACCTTTTAGATCTCTCTCGCAACGATACACACTAAAGCGTGCCATCGTGACTTGAATTTTGAGATCGACAAGCAAAGTAATGTAAAAGTTTTCGTCGATTGCTCCCTGTCTCAGGATAAATAAATCAAGTACAGGAAGTATATATTTTTTACGACAGCTATAAGAAGATTTATGGTGAATGAGAAGAAATCTGCCAATCGTTGAAAATCAGGAATAGTATTTTTTTTTTAAGATTAGTCTGCCTTCTGTAAACATGATTGAGATCGAATTCACTTTTGCTGCTTTATTCTTACCATGATTGGTTGATTCCGATATGAGGATTCAGATGGATTTTTAATGGTAAAATATTTGACAGTCGAATTTTATCAAGGGCGTGGTTATGAGCCTCCTATGGCGCGCTACAGCATGCATATCAGACCCCGGACTTATAAAAAATAGATATGAGCATTATGAGATAGTATAATAATCCAGAAGTATGCATGTTGAAAATATTATAGCCCTCTAGATCCTCAATCATCGAAGTCGAAAACGATGAGTTAAAATAGTTACGAGTGTTAAAGTATACTTTCGATCGATTCACAAGAGAATCACGAAAAGTCTTTTATTTTTATATACTTTCCGGGCGTGTACTTAATCCCATTTCTACATTACTAGACGCTCTATCACCGTATACCAAAGTTAGTTGGATTAGTTCCGACGATAGTTTGTGAGAATTGCACGTCGAGAGGATTCAAGACCAGGTATATGGTTGAAGCAAGAGCTTCGGCAACGTAACGACGAATGATGCCATTAAGGGTCGTGAAATTCTCTCGTTTCTTGCAACATAATCGACTTACTTACTTTCTCTTTCGTTCGTTTACGCGAGAGCTTTTTCTCTTTCTCGGATATAAGCACAAGTTGGAGCGTTTTCAACGAAACTCAATGAGATTCTCATTCCTTTGCCTGTTCGTCCATTTTCGCCTCGTTCTCTCTTACCCCGTTTCAACTCTTCAACGGCTCTGTCTCTTCTAACCCCCAAGCTCGTTCGGTCAAAGTCCGACTTCAGCCAGTCGTCTCAATCCTCGATTCTTGTATCTCTCATTCTGCCTCTCTCTCTCTTTCTCTAATCACCCAAAAGAGACTTTCGATTTCGTCGCAGACCCAAGAATTCAAAAACTCCTCGATAGACCAAAAGCATCAGTCGACGCCCTTTCTCTCTCTCTCTCTCTCTCCTTCATGGTATCGGCTAAGTTTGGTGAATGAACTCGTTGGTGTTCACGAATTAATTTAATTATGGTAATGGACGACATTTTCCAACTGATTCTCTTCTCCCGCAACGACCGAAGTTGACTTCGACGAATTAAAAAGTCAATTAACTCGTTCGAGCATCTACACATAGCTGTCTCGATAATGAGACGACCATGTACCGTGACTACGATCGTTAGGGTTACAGCGCCCATTACGTTTTATGAGGGAAAATGAAGGGAAAAAAATAAAAATATTTATTGGATGAGCATTGGATCGTCATGACGGCCATAAAGCGAGAGGAATGAAAAAAAAAAAAAATAACGCAATGCATTCCAAGGCTTCGAGCGAATCTCGTTATTTCTTCACGACCAAATCACCGGAAAAAGCTTTGGGCTCTCTTTCGCTCTTAATTCTGCGGCCGCTTGAGGCCTAACCCATGCTTAGATGGTTGATGGCTTCGCCTCGTGTTCAGTACCCCCTTTCGCCCCTGCCGTTGGTCGTCGAGCTGGTAAGCCATCAAGTTGTCGAGGGAGTCGATGGCCGTGATAATTTAATGGGCGGGACATAAACACACACATACACACACAACTCTATTCCCAGGAAATAAGGGTAGATCTTCGTCGTATTCTCTGTTGGTTGCTTTTCAAAATTTCCTTTCGTTGGCTTTCTCGTCGAGACCTCGAAACTTTGCCAGAGCATTCATCTTCTAGCACAAAAAAAAAAAAAAAAAAAAAAAATGAGAACAGCAAAAATACGAAGTTGCGTCGCTTCACTGATCCCTGAACCCAAACAAAGAGTTTTTGTTGTTGTTATTTTTTTTCTGTATCTATCCATCGTTGCTGATACAAAATATACACCATTTCCGTGTGAAATAACAACCCTGATACCGCGGTCAAGTAGTATGTCGAGAGGGTTCGACGAACATGAAAAGAACGTAGATGCTGGTCCACAAGATATCGACGAAGTGAGCCCGGCAAAAGGAAGTTTTGACCACGGGGCACGTAGTGAAGAAATTGCACTGGTGGTTTTGCACTATATATTCTCTCTATGTACGGATACTCTTCGTACGGTATTTGGAAACGCAAGATGGATAAAGAAAAACCTGGAGTATATCCCAAGACGATGGTTCTCAATTCGTCAGTACTGCACTTCATTCATCAGCAGATCATAGAAATTTTTTACTGTTAACGAAGCAATAAAATATGATTTTGAAGTACGAGTTATTGATTTTGAAATAATTGAACGAGCTAGGATGATTCTCGAGTCGCTCGTTATAAATGGATACGTAATAATTACTAATCGGCTAGTAAATGGACTTTTTTTTGGATGACGAAGAAAAGTTTTAATTGGACGGAAGCAAAGGGACTTTTGATTATGAAACGCGGATGTTGCGTAGCTTTGGGAACGTATGATTCCCATTAATGTGGCCGAGGAATGATCAAAGTAAAACCCCCAAACGTTCTTCTCAATCTCCTTTATCCCTCATTCCTTCGTGTCCCTTTCGGGCCATAAGAGCAGTCAGTCTGTTCCGTAGCATCGTTTTAACCATCATAACTGGTCATGATATCGATTACTCGTCCCCACGAGATTGGAGACACATGCCAGCACTCGAGATTCGCTTTCCCTCGCTATATATGCGCACGACGCACGCACGCACGCAGGCACACACAACCACACATGCACGCGAGAGACCATGGTAGTCCCAAGTGTTTCAGGACGCAGAGCTTGCAGCAAGCATAACGGGAGACGTAGTGAAGTGTGTAGGAGGGGTCCTTTGACCGGTTTCAGAGGAGACCCAGCCCTTCCACGATATGAACGGGGAGACGTCGTGGCTACCCAGCAACGCTAGCTTTGTTGGCTGGATCTTCTCAATAGACCGAAGCCCGATTGACGCCCCAGCGTCGTCGTCGTCATCGACGTCATCGCCTCCCCCACTCTCCTTATGACCATGGTCCGTTCTAAGGGTCTTCAGTTGGAGTCAGGACCCTTGGATTGTAATTATGCGCGTGTAACTTCGAATCGGCACAACGTGATGCCACTCGCTTGGGAGACACCGCAGCATGGATGATGGAAGGATGCATATAGCAGAATCGAGAGTGATAGGGAGTAGCAAATACATGAATACATAAGCGGTGAATACATCGCGCCAGGGACGCGATAGAGAGAGGGGATAGATGGCGTGAGTGTGAGTTTGAAGTCACTTGAAACGTAAGGAAGTTTCTGTAAAGGAATATTGGTCAGTTACTCAGCTGGCGGGGCTTTTAGTTCTGTGCCCAAAGACTTCAAAACTCTCAATACCGGAGAAGCTTCTATTCAAATCTTAGATAGTGCCTTGATAGATAGTACATAGATTGGTTTGATAAACCTTGCTGAGAGCTGGTAAGGGCTGATGGATACAGAGACGACGTTCGTGATCAAAGATGTGACGAACATCAGGCCGTTAATGTATATTTCTATATACAGAACTGCAACGTAGTAACCTCAAGGCGCGACGGCGAGCGATGATGGGCAAAGAGAAATGTCTCTGGTGATAGGGTGCAAAAGGCACGGTGAGGGAGAACCAAGTGAACCAGAGTCGAGAAATGAAAAAGAATGTTTCTCACTGAAGAAAAGATGGGAAGAAGAGCGTCAGATAATCATTTCGTCATCAAAGCTGTGTAAAACTTGAAAGATATATATATATATATCTAGGGAAGAAAAGGCGAAAAAGAAACGAGAGAAACGGCTATATGGACGACGGAGCGTTGAAGAGGATACGTGTATACGGTGTATATAGTTTATATACGCTTCTACGACCAAGGGAAAAGTCACCGATGCGAATTCAGCACTGGATTAGTTTCATCCACGGTGAAAGATACTGTCAGAGATACATATATTATATACCGTCTACCATATACAGACACAACTCGTCTCCAGTGCCTAGGCATATAAAGAAAATGTTGATGGTACTGCGATGCTCCACGTCTGCTTCTCTTCCATGCTCGTGCAGAGGCGTCGAAAGTGTGTTGCTTTGACGGTTTGCGAAGGAGAGAAGAGGAGTGAAGCTCTTTTGAAGTATACCTATTTACGGTAGAACGCTCAAATGTTACCGTGAACTCTGGCACTAGGCACAGTTGCTATATTACTCGCGACATGTTCATTCCTACGACCCGTGTCTGTTGTGCAAAAAAAAAAAAAAATTTAAAGAAAAAGACATATGACAGAAAACGCCTTATCGTTTAAAACCATTTGAGCGTATACGTTGTTCATAAGCATTGAATATACGCCCTTATGTTTTTAGATTAATAATATTTATTATATGTCTTTGTGTACTCCATGATGTCTTGGCTTACCTCGCCATTTTGTTTGCGCGAATCATCCCCGCCATGCCATAGCATGTTTAAATCAATGGCTATTAGGAAAGCAAACTGACAATAACCTCGATATTTATTAGAAAATGTTTGGGTTACTTTTGTATATAATCAGAATTTTGAAGATTTCGTTAAAAATTACTCTCGGAATGAGGAACGGTTCAAGTTGATCGAGACATTTTACCATGGGCTCGATCATCACTTCTCGCCCATATGATGATGAAGATCATCATTCTAATTTGCCAAGAATACTTATTTCAAAATTATTATCGTCAGAATAATAATCAATAGTAAGTTTTCATTGCTGATTCCAAGACCCGAAAAGCCTATTGGTCCACAAAGCGGACACGTGGCATACAGATGGAGAACCATGATGATCAGAGTACATGATGGAGTCTGGTAAAATGCCGAGGCAAACATCAGTGCGATGGCGTTATTGCTGGGTGAGAAAATTCGAGAGTGCTCTATGAGCGTAAAAGCAAGCAAGGGAGGGAGACCTATGGAACATCTCCAAATGAGAATTGATCAGAGCAAGAGAGAAAGAGAGGGAGAGAGGTGAAGAGAAAGGGTTACTGAGTGTGAACGGTGGTCTGGGCCGGATTTCCCTATCGAACCGTACGTTTGGGATCATCCCTCGTTGCTATCAGACGAGTCTACTCGTTGCTCCCGCTCTACAAATTTTATCCTTCTCACTCTCTCTTCGTAGCACCGCACTGTGCTGTTTTTTCGCACTCTTCGTTGGTTCTCGACTATCCTGGCAAACAGTACGGGATGAGCGTGGGGATGGTGGGGGTTTTACCAAGGGAACTGCATCCATTAACGTACACGTGATAGCTGGGAGAAAGAGAGCTGCGTTTGCACACGTGCACATATACATCGCGTCAGAATGGCGTGGAATTTGTATGAATGGTATGGAGAGAAGTTGCGGATTTGAATTGATGAATAGCCCCACCTGTATACGCGCCAGGCGGGTCCGTATTGAATATTACAGAAGCGCCGAGAGGGAAGACGGGCATCGATTTTTCTCTCCAAACTCATCGTTCAATACACACAAACACACACAGCCTCCATGAGTTACCTATGCACATGCATACACCACTATCAGCGTGAGAGTGCGTGCACAAAAAGAAAATGAAAAAAATGGCACAGAATAAAATATACGAAGGCCACATTAAGGGAGACGGACGTCAACGAGAGTTAAAAAAAAAAACAAAAAACGGAAAAGTGATGCAGAGAGTCGAGAGATGCTCCACTGATGACATTTCATATTTTTCTTAATTCACATGCGGCATTTCACTCCACACTTATCCGTGAACGGATTAATCTCGCATGGTTCGAAAAGCGGAAAAACGTGAGATAGAAAAATGTTTGCATCATCAAACAGTTCCTGTTTCATTTCAATACGCGCAAGTCTATTCAGCGAATAGAAAGGAGACTAATGAACGTGAAATCGTTGAACACGATTAAGTAGATATCTCGTTATCGTCGCCAAACTCCATCCGTTATGTCGTTATGTTTTCACCAATCAGAGTGGAATGACATTTCTCCATTTGAAAATTGTACATCTTTCTTTCATCACATCGTCCGCCACAAAGTTTCGAATCAAAGAGTTTCGATGAAAAAAAAATATATATATTTTTTTCATTCATTTTAATCCTTAGTCTTTTGAAACTTCGTTAGTTGTCGACGTCAACAAACATTACAATTCTCTCTGGATATCTCTCTGGTGTTAATTACTGATCTGAAGATGATCGATGTCCTTCGTCGAAAGGGATATATTATATATACATATATATATACATATATATATACATATATTTACATTCACAGGGTATATAGAAGCATTTCCACCCTCGTGAATGTTTTGGGATGCTGTGCGAAGGGTCTCGGTTAACGAGGAAGTAAACGTTAATTCGTATTGATTGCATTTGGAACGAGGGTTACACGCGGAGACATCTCGAGATTACTTGGTGGCTGGTGGTGGTTCAGCTGGACTATGTAGGTATGTATGGTGAGAATCGCCAAGCCGAGAGTGCCAGCTTGAACGAGAGGAAGGGGGGTTGCAGCTTACCAAGAGAGGAGAAGCCTCGACGTTGTGTTTCGAAACTCTCAGAGAGTTCCAGTCAATTTCAATTTTCGAAACCAATTACTCAAGCGCACCCGAGCAATCGACGTTTCGGCGGTGACCTTTGTGTTACGGGAACACAGCAGGGGAGAGGACTATGTGGTGTACGCGCATCAGGGGTGAGAGGCAGCACTCTCGCGACTCAACACACACATATATATATATAGGTCTAGCACTTCCTGATGGCTTGCAACATCCTTCAACTGGTCTCGATCGATGATCAATAAATATATATATATATATATATCTAACGGCCAAATACTATTGGCAACAAATGTTTCTGGTGTGCAATGACATTTTTCGAATGAAGCATAACCCGGCAGAATTTTGATCATTTTATTCCCTGCTGGTTTTGATTTGGTATAATCTAGCTGGAACTCAAACAACGTCACATAATTTGGTAGGAATCATAAAAAAATAATTGAATGATTATTTTTGAGATGAGTGTGATTATTAAGTTTGATCGTATTATGTATTTTGTCTCTGCTTGAGCCTAGGACGCCATACAGTCTATTTCTATGGTCTCTAACCTTTTTGATATTTTTTTGTGCCCTTTTTTTAAGCCCCGAATTTTTTCGATGATTATAAAATTTCATTTTTGTCAAATTAGACGTTTTGCTTTTAACATGTCGTTTAAATGTCACAGCTCATGAGTCAAAAGCAAGTAGCCCAGATATTTTTAAGTTCGATTGAACAGACTGATGTATTTGTATAATGGGTAAACTATATGCAGGGAGCTCTAAGCGTTAAACAATTGAAAAGGCCAGGGGGGAAAACCACTTTGGTTTTTCTCCTGGTACCTTCAATTTTTTGTGAAATACAAGTTTGGCAGTGAAAAGCCGAGGTCTATAAAATATTTTGTCCTTATCAAGAAGTCCCACGATTTCTGGATTTTTTTATACTGTAAATGCTGTACATGGAAAAGCAAGGCAGGGTGCAAATCTGTCCAGTCGGAGGTTTCGTATAACGGGCCATTACTAAACTGGTGTACACCTGACAGACTGCAGAAAAAAGAGAGGGCGCTGATGATTTTGTACGCTTTGGGGGTTGAAATGCTGTGTATCGTTGCGTTGGTGCAAAGAGAAGAAACGAGGGAAAGTGGAGGGAGGGTGCGACTGGTTCGTTCGTTCGTTCGTTCGTTCGTTCATGGCGAGCCACAGCAATTTGCGCTACAATTTAAAGAAGGCTGGCTCGAGCGGCGAGGGAACGTTCTCTCGTGCGCGTCCCCTTCGCTCTCTTTTCTACTTTATATTTCGAGTTTGTAATGGTAAAACTTTCATAACGACCCGTCCGTTTGAATTATGCACGAGGCGATGCTGCGCGTGAGACGAGAGGGAGACGGATATATATGTATATATATGTATAAATGAATGTGGATATATGCAATACGACGAGAGATAGAGAGAAAAGAAATTTTGTACTACCGTAACCCCGGTCTGATTGCTTGACGATACGGTTGTCCTTGCCGAATACACAAGCCACCGTCAATTGTTTTATCCCCATGCGTATTCTTCACTGATTTATCCAGCGAAATCTTAATATTATCTCACGAAAAACGTTATATACTTTAAATAAAATATTTAAAAATCACAAATAGAGCGAAATTGTTTGTATTTTACGTATAAGTAAACATGAAATAAATTAGAAAGTATCAAATATTTTCAGACAGCCTTGATAAGAGCGTTGCTTTCATGCACGAGTCATTCTATTACTTCTGAAGTATACAACACTATTTTTTCCCTTCCTTATAATATAAACAATACACTAGAAGGAAAATATCTCTGAGACCGAATTAAGTTTGAATTTTAATAATGATTTAGGTCCACGCTCGAGTAACGTGAATTTCAATGATAGTTTGAACTTAAACTCGTGCGAACTTTCCATTCAGGTGTAAATGAACAATGAGTGAATGGTACAATTATACAAACAAAACAAAAAGAAAGCAGCATGGAGAGAGAGAGAGAGAGAGCGTTTTGAGCTTAGAAGCAGGTAAACTTTAGATCTCACGGGCGTAAACTAACCAAAGGCGTTGCTTCACGCAATGGAACTTGGGGATGTGGTTACAAGACTGCGGTTCTCTCATTGTTCTCAGCCTATATAGTTCCGTTTCATCTACATCTCGTTTTCTGCTCCATTTTCTTCACGCTCTCATGCGTTTAAGGAAACATATCCCGATGTGCGAAATAAATATTGCTCGCTCTCTTCCTTTTGCATGCGTGGGTATATTAAAAGAATCAATCAATCAATCAATCAATCAATCAATCAATCAATCAATCAATCAATCAATCGATCAATCAATCGATCAATCAATCGATCAATATCTCTCTCTCTCTCTCTGTCTTGCATCCCCTTAGTTCTCACGATATCCCGTCACATCAGTACCTCACATAGCTCCTGTTTGTACGTAGCTGCGATTCAGATTACCCGGAAATACTGGCTGCTGGCTGCTTGCCTGTGTTGTCGTACCGTCGGTTAATTAGCTTTACGCGTTCAATCTCAGAGATGCGGTTCGCTCTGCCACGCTTGGAAGCCATATATATACATATATATATATATATATATATATATATATATGTATATATAGGTGTGTAGGAGTCGTGTATATGTACACGACTCCTACACACCTACAGACATACAAACACATATTATATACGCATAGATATATATGGACAATTCTCTGTTGCTCGATATGCTTTCTATCTCCGTCTCTCGGTTGTTTCTGTTCCGACTGTTGGAGACGCAATAACGCGCCCTCTCCCATGAATCTCCTATACGACCTGCGGACGCGCCAGGCACAACTGTGTTCGCATACGTGGGATTACCAAACGAATGCTCTATGCAGGCGTTGTACGATCTAACCGAATGCCCGTGGTAATCCGTATTACGTTTCTCTCTCTCTCTGTATCCCTCTGTGTGCGTGTGTGTGTTTGTCCTATACGTATATTTGATATGAGGAAATCAAGCAACATCTCGGTATAGCGTCGCAATTGCAACCTGTCCGTCGACCAGTTATTCGTGTGCGTGCGTCTCTGTGGTGCTTTGAAGCTCGCGCGGAAATTTCGACGTAGCCAACGACAATTTGCTACTGCATGGCTCGTGGTAAGTGCTCAACAAGCTTAGCATGTCGAACGTCACTGGATTTTCCGAGCAAAAATTGTTAGAGTCAAAAAAGAAAATTGGTCAAGTTAATACACAAAGGGACGCAATTTCATGAATGTGTTTGTCCGATATGGCAATTATTAATATTTCAACTTTTATCAGCGTGTAAAATGATTATTTAAATGGCGAAAATTTTGGGAGTTAATATCACTCACATCTTAAGAAATTTTTGACGCGAGTCATTGTGACACAGAACAGAGTAAATCATTTTTTTAATCAGGAAATCGGTGAATGATATTTTCTTATAATTCGATCGAACATTTTTTTTATACAAAATATATTTAAGCATGATAGCTAATTAACTCAATCTATTGATGAGGAACTATGTAGGGCCATTCTTCGATTAATATCAATGTTAGATTTTTTCGAATATACGCGACCATTATTACCCCTTCAACATAATTTATCGGACCTCTAGAATATTCGGAGGATTGTGTAATATAGAGAGAGTAGAGTCGTCGCATTGTCCAAGGGATTGGCAGAAAATCGCTTCGTGAGTTAATTGAGAAGCCTCGAGGGATACGCGAAGAGGAGAGAAACTGGAGAGATTGAACGAGAGGAGAAAATCGTCGTCGTCGTCGTCGTCGTCGTCGTCGTCGTCGTCGTCGTCGTCGTCGTCGTCGTCGTCGTCGTCGTCGTCGTCGTCGGCGTTGTCGTCGTAGTCTTCGTGGGTAAGAGCGATCATTGATCCACGTTGCGATTTCCATACAATTTATTTTTCTCTCTCCAAAGCGGAGATATAAAATCGATATCGTTGGACAATGTTATTATAGTCGCTTTATCAATCAAACGAGGCGCGTCTTATCGAATAAAAGATTTTAATTGCGACGAGACTGGATAATTGACAATTGCGGAAGATTCTCCGTTATTCTCATCCCGCACCACTCACGCCAATTACCAATGCTGATTTATATTATTACTTGAGAAGATTCATCGTACCATTGGCGAAAAGTTATACTTTTTTTTTTTTTTCAACGCGACGTATAGATAAGGCTCTCCCGAGTCTCTGATACGATGAGCGTGATAATGAAATATGTTTTGTGCGGAATTTTTAGAAGGAAAAAAAATGTTTAAACTGTTTTTTTTTTAATTCTTTTAATGGGTTAATTTTTTCAACGATCGAAAATATTTTATCAAACATCTTTTTTTTTTTTCAATGCTGATATTTGAGGAGGAATTTTTTTGTAGAATCAAGACTCTCGAGAATTGAAAGAAAGGGAAGAACTCGTTGAGAATATAAACCGATGAAACTCCGAGAGATAGAAGAGTTTATCAACGGATATAGGCTGCGCGTCTCGAGTGAATATGAATATATGTATATGTATATATATATCTATGTACAGAGAAGAGTTGCGGAATCTATAGTAGCTGAGGGGACTCCAAGGGAATGGAGCGAAGAAAGGCGGGAATGTATATGAAGCAAATAGCTACAAATAGAATTAACGCTGGATACAAGAGTCGCTTCATCGAATGCCTGATTTCCCAGCGGTGCAAAAATACCATTTAGACGAGAGAGAAGGGACAGAGAGAGAGGGGGGGGGGGGAGAAGAGAGCGAGAGGAGAGAGAGAGAAAGAGGAAAGCGGGGATTGAAAATCGGTAGCGTCACGGGACGCTCGGTGAAAGAGAGAAAGAGTGAGAGATATATAAAGGGAGAAAAAGGGAGAGAGCAAAGCGCGTCGATACGCAAGAGAACACGCGCGATTCCGAACAAAATTTGTTCCCTCTCGCTCCCTCTGTCTCTGTCTCGCTTTCGCTTATCCGATTCTACATTTTGTTTTTTCTCTCTCCGTCGATCTATAGCTATCTATCTATACATGTGATTCTGTCGCTAGCCCTCCGGGTCCACCGGTTTATCTAATTGCAAATCCGCTCACGTATCGTACTTTTCAATCTCGTCGGCATTTCGTGCTCTGCGCGCGTCCGTGTGAGTCGAAGAACTCTCGACGAGGAAGTGGCGGGGCGACATTGGCGGAAAAATGTGTTTTTTCCTCTCTCTCTCTCTCTCGGTCTCGCTTCGCAGCAAACGTTATCCTGCATGTAGAGGGATGAGTGTGTAGGCAATTGCGTATAATCGCGAGGAAAAGTCACGGTTAGTGTGGTGACCAAGCGAGTACTGGAATTCAACGTCGTTCTTTCACGTCTATATTGCGATTCAATTTTTACTGAATGCGGGTATAAAATAACCTACAAAAAATTATACATATAAATTACACGCCATTCCAGGCGAACCTAGGGGAATTTTCGAAATTCCCGTGTCATGAAAAGAGTCCACAATTTTTTTTTTTCCCAAGTTTATTCTTCCCTGGAATAATATAAATTAAGTTGAGAGCGATACGAGTTGGGTTATATATGTGTAGATTTGAAGAGGACTCGAGCAAAGAGCGCGAACTGGACTTGAGAATTTTCTCTCTTGAAGTTACACACTTTCACCGTAAAAGCGGCTTCTTTTTCAAGAAGTGACACTCTCGCGAAATAAGGCGCGAGAGGGAGAGATAAGTCACGTAGCCACTGGAAGAGCAAGTGGAAAAGTAAAGGAGTTGAGAGAGGGAGAAAAATAAGGGAAAAGAAAGAGGGATAAAGACAGAAGGAGAAATGTCGAAACGGAGAGTGTATCAGCAATGGCTGATCTGTGGTGAAGTTTCCACTTAATATATATATATATATATACTCTATGCCATACAAGTAGATCGTATCTTTTGGGTAGATCTGCACTTATAGATAATAACTGCAGTTTCCTCCCAACAGCTGTTGGATTCAAACAATAGAATGGACCATCCAAGCCGTAGCATTGATGATAAGGTCGCAGCCGAGAAGCACGAAGAGCAAAGAAAGTTAAAATTGTTGAAAATTGCTGCTGAGAAAGATATGTCACCACTAGAAGAGCAAGAAAAGCTTGGATTTTTTTTTTTTTAACGCAGTTAATACGAGTAACTTAAATTTTAGCATATGACGACGTTGGTGAAATGAAATTTTTACATCCTTTTCGGCATTTTGAGAAATTATCTGATTGGGAATTATCCGCTGATTACAAATTAGGGAAAAGTTTCGGTAAAAACTCAAAAGTGTTACGGAAAAAATGTAGGAAATAGTAAAAACTTCGTGCTTTGTGGTATTGCGAAAGTATGGGGACGTATGACGGTATAGATGGGTGAATTCTTGGAGGCTGGAAAAGCCGCAGAGCTGAATTTATGTGACCATCCATGGGCCGTTTATTCTCCGGTAACGTACCACGACCAGCAGTAGTAGCATCAGCAGCATTGCCACCACTACTGGTTCCTGTTTTATGGCAAACATCGTCCCTCTAGCCTCGGTCCAATGGAGTTGGCGGATGATGTCGTTCCTCCTGATGGTGCACAGAGATCCGCACGGTAAAAACCATAAACATGGGTGTAGAGCGTGCCACACGATACTACATAAATATCGGGTGTGGACGCGAGGCCGTTTTCGCTTTGGCCGCAGCCAGAGAAAAGAGTAAAGAGATATATGCACGTCTCTCTCGTCTGCTTGGTCGACGATGGTACTTCGCCTCCAGCATGTACTAAACCGACGAAGATCGAGGTATCATTGGAAAAAATATATCTATTCTTAATCTCACTCACAAGCTTCGTAGATGGATGATGTAAATGCTATGTCATGATTTTCATCGATTCGTGCATCAAGTAAATTCTCAAGCCAAAAAAAAGACTGAAAGTGTTAATCTTGATTCGTTATCGAGAAAGTTTTTGTTCCTTTTTACTAATTCATAGTTCGTAGAACCCTTCGATCCTACGAATTACAAAATAATAAATATTATTGAATTATTAGGTGCTGTCGTTCAGGTTAAACTCTCAATACAAAATGGTGAAAGGAAATATATTTTCAGCTATATAACTTCAATCAATTATCGTAATTGTTGCTGTTTATCTGGTACACATCAAAATTCTGCAGAATACATTTTTCGCGAATGCTCTGTTAACGGTTACGACGTAGTAATCAACGCCAGTAGTGCTGAGATATAAACGAGCATTGGGCGAAGATTAATTAAGTTTCGGGGCAAAGAGGGACAAAGCGTGGTCTGAGACAAGAGGAGAGAATGAGATGGTGTAACAGAGACTGTTCTTGCACCAGAGATCGTGCTTTTCCCTAATTAAAGGATCCCCCATAGTATAAGGCAGAAGCAGACGAGACAAAGACATAGAAAGGAAGAGAGAAGTGTGTGTGTGTGTGTGCGCGGGTGTGTGTGTGTGCGTGAACGTGTGTGTGTGAGAGAGAGAGAATGAGAGTGAGAATGAGAGTGAGAGAGAGAGTGAGAGAGAGAGAGAGAGAGAGAGAGAGAGAGAGAGAGAGAGAGAGAGAGAGAGAGAGAGAGAGAGAGAGAGAGAGAGAGAGAGAGAGAGAGAGAGAGAGAGAGAGAGAGAGAGAGAGAGAGAGAGAGAGAGAGAGAGAGAGAGAGAGAGAGAGAGAGAGAGAGAGAGAGAGAGAGAGAGAGAGAGAGAGAGAGAGAGAGAGAGAGAGAGTGAGAGAGAGAGAGGCGATGAATGTATAGCGCCAGATAGTAACCATAGGGCTTTGGATGGAGCTTTTGCTTCCATCTCTCATCTCGATACTGGTGTTCTACTATTTTACGCGTAGGTCACTTTCTCTCCGCTTTCACCGAAAATTCATCGAGAGATACATTCATTCTTGTGAGTCTCTCTTGGCTTTAATACATATACAGAAGAGAGAAAAGAGAAAATGACGATATGGGGGAAAAAGGAACGAGGGTGAGCAGTGAAAAGGGGGATGAAAATTCTCTCCCAGCAGTTGCATTAGGTGATTGCCAGAGACGCTCGAGGTAGGCACTGGGTACGATGGTGACCATGTCGACGAGAAGTCAGAGTCAGGGAGAGAGGGAGAGGGAGAATGCAATACGAGATGGGGGATGAAAGAGAGGTGAGCCACAGTGTAAGGCGGACACGCCGAGGGAACGTGATAGAAACAGTGCGGCGAGGTAGAAAGGGGTGGAATAGGGTCAACGCAAAGAACTAAAGAAATGAAAGAGGATAAGAGAAGAGGCGGAGAAATAAGAAGAAAAGACAAGGTAAAGTCACGGGTTGGTCTCGACACCCGAAAGGGACACTCACTCTCACGACTTTGTTCATGCTTAGGTACAAGTTTCATGAAGACGTATATATATATAGCCGAGATTCTATTCATATATATAGATTCCCGATAGAGGGAAAAAGACCGAGACGAGAGAAGGCCGTAGGTACAGAAAGGTAGAACGTCGAGTAACTTACGATATCTTACGTTTGTTTTTTCTCTTTTCCCTCTTCATGGTCGTTTTTGATTTTGTCCTTTTCTACTTCGTCTCATTCGTCCTTTTATTCTTCTTCTTCTTTTCCCTATTCGTACTTTCTACTTGCTCCCCTTTTGAGTTTGCCGGTTTTACTTTTATCCTTTCTTGTCTCCTCGTCTCGTTTTCGTCGTCTTTTTCTCTTTCAGCGTTATGGGCGAACCAGCAAGAAACGAAAAGCGGACGACACCGCGACTCCACGGATATATAGTTTAAAAGTTTTTGGAGGTGCGGATTGGAACTGCCGGCCATTTCTAACTCTATCTGGATTCTCTCTTTCTATTTTTTCTCTTTTTTTTTTTTTCATTTCTCTCTTGCCTCCTCTTTCTCACTTCCTGTCGTTCTCTTTTATTTTATTTGTGGAATCGACGAAAAGCGAACGTTTTGCCCACTGGTGCATCCCAGTTGGGGTCGAGAGAAACTTCGACAATTCATCGTCAGTCAGAATGCCTCAGGCTGATTTCTCACCGCATGGCAAAACCAAAGGGAAAAGAGAAATTGAAGCTGAAAAAGAAGGTATATAGTGAACCTCTGAAATTATAATATCTCGGAGATTCACTGCGACGATCAAATCTAAGTTTCAAGGCAAAAGATTTTCTCACGCCGAGATTCTCCCCACTGTGCATATCTGCCGTCTGATGTGTGATCGTGTTGCCCGCCTCAGCATAGTGGCAGAAAAGTTTAATTCGATGAAGGAGAAAGCGGGAAAGCGAGAAAACCAGAGAAAGAGGGAGAAAGTGCTATAGAGAAGATTCTCGACTTATCGCAAATATTGACGTTCGGTTCGATCGTTCAGAGGAATAAAAAAGTTTCACCGATTAACTGCGGTTCATAAACCGAGAAAAAAGTATTTATTTGATGCACATAAAGTTTATTTGGAGCAAACTATATTTATTCCAGGTAAACAAAACCTGGACTGGAAAAAATTTGAACAACTTTTAAATTATTCTATTGGTGGTCTAATAAATTCTGTTTACTTTAAACAAATCCATCTTTTCACGGTATATATATATATATTTTCAAGATTAGTAGAAAATTTAAATGATAATGAAAAATATATTTCTATATAACAATTTCTACGAACTAGTGCATTGGTCGATGCTGATCAACTTAATATTATATTACATATACACATACATATTATATTTTTTTATTAATTGAATTTAACGATAAAGTCATCAAGCGATTGATAAGCTGTCGCCCATGGACCAATCAAACGAGACGACAGTTTTTCATCTCCTCTCCCCCCCCCCCCCCCCACCCCCCTCGATCTTCGAAAGCTCACGTTGCTTTTGCTGCCGACAGGGTTTTTATTCTCGAACTGCCTGATGGTCGTCTGCTCGTCGAAGAGGAAGAAGACGAAGGGAGGTGAGCTGGCCTATAGGTGTTCTCTTTTTCTCGCTCTCTCTACTCCTCTTTCTCTCTCTCTCACACGTCTTTTCAATTTTATGCAATTTCCTGCAAGCTTAAAGCTTGCGCGCCCGTTTCAATAGGCGTCTCACCGATCGAACGAGCAACGGAAGCGTCAGGTTCTCTCATACCGTATCTCATTCCTCCCTCGCTCACTTTTCTCGCCCTTTCCATCAGTCCTTCGAGAAATTCCTCCACCATGTCGGGCTCTATCGACGATTCTTCCCGCGAACGAGGCAGCTTCTCTCTCTCATCTCTCTCTCTCTCTCTCTCTCTCTCTATCTCGATTCCAGCGTCAAAATATTTAACTTTACATGGAAAATAGTATTCCCAAGAAGCTGAGAATTTTCACCACAACTCGTGACAATCTCACAAAAAGTCTTTTATACAATACATAACATGTACCATCGATTTTTCAGAGAATGGAGAGAGAAAAAGTTTCGTGAAAATCGCCCGATACGTTCTCGCCTATATAACCAGCGAGGCTGACCCTCGAGAACCCTGGAAAGCATCGTTAAGCATAAACTCAACCTCTCTTTGCCAATTGTATCCAACCACGTGGGGAGAATGCAAAGTCAGCTAAAAGTTTGAACATTTGCATTTTTCCCAAGAATTTTAATATGAGATTGCAAATGCATTTCACTCTGCGAAAAACACCTCAAGAAAATACGTTTAAGAAAACGTGATTATTTTTTTTTTTTTTGTACAGCTAGAAATCAAATCAATTTTTTGCCCAAAGGCGAAACTTTTGGTAACGAAGTCAAGGGCGTTACAGAATATAATTTTTTGCCGAGTTCGCTTATTAGTTTAAAAATGGGAAAAAATATTTTTAAAAAAATGAAAATAGAAAAGTCGTGAATCGGCTAAAGTGTCACGGACCTTAGTCTGTCTCATTTTTCTCGCGCGCTACATATATACATATATGCATATTACCCATCCGGCAAAACGGCTTTGGGGATCTGGTACAGAGCGAGAGGCTTTTAGTGAGATCCATGATATTATATAGGTCTCGGGGAGTTCACGGAGCCGAGAGAAGTCCCGGTGGAAAAGTTCTCACATAAAAATATTCACGGATTTATGAGAAAACTTGGCACACTCTTGGACCGGATATATAGAGACATATATACGTGTATATGAGTTATTCAAACCGGTGATGGTAATTGTCGAAGATGTATCGTCGTACACCAAGTTTTATCTTCTGGAATATCGTCTTTGACGCTATGTAGATTTAACCCTGGGGAGATTCTCCAACTCGAGTGATTTTTTTTTAAATATAAAATAGCACGAATAAATAAAATGTTGTTTCTCTATCCATAATTCCTTTGGCAGAGTGTCAATATGAGGAAAGAAAAATATTAAAATGTATTTCGAGGAAAGCTTATAAGAAATGAAACGAAAAAAAATTAAGTACTTACATTTCTATCAAACATAAATTGGTTTATTAAAATTGATCGAAATTTACTTCTCGATGAAGTTACGAGTCTCCTTATTTATCCATTTTTTTTAAGCGCTGCAATCGCAGAACACCGCTTGATTCACGAATCTCTGCTGTTTGTTTTAAATTTTCGTGGATTTTTTAAATCCGACCATCGATTTTAATAAAATATTTGCTTAACCTACCCTGTCGATAAGGTTAAGACAATTTAAAAGTATTTTCATGGTTACAAAATTTGAGATAACGAGACAAGTCAAACGGCAGTTTTCAAGTTTACCGTTAGCCTTTGTAAAACATTCGACCTAAATCCAACTCGGACGAACAGGAGTATGACGAATAAAAACTCAGCATTTTTTTTGAGAAAAAAAAAATGTTTTCCACCATTTCCTACATTTCGATACGCTATATACAGTCGTAAATTTAATCGTCATATTAACCACATTGAAGTTTTTTAACGAAAACTGAAAAATTTCATATGAAAATATAAAACGTAACATTTTCACATTATTTTATCTAACGAAAATACGAGCCATAAATGAGCAATCATTATCGATATATATATATATTACACGGTAATTTGAATCTATATCCAAATTACCGCATGCGTAGTCTTGGCAATTAAATTAATCTACCTGAGTGAACGCACGTACTCGATTGCCATTGTTTGCGCAGAATCTCGGCCAGAGGGATTGATTTGATCGACAATGTGGGCGTGCGTATGAGAGAAACTGAGACAATGAGAGATGGTGTAGAATGAGGATGATATCGGCGTAGTCTGAGGGGGTTGCGTTCATTTTCGAAGAGTCAGCCTATTCGTCCTCTCCATATTCATTCATTTCTATCTCTCATATATCTCTCATTCGTCTCAGCGTCAGAAATAGCCGCTATATACCTGGTTGCTACATAATAAATCACGAGACCGGAAGCGTTGAGTTACCCGCTGTCAACTATATCAACGTGTGTGTGTGTGTGTGTATGTGGCTTTTGCGTATCCGACGTAGATTCGCGAGTTGAATTCCCTAGTTTAGTTTACCAGAGAAAATCCATCACGTGGTACATGTCCACGCCTCATTGGCGTACTCAGTCGGGAGATAAGTCTCGTTATCCGAGCCTCCACCATCTCAAAGCTTTTCCCTCCGTGAATATGCATAATCTATTTTTCTTTTTTTCAACGAGTGCGTCTATGCCAAATGTATATTCCAACTACACGAGACGGATATTTTTTTTTCTCTCTTTGAACCTTGCGGTCATCATTTTAACGGTGTTCAGTCTTTAATATAGCCAGCACAATGTGGAGATAGAGAGCGTTTTTGCTAAACGAACCCGTGAATACCATCCCTTTTTCCGCGTCATCCCTCCCAGCCGCCCTTTTTGGCTCCACTGGTAAGCGGATTAACTTTGCTCGCGGAACGAGAAAGAGCTTTCGCGTATACACACACAGACACATACATATGTATACATATATATATATATAGATCGATATTTTAGAAAAATTCTATAGGGCACTGTTTTTTACTCGCCATTTATCCCTGCGAGCGAGCTGCAGCGACGATTTTCGTTTTCGCCGATTTCTGTTTGCCTTTTTTCATTCGAAAAAAGCTTGCGCGTAAATCAACCATAGAAATGAATTTAATAATCCCGATACTGGTGGCGGAGCTAAAAATGTGGTTCGCGGTGGCGCCAGGGGCTTAAAATCTCAAGTATCGTTCCAAATACAGCTCTATCGCAATTTCGACTTTTTCCCTCAGCCTGTACCAACTGTACAGAAATCTACATACGCACACACATACGATAAAACTGTGCAAAGTCACCGCATTGAATGAACCTGTGGCTTTCGTTTACCGATAAGCCCACACTGCAGATTTTCCACTTATAGCCTCGCTGCTCGTTTATCGATTATTTGTACTAAAGTAAAAAAAAAAAACCATTATTTTGCAACAAAAAAAAAAATCCTCCTGCGTTGCCACATTCCTTTATCCCTCATTTCATCATTTCTTCATTGGATCGTACGACCATAAGCTCTCACTAATACTTCCAAGAGCGAAAATGAAGAAGAAGAAGAATAAGACATGGAAAGGGGAAAAGAAAACGTTCGAATTAGAGAGAGACAGAGAGTGACAGAGAGAGAGAGACAGACAGAGGAAACCAGCCAAGCAGTCGGCAGAGCTTTGCGGTCACGCGCGCCCATAAAATTTCGCCGTGCTTTCTCTCATTGATGGCAGTTAGTGGATGTTACAAAACGGTCTAGCGAAGGGTATGTTCGTGTGTGCGTTGCTTTGGTGTCAATATACATATGTGAGATAGAGAGCAGCTCGACGCAATTGCCCGAGGGAGGCCCAGGGCAGGACAAAAGTAGACGTTACGTACACATGCACATATAAATACACACGCAGGCAAACACACGCCCAACTTATACCACTCCAGGTAATGTATAACTGGCGACGTTTACGAGACTATCAAGTTTATTACCGCCAGGGTAGGGTAGCGTGAGAGTTTGTGATCCTCTTGTGCTGCCCTCTGCCTCCCATTCATCTCTCCATCTTGCTCTCTCATCGTGGACACACAGCTGTATTGAGGGAATATCCGGTATGTTTGGTATATTTATAAAAAATATAATAAGCATATATTTTGGATCCGTATTGAACGATATGCAAATGGCAACATATTTTCTACTGGCTAAGAAAAGTTTTTTACCGAGAAATTACGAGTGTCCCCACATATTAGATGAGGGATTAATTTTTATTGAATTGTTGGTAGGATTGCTTCAGCATGAGAAAGCAATATTTGATATAAATTATGCTCATGTTTTGAGTCTACATATTTTAATATCGGGGTCTGCCTCCCATTCGTCTCTCCATCTTGTTCTCTCATCGTGGATACACAGCTGTATTGAGGGAATATCCGGTATATTTGGTATATTTTTATTTTCTTCATTTTCTGTGAAATGGAAAATGTTGAAAAAGAATATTTATCAACCACAACTCAACGCATGTGATCCAATGAACAATGAGCGTTTAGTAAGTGTACTGACCTGATTGATTATTAAAGATAAATGAATAATAGTCATTATAAAAAATATAATAAGCAATATATATTTTGGGCCCGTATTGAACGATATGCAAATGACAACATATTTTCTACTGGCTAAGAAAACTTTTTTACCAAGAAATGACGATTGTCCCCCAGATATTAGATGAGGGATTAATTTTTAATGAATTGTTGGCAGGATTGCTTCAGCATGAGAAAGCAATATTTGATATAAATTATGTTCATGTTTTGAGTCTACATATTTTAATATCGGGTTCTGTGTCTCGTGTTCTGTTAGCTCGTGCCTGTACCATTTCTCGAAAAGCCTTACCAGTGGCCAATGCATTTCAGGCTCCTCTGGTCTGCAACTCGCCTCCAGCTACGTTCTATCAAGTGCAAACACTCTAGCTTGGACATACACGGCGAGTACACGTCGTGGGAAGCTAAAAGCCACCCTTGACAGTGTGCTGTGGCTCAATGATACAGTGATTGGCCACTCGATAAATGGCTAATTCCTTTGTAGAAACTTCAACGCTTTTGGATTAGATCCCATCTTGGATTGCTATTTTCCATATCAGCATGTTTGCGAAGAAAAAATATTTTAACAATTGGCCATTGGCCTTCATCCATCACGTTCACGCTCTCTCTCTCTCTCTCTCTCTCTCTGTTCCATTAATTTCGTTGAACAATTTTCGATGGTTGGCCAATGACTGTATCATAATCTTCGATAGTATTCGCAGCTTGAGTTGAAGCACCACAATGGAGACCTAACACGCACGCAGTATCGAATTTCGATTAATCGATCGATGGACCATTAAGCGGTGCCACCAGCTCTCGGGACCATTAATAAAGAGGGCTTAATATTGCAAAGAGGATCGAGTGGACGCACCAGCCACCCTACCGGACGGGCAATGTCGCATTCGTCTCTCTGCCAGATGGATGACGTTGCAGCATAACCCCGGAAGGGGATGGGTGGATAGATATATGTGATATATCTCGTAACCCATACCGGTAATGTGAACATCCCCATTTTTTTGCCATCCCTCATCAGCCTATCTGCAATTCTCCTGCACTATACGACTGTACGATATAGTGCGAGGTGAATACTGTCACACACCGTGTACCAGGATAACCAGGCTTTCGCGAAAAGCTCCGGACGCTCCCCAAACCCCCTTGGCATCCTTTAATACGTAGACGAAACTTGTGCCCGGATTATGTACGATTTAACGAATTAATTTCACCCAACCGTTTGCTCCTTTTTTATTCTCCATATATTGAATAATGCCATGTCCCGGTAAATCGAAGCTATAACGGATTTTGGGGGTCACTTCGATTGCATCAAGAGGTTCATTTTATTGGGTAAATAATTTTTTTTTTTTCTTTTTTAACTAATAACGTTCTCTCCAAAAATGAATTCTATTCAAATGGATCTGATGCGAAGAAAATAAAATTATTTTCAATATTTCATTTAATTCCATTTAGTTTCGATGAACAACTAAAATTTATTTAATTCAAAAAAATATTGTTTCATTCAGATAAAATGTATTTAATAGCCGTTACGTTACTCGATCAATTTAGACACGATATATGCCACTGTTCTCTCGCTCGATGGCTTGATGATACTCTTATTTGCCCCTGAATTACGCACAGTTTCCGAATTCATTTTCGAGTGTTTGTTTTATCTTTTAGTATAAAACACACGAATTGAACGATCGCCACTCAACTCTCTCGTTAAATAGACGTCGGTCTAATAAAGAGTTATTCGTAGAGAAGGGTTGATCGCGTTGATATTCGGGCGAAAGTCGCGGGGGATGAAACGAGAAGTATATTAAAGAGAACGATGGGAGGGAGGGGGGGGGGGGGGAGAGAGAGAAAGGGTTGCGACACGAGATAGCCGTATATACATTTGCTATGGTTCGTTGGAGCTCTCGTAAGACTTCGAGCACCATCGAGGGAGGCCACTTAGCTTCACAAATAATTGTTTTTTTCGGTCGATTCCCGCTGTGCAGTCCACCCTCTTAGTTGGCATTTCTCGAGTTAAAAGAGAGATCCGCACACCCCGTTCACAAAGTTTCGAGAGCTTTGCTGTATTAGTTAAGCACGAAGGGAACGCAGATGACTCCTCAATATTTACGAACTTTCAACAGGCTAATGATATAATGTATAGATTTAAATTTTCGTCCTTGTCTGAATAAACACTTGAAAAAGTTATGAGCTGTGAGAACTACGAAGTACGTGAAATAATTAAGTAAATTTTTTACATTAAAAAGTATAATATATTTTGATGGATTTAATTGCATTTGTAAAATATTTGTGTTTAAATTTTACATGTTTTTGGTACAAATGATATGCAACTATATCAGAAACCGAATCTATTCGTGTTAATTTAGCACGTAAGAGAATCATGGAATGAGAATGGCCAATAGCTGTACCACTTTTGGCCGCAACGCGGTGACATTTGACAACCACATGGAGAGAACAAAGCAGGTGCTTCTGTGCCAGGCCAGAATGTAATTAGGCTCAAGGCATTGTCAATCCAAGCATTGAGCGTGACCATTGAATACCGTGGAGAACACGCTTGCTTCGCTTTGCTTCACTGACCATCTCGCCCCAACCATCTCTCGTACAGCCCCTTCACGTTCTCCCTTTTCACAATCCACCCATCTACACGGACATGGACGCACACACGCCAACTCACACATACCCCATTCATCCTGTCGCATTTACTAGCTCCTCTGTAACGTTTCTCAGCATCAGCTGGTTCATAGAATACCTCTCAGTAGGTCTCACACGTTCGCATCTTATCCGCGGAAGTGCTGCCCCCTGCAAGCATAGAATGGCAACACGGCATAACGTAGCATGATGCGTGGAGTTGCCCAAGGCCCGGATCTCGAGTAGCCACCAACATCTGCGAGATTGGACGAGATACTCTTGAAACGGGCTAGCAAGCTGCATTGTGTTGAAATCGGTTAAGTATGAGAGATGTGTGCCTGTGTTGCGATAGCCCGAAGATTGATCGTTCAAAATTCACCTTTTTGTATGAGCAAGCGACGAGAATAGATAATATCTTGCAGAAAAATGAGTGGGTCTACGTTGGGGAGAAAAAAAGGCTCAAGAGATAGGCAAGTCAGAAACTTTGAGAGTACATTCAGGGCTGACAAGAGCACTGATGAACAGTCAGTTGTTGCTCAGTCAGCAAATGTTGCTCTTTTGAGGGTCGAACGAGTGCACCAAACTTTCTACTTGCAATGTTTTTTAAACTGTGCACTATAAACATAATAAAAAAAGTATAATAACGAATCATAATAAATATAATCTTTGGCTACTCGTCACAAAGGAGTGTCTCAATCGATCGATGTGTATCAGTGTAATACAGCACACATGTGCTGGACACGAGAGTACCTGGCGAACACGCCAAACCTAATATACGTCTGTCCCAATATACATCGAGTGAGAATCGATGTTGTATGCATTATATGCTCACTTCAGTACTGTCAGATGCAGATTTCCATCAATGAAATTATCCTGCTTTGAATTAATTCTCCCCTATTGGAGTGGGAGGATCTCGGTGTAATGGAAAACGCTACTGAAGAAATTTTCGAATAATCATCAAAAATTCATTAAATTTAAACTATGATTAAACTATATTGATTTAGATAATGCCGTTTGATTTGGTCCGACATCTTTATTTTTATGAACACGAAAGAATTTGTTTAATGATCGAAATTTGGAGAAATATATGGCACAAGTTTAAACCCCTGTAATTTTTTTTTCCAACGTATATACTTCAATGCATTTAACTGCATTTTAAAGTTTGAATCATTTAACGATTTCAATGTCGTATTTTACGCTTCGTCAGTCAAATTCAAAGCTTATCGAGTTATGTATTTTTTAATGTACTTTATGTTTTTTAGACCAGTCTGATTAGAACTTTCATGTATAATACATTTCCGTTTCTCTTAAGTTCTCTCAGTGGTAACTGCCGGTGGAGAGTCGTGTCTATTGCAACAGCCGTAACGCGCGCCCCACCTCACCGACTATCCTACATCCAAACGTCGACTCAAGTGAAATCTAATCGAATTAACGTCAGCGGACGTATCCCCGCCACAGTTTGCTCATAGCCAGAGTACATGTCTGCGGAGTTTCAACTGTATTACTAGACACTGTAGTGTATATGACCATTCAATAAACAAATTATAGCGCATTTCGTCGACTGGCTAACACCAAAATTGGTTAAACAAGAGTGCGTTGGGTAAACTGGACCCTCCAAACCATTCATAACCGATCGGCTCTGAACTGTGTATTTGGCTTAAAATAGCTTAAACAATAATTACACGAAAGTCATGTCGACTGCGAGGTTTGATAGTATCTCAAAGCCAGAAATGAAGATAACTCGAGTTTGAAAAAAAACCTGTCCATATTTTTTGGCTATTTAACGATTAATAATTTCCGTAACACCTCTGAAAGGGTAGATACATTTAATGATCGATCGTACTTGCTTCAGGCTGAAAATAAATATAACTTCACTTTTGCTCAAACATTGATACGTGTCTCGTTAATTTATTTAGTAAGAAATCCCCTATCCGCCCAATGCTCAATAATTCCCGAACACAGATCGAGGCGCAGATAAATTTAACCATTGATCGTAATACTTTGCCTGGACCAGAATAGTGTAGATAACTCTACTTTTTTTAAACTTTGTTATTTTCACTCCAATTAGTGAAACACAGTTCGGCCATCAGACGATTAATAATTCCCGAGCACTGTTAGACTTTTAGTTAAATTTACTAACTTCGACAAAACAATCGATGCTTACATAATTCATCTGCCCGAAATATATCTACCCCATGTATATTAATGACGCTCCTCGCTAAGAAAAAAATCCAAACTCACGAATGCGCTTCAATGTAGTCTACGAATCATATCGTAAATTCTCTATTTCCTCGTTTGACGTTCTATTTTAAACGTAATCGAAAAGCGACTAAGAGGGGGAAAAAACATCGGGAAGAACTTTGATGGAGTCCTATTCTCGTATTATTTTCCTCGCTCGAGTGATTTGGCATAATGGGCAGATAAAATTAACCGATCGGGCGGAAAACGAAGGAAATGGAAGAATCGAATGAACGTTTTTTCTTTTTTTCTCGCCGACGCCGAAAGCGTCGTGGGATGCGGGGATGTGCGTTTATCGAGAGGGGTTGCTATCGCTCGAGGCTGCGTTAGAGCATTCAACGCATGGTAGTTTTTGGTTCCACTGCCTATCTACATAGATGTATAGATATATATTCTCAGGCTACTCGTTTTTCCTCAGTGCCGACCATCCAGGGCGACCCATTGTCACTGATTTTCGCACACTCGTGTGGAATAGTATACCCGAATGAACCGCCCGCAGCAGTTTCGCAGTGTCGCGCGCATTTTGTACATATATATACATATATATATATATATATACACACACACACATATATATATATATATGGAAGCAGGTTCACAGTTTCGAAAGGGGAATCCTATAGGGCTTTCATTAGCCGCAGGAAATTAACTGGCTGCTGCTGCGTTCCTTGTTCACTCTCGCACCCTTCGTCCTTTTTGGGCAAGATAGAAGCTTCTCCTACGAGAACGGACGTCGAGTCGAGAACACCCGCGTGTATAGAAACAGAAGCACGTCACGATCCGAGTGCACAGCTCGAATTCGAACGGAGCAAAAAAAAAAAAAATCCAGCCGAGAAGATTGGGTAGCATGAAAAATATCGTCAGGCTTTTCGTGGTTGCAAAAGCTTCGATTATATGCGCGAAATGAATATTGATGCTGATGATTGAATTCTTACTTAGGGATGAAAAAAAAACAGATAATTATTTTTTCCTTATGTGGTTAATTAAAGATGTTGGCGAATAAAGTAGAAGTCGATGAAAAATAGTTTAATGAGCATATTTGTCGGAATGTTGTTTAAATAATAATCATTCCAAGCGAATATAAACTATTTGAAAAAAGTGACATATCACTACTACATCTTTGTTTGTCTGTCTGTACGTCTCTCTCTCTCCTCTTTGCTCAATTGTTTTAACAATATCGATCTATATAAAGATATTACGATCGATTCTGGTCCATCAATGTATCGTTGAACTTCTAGTAAACTAGTTCAGATCGTTGTTGATCACGCCTTGACAGGATGGGCAGTAATGAAACTGACTGAGTGCGAATTTGACTGGTGGACAATGTTTCATTTATCATTATACAATGAAGTTATGAAAATGGAAGCACCTATGAATCACGGTGAAAGTAGTTCTACGTTAGTCACCGCGATTTTTTTTGCCTGTTTTGGTATGTTGGCACCACCATGGATCTACATTTGTTGTGAGGTCGTACTACGCGCAAAAACGTCAGAGAAAAGGAGATGTACATGGTCAATTATATATCACCCCTCTTTTTAATCGGTGGTTAAATATAATTCGAGTATAAATATATATTTTAATTATTATAATACAACAATGAATATAATATACAATATAATGTATAATTTTTTTCTCACATATTTGGGGTCGTGTGTGAGAGAAGAAAACCAGACTGGCTGATTTCGCAGCTATTATACGTATATGGAGTGATATGATTTTCCCTTCAATGCCTCTCTTTTACGGACATTTTTTTTTTCTCATTGTCTACGCCACGTTATCCGGTTTCTCTTTGTTCGACTGCTATTATCTATAACTCTCACCTCTCTTCTCTTTTACTTTCGCCTTCACTTTTTTTTTCTACTATCTCGCTCTCTCCGTAACGATGTCGCGTCAGCGCGTAACACTATCTCGCGACCCTCTTTCTATGCGAGCTAACACCGAAGGACTCTCGGTTTTTTTTTTTCACCCCTCCGGAAAACGTTGCGTAACCGAGAACGACGATGAGATATGTATGCGAGTTTTCTCGCGGGGGATGAATGAGAGACAATGTGCGAGAGGGTGTGAAGGAGAAAGGCATAGGGAAAGAGAGAGAGAAAGAGAGAGAGAGAGCGAGAATTATAGAGACGGTGAATTTGCATAATTGTTTTCAGTTTACCAACGGCGTTCTCTACCCTGGGCGTCCCAAACTAATGAAGAAAAATATGGTCGCGGCGCGCGGGGATTCGCAAGAGAGAGAGAGAGAGAGAGGGAGAGGAATGTATGTATATATATATATATACTGTAGGCTAAGGTTAACCAACCGATTTTCCACGCCTCCGGCAACAAAACGCGGAGCAAACTTTGCCCCTTTCTCTTACTCTCGCTAGCTCCCCTTCTCATTTCCTCACTACTATATATACATTGAAAACCCCGGGAATACGAAATCTGCCAGAGCTTATATTTATGCGTCTCGGCTTCTTTTTGTTATTGCGTCAACTCCGTAATCGTCGCGATTGACCCGAGGATTAATTCCCAAACTTTTCTACACTGAAAAGTAACAAGGTAATAAAAAAAAAAAAACTATCGCCAACTTCGACGTTCAATCATGATAAATTTTCATATTTCCATTTGCATTCCCTCGAGTTTCTTTGTTACGTTAAGTTTCACTCATTTCACTCATCATCTGACGTTTCACTCATCGGTGTTCTTGAAAAATAACGTGATTGGATTAATTCCGGATTTCCTCTAATGAAAAAGAAGCAATAAAATTGTAAAATTCAAAGAGTATTGTCAAATTTGGCTTTAAGTCACAATAAACTTGTTCATAATTCTTGCTTCGCTATTTTATCAATGAACTTAAGAATACCATAAAAATTGCCCTCAGGCTCACAATTACGATATAAATTTGAATATTGACTCTACGTATTTCGAGTATTCGTTTTTTACTCCCCAATGCCCACGATGGCAAAAAAGTGGGGTTAATGGAGGTCAATGTAACTTTACGTTTTCGTTTTCCGTTATGTCTGGCGAAACTATTGAAAATATCTCAATAGAAATTGGCACAATTAGATCGTGATCATTGTTTATATTCAACAATTATGGAGACTAATTGTGAATTTCTTCAATTATTCTCGATATATACCGTGAGTTATTTCACTTTATTTACATGCATTGTCTAATTCGTTGCGTCATTCAACATCTTACAGTCAAAAGTTATTTTTTAAAATTTTAATTGTTTTTGCTTCTTTTTATTTCTCACTCTTTCACGAGAATCAAATCGTGAGCGTGAATAATTTAAATGTCTCAAGGGATGGCAAGGGCGGGCAGAAAGGATTCGCAGGGGCTCCAGAAGAATTTGCGTAGAATTGTTAATCGAGAGAGTGAAAGGATATATTGATTTTTTACACTTTGTAAAAAGGAACAGATAGACACTCGTGAGGGTTACATTCGAGAACGTGAACAGAAAGGGTTTGGTGAACCGGCGTCGATGGAGAAGGGCGGTCGCGATTCAAAAACTCATCCCCCCCCCCTCCTCCGCCCTCGGTTTTCTACTCATTCCTGGTTCGCATTGTGAAACGAGGATTGAGTGGCGATGCAGCACGAGGCAAAAGCCTACCCTGGTCACGTGTAGTGTCCGGAGTTACGCGCGCCGCATACGAAACTCTTTCGAGCGAGCTCCTCTCGGCCTCTCTCACTTTGGCAGGGGTCTGTAAAAGCCACCCTAGTTCCCAGTTGCATCGTGCAGGCCTCACACTCCCGTGTCTCTCGTACTAATCCCTGTATTTTCTCGTCCGACAACTCGAAGCTGCGTCCTCGAGTATTAGCGTGTTCCACGAAGAAGGAAGCTCTGAACGAGAGTGAGGAATGAAGAAGAAAAAAAACAAGAGAAGGGATGAAAACGTGAGAGAACGAGGTTGGAAATGGAAGAAAAGTAGTAGAAAAAAAAAAAAAAATGCACCGGAAGACGTGCCTGGTCGAGTCCATTTTTCTTTCTCTCTCCCCATGCCTTTCGTCTATTTGCCATAAACTTTTCCTTCACTTCGACTCTCGTCGTGATCCACTAACCCAAATGAAGAAAGAAGATGAATAACATTTCAATAAATGAATATTCTCTTCGTCATCGTGGAATATGCATAATGTTTGATCAAAGCAAAGACATCGAAAGATGGACGAATGAGAACGAAGAATAAACTCGACCGGTGAAATCTTGGCTAGCAAAATGTTGAACAAGGAAACCAAGACGAAAAAAATTATACCACTCACGTTTGTTTTTCTCTATAATTTTATTTGACTTTAGTGATCTACTGTACCAGTATCTCTTTTCTTTCGTAACGACGGAAAATCTTTTTGAATTAAATTTAATATTCTTCGAAGCTTGTTCGACGTCGTTAACTACTCATTATGTATATATAACAGTTACAAGTGTATATGAATCCATAGATAAAATAATAGCGAATTAATGAACGTGCTTTCTCTCGTTATCTACTATATATAAACCTAGTACACTTACGAGTCTCGACGGAGAGGTACAGAAGGGTGAATGGAGGAAAGAAACGAATTTTAACGAGACCCTCATCGACTTATTCTTCGTATCTCTCGTCAGCTACATTCATTTTCATCAGCGATGAGAGACGAATTATTCACTTTTATTTCTCCTCTCTCTCTCTCTCTCTCTCTCTTTCTGTCGCTTTCCTCTTCTCATCGATTGGTCAACGCCCGTGAGAGAGAAAGGGAAATTTTTTGTAAACTCCGACAACTCTTTCCCTATTGTACGATTGCTGTGAGCCAAAAGAAAGACATAACGAACTAGTGAATAGAGGTAGCACGAAGTGTGTGTGAAAGAAAGGCAGAGTGATGAACAAAAAAAAAATAATAATGAGTTGTGGAAAAGTGCAAGATAGAGAATTCCCCCTCGAAAATATAGTGTGAGGGGGGGAAAGAGCGCTTTATATCGATCGCATTGAAGACCTCGTGATTGAATCGCCGACTCCTTGTTTTGTGCGGGAGAAGGAAGAGGTGGTGAAGAGTACGAACGAATAAGAGCGAAAGAGAGAGAGAGAGAGAGAGAGAGAGAGAGAGAAAGAGAGAATGATAGGCGCGCGTTTTCTCCTACTGATGCACGACGAGCTCTTGAAAGAAATTATTCACGATCAGCGAAATATGTTCGTTATGAGAAGGAACCGAAGAGGAGACGTTGAAGGCCTGCAGGCACACACAGATGAGTTCGTTATAGTGGTGTATATATATATATATATATATGTGTGTCTGTGTAAAAAAAAGCTTCGAATGCTTTGTTGGAGTGCACACGGAAAATGCGGGATCCAGGAGAAAAGGGAGTTATGTGAAAAACCTGGAAAGGCGGGAGGAGGGGGAAAACCGTGATAAGGGGGTGAATAGAAGAAGAGACTGGTTGAGAACGGTTTAAAAAACGGCACATTCAGCAATGCCCGATCCCGGGGCGTGCTACAAAATTACCTACTTTTTGTGCTCAATCGTCGACTTCCAGCTTTCTCTCTCTCTCTCTCTCTCTCTCTCTCTCTCTCTCTCTCTCTCTCTCTCTCTCTCTCTCTCTCTCTCTCTCTCTCTCTCTCTCTCTATCTCTCACTAGTCCTTTTTTCTGTCTTTCTTATCTGAGATTCTCTTCAGACTCTACGATTTTTTCTCAGCTCGTTCACGGCAAGCAGAAGAGATTATTTTTGTGTATCTTTACAAGATTCAACGGTTAATGTCGACATGATATCCAGAAATAATTAAATATTTTGATGCAGATTTTACAACGAAAAAATTATGTTAATTTTGTTTGCTGAAGTGTTATTTTCTTGACGAAGGGATTGTATAAGGAGTTTGTGCAATTATTTCAGACACTTAAGGGTAAAAATTAGCAAATGAGGTTCATTTTTGCCATTCTGTGGTGACAATTTTTTTGCTTTTTGGAAGTAAAAACGCATTCGCGAATTCTCCTCGAGTTATATAAAGAGCGGCTTACAGGCAAAATGGTAGTGGTAGCAAAATGCAGTCTCTAGTCTCTTATGGCTCGCATTCGGTCATCTGCTCAACTCTAATATCATTCCTTTTTGGCTGTGATTCTGTCGGGTGACCTGTCCATTTTAGTGTTCCTCCCACTACGTTTGTGTGTCGATTTTCTTTAATTCTTTTCCCTTTAAATCCCATCGCGTCATCCCTTGATATAAGCACTATATACATATACGTGAAACCATCACCATCACTTCTGCTTCGTCATCCCCTCCACCCTGCCCTTTCCACAGTCATGGTCGAGCTGCCATATCAGCCACAAGCTTGAGGAGAGATAGAGAGAGAGAGAGAGAGGCCCTTTCGCCAAACCGACCCAGCACAAATTGGAGCTTGCAAATGATCCGTCTTAAGGATTCCGCTAATTGTGCCGCTGTGGCTGCGCTCGAGCGCGCATTTCTTGGCTATATGGGTGAAGAAAAGAGAATGTCTATGTGTGAGCGAGTGAGACAGAAGGGAATACTGCAAGAGGGAAGAAAGACAGAAACGACGAGAGCAAGAGAGTAAGGAGACGCTTTACTTGACTCTGGTTCTATCTGGGACGAGATTTTCTGCTATATAACCTCATACCGGAACTAATTGCGACGACGACGACGACGACGACGACGACGACGACGATGTGAAAGTGGGAGAAAAGGAAACAAGACGAGAGAAGAAGGAATGTGCATGAGATAGAAAGAGAGAGAGAGCGAGAGAGAGAGAGAGACGGACAGACAGACAGATTTTTCATCTCGATAAAATGCAAGAGACAGAAACGGGTGACGGGGGAGTGCCGGGAGAAAGGTATGGAGAAGCAAGTCTTCGGCAATCGGTGGTAGTTCATTTATGGATGCAGAGATGAGGGAGAGAGAAAGTCGAATGGTGAGAAAAAGGATCGCGCAAAGATTCCCAAGACAGGATCTCTTCTGTAGCAGCAGTAGAAGAGCACAAATGAATGTCGAAGCGAGAAACGAGAGATATGAAACGTTGATAGAGAGATAGTCGATTCGCGAATCGGATATCGTTGGAAAAGTAGGTCGACCTATTTTTTATTTTTTTCTCCTCTTCTCCGACTTATCTTTTTTTTTTCATTACCGATAGATGTATTCGATGATAACGGGAATGTTTCGAGCGAAAATTGCGTTTGATAGGAAAATGTACAGTTCGAGTGAGAGAAGCTCGTGGTATGAGGGAAACTGCAGTATTTTTAATTGGAATTTCGTAATTGGAAGAAAAATGTCGTTAGTTCCTGACAATCTCAATGAGACCAGAATTGGAAGGAGATATATATATTTTTCTATCTATACTTCATCTTTACATTTTCCACTTGGGTTAATCTGTGTATTTTCCGTCAAATTATAATAGTTTTTAAGATGGATGTTTAATTAAGGTTGACGAAATCATTACATCTTTTAATTTGTTCTCCCCTGTTATTACTTTTCACTTCAAACGATGAATTTAACTTTTGAAAACAAATCCGCCTTTTCTTGTCAAGTTCTCAAGCGGTGATTATACGATATAATCACCGCTACGGAAATATCATCTACGGACGGGGTATCTCGATAATAATGCTTTCACACTAAAATTTACATTCGGAAGTGATAAATTACGCGTCGTACCATTATCGGACAGTTAACATTAGAGTGCAGAAACGTGCCATTAATCGTACCCGAGTCGGCAGCTGATCCAGCAGGCGTTCTCGAGCACTCTGTTGGTTGTTGCAGGTCAGTGAAAGATAGAATGAAAGAGAGAGAGAGAGAGAGAGAGAGAGAGAGAGAGAGAGAGAGAGAGGGAGAGAGACGACGACTCGGTTGACACATTTTCGCTCAGGAACGTGTGTCACGAGAGATTTCGAGATGAGATTCGGTAGCTATCATGACGCTTTTGCATTGGCTTTGCTCTGTTTCTGGTATAATAGGGATGATGCTCACCACCATCAGCCCACATAGAGCGCTGTTCGCAACGATTCTCTTCCCACTAGTACTGGACGCTCACGCCGGAGGGCGCGCGAGCGCGATCGCTTTAGCCAATCCGGTAATCGCGACAAGATCGTCCCCGTCACGCCCCGACGGCGTCCAATTGTTCATTTGTAATTGGGGACAGAATTTCTGCAGAGCTCGATTTCGCCCTGGGCTTTTCTCATGTGTGTGGGGGAGGGGGGGGGGGGGTGAGTTCGTGTGTGTCTACATGCTATATAGTACAGAGACCATGGGCAGACGAGCTCGGGCCCAACTGCACCTAGAGAAGAGAAGATTGGCCGGTCGAGACTAGAAATCTGCCGCGAATCTAATCGATGAAAACGACTGCAGAGTTGCACTCTGCTCTATTCGTATAATACTTTTTAACTAAGATTTGAAATTTTATTATTTTAATGGTACAAGTCGATAGTGACTATTGACTTTTCTCTTCGTTTTTTTTTTCAATTAACAGTTTAATTAGTACATTAAAATATCTCGAATTGTGACAAGATCAATTATACTGGGCGATGTGTAGTAATTATTTAATTATTAATTGCTATAAGATTTTGGATTTTATGTTAAATTGAGTAGGTTAATTAATTTTTTAACCAGCACTGCAATTAGTACTTTAATAGATCCCTATGCTCGCTCAGTATGAATTACATATTCATCAAAATACGCCCCAAAATATGTATTCATTATTTCGTACATATTGAAGTGAGTATACTTTAATAATAACTTTACCCGGGCAAGCGGTATACAATATTCAAACAAATGTACATATGTGCAACTCAAACAGGCAACTCGCAATATGCGAGCTACTTTTGCAAGCGCGTAAATGTTTTAAAACATGATATATACTAATTATAAATTAAATACCCAAAGAAAAATATAAATATTAAAAAAATAATGTACTAATTACAAATTCATAAGCTATATGATATAAAGTAAATTAAATTTTCGAGGATTAATGAGGCCTTTCGTTAAAATATCAACATGGCTTTTAATCAATCATTTCGTGCATCTCCAAATGCATTTTTAAACTATTCATCGTAAACAGTAGAGCGATTGACCAGTTAAGCAAACGAAAAAAAACAGTTATTGGCATAACTGTCTTTCTTTCTATTCAAGGCAGTTTATTGCATAAAACTGCCAATCACTGATGTCCAAAAATGTTCTTGTTTTCCTATCTTTTGACTCTTTGATGGAGACCGAGTGAATCTCTCTCTCTCTCAGTCACTCACTCACCCGTTTACCATAGGCACAAAGAGGAAATAAGAGATGCACATCTTATTCCGGGCTCTACTTTGCAATCGGTCACTGAATTCACCGGGATAGTCTTTCAAATGGGTTAGGAGAGGGTTTCCCTGTGATTTATGAGGCAGCTCAGTTGAGAAAGGATTCAGATGACCCAGTGAGTTCTTGAACGGGCTCGTCGTCACGTCAAAGTTTAGTCGGCTGAGGGGGATGAAGCCCGGAAGCTTCGTAGGCAACGATGAGACTATGTATATATATATTATTTCGTACATAGCTTTCGTTCAGTCTATCCGGAAATTTCTCTTTGACACACTGTGTCCCCGACGATATCCTACTGGCCTGTAGCCGTATATATATATATATATATATACAATGATCCATCCCCCTCTTCACTTTGACCTGACCAGCAGCATCATCATCCACCTTCCCGTTGATGTTGCTGCACTGAATGTGATGCTTCTGACGAGGACGAGACCTCTCCTCTTGTTTCTCGAGCGTGCACACCACAGCAGCCTGCTCTCGCTTCAGCTTTCTAATTAAGCAGCCTCATCGTTTTCTCGCAGAGATTTATATCGACCCTTTGACTCTCTCTCTTTCTCTCTATCTCATGTACAGAAATTCGTGTATATGCGTACATTTCATAATATTACATCCCTTTAATTACCAAATATGTGGTCGAGTAAATATATTTGCTAACATTTTTAAACATATTCAGCCGTAGAATTCTGTAGTATTTATTCAAATACATAAATAAATGAATAATTATTCACGATTATTAAATTTTCGATAATTTCTTATATGCAAAAATATCAGATCAAATGAATTTTTTTTGAATTTTTATAGAGTTTTAGTTTGCACTCAATATTTTAGAACGGAGTCAGAGAATTTGAAAAATTTTCCGTATAGTGACAAAGATTATATATAAATATTTCGGCCATAAGATCACTTTCATCAAAAAATTTATTAATTTATATTTTCCCATCTGTGTACCAAGCTGCGAGAAACCAGAATCTGCAGATAGCATCGAAGGGGTTGAACTCTGAACTGTCCCTGGAATTAATCGATGTGCACACATATCTACATAAACACATGTATATGTTATCCCATGTATTAACATACAAATGTGTATCCAGGCCACGATCTATCGGCTGATGGTTACCGGGCAAATGTATTCACGAGAATTGAGCTGTGGTGAAGCTCACTCAATCTCTCTCCCTCTCTCTCTCTCTCTCTCGTCGTTACGAATTTGCGATTTGTTGGCAACGTTATTACGAATTTGGGATTCATGATACTCTGAGAAGGACCGATGCCGATATTAGGATTGCAGTATACGAGAGTCGACCTCAGCCTCCTTCCCCATCCTTCACCCCTTTCGTCTCATCCTCTGTGACCATTTGCACCCTTCTATTTCATCGTATTGACTCAATCGAGATATTGGAGAGGCCAAAGTCGAGATTCTGTGCGAGTGAGAGAATGATCGATGAAATTTGACGTGCGCGAGAGCAACGTCGCGATGGTATGAGCAAACTTTGTGTCTGAAATTGCCCAATATGTACAGCTGTATAGCTGATAGTGTGTAACTATATATATATATATATATATGTATGGACGCATATGTAAGTATATATAGTTAAAGTCTATCCCAAAGTTAGTGAGACGACCGAGTCATGCTCGATCAATCCTGATCCCTGAAATTAATAGTCCCACCGCCAATCGCGGCATGGCGAAATCCATACATGGGATATAGCATGCACATAGAAACCGTATAGATGCTTCTCCCGTATTTCCAATGGTTTCGATATGCCCCTATTTCTCATGGCCTCTTGGCATAGGATACATGGTGTATGTATCGATCCTCTAAAACGTATATAAGGTCCCTGTGCGGAAACAATAATAGCGAGGACACATCACAAATGTGTTTATTTATATATATATATATATATATATATATATATATATATATATATGCGTGTGTGTATGTGTAGGTGTCATCTGAAGGATTAAGTCAGCAAATATGGACCAGATGGACAGGATGGGCCCACAGCCATTATGGGATCACAGCTATTATGGCCAGAAATATTTTGGAGTTTCGTATTCTTCAATATTTTTTCTATACGTCGATTAAATATTTGTCAACATTTAGCCAATGAACCATAAATATTCGGCTTCCAGACAATCGCGAGACATTGAGACGAGCGTGATGGACAAAGTATATCAATGTACAGGCTTTAATGTTTCTAGTCAATTTTTTCCACGATATTGCATAGATAATGAAATCTATTAGGATATAGTTGATATGCATTTTGCACACTAGAATAAATTTATACAGACAGCAAACATTCTTAATAATTTATCAGACGTATATTGTCAATTGAAAAAAATAAAATAATGGCGCACAAACAAAACTCCGTGGGCACATCGTCACCGTGAAGGAAGGAAATAAATATTAATTGCTCGATTCTCAGGCACCAGAGTGGAGAGAAAATCTTTTTTTTTTATTAGCTCGCGAAAAGCTACATTATACTCTCATTTTTTTTTTTATCTCGCGCATTATTTTCACGCTCTCTCTAGTGCTAAAAAAGCCGATTACGCAATGAGGGTTGCGAGTGGCACAATTTGCGTCTCTCTCGCGCTCTCGTTTAAAAAAAATGTGAAGTGAGAGATGGGACGAGAAGAATGTTATTATTATTTCTTCTCGCTGGCATGTAAAGCCGTTTCTGTGTGGGGTCGCAGAATAGCACGTGGACTGCACGAATGTGTGTGTGTGGGTGTATGTGTATATGAGCGACAGAGAGAGACGGAGAGAGGAAGAATGAAAGTTATTTTCCATGGTTCGTCGAGGCCGACCGGGCGATAAGCAGTTATCGGAGTATAATTCAATTACCGGATCTTCACGGTGTCTGGAGCACACTATTGTCTCCCAGCAAGAGCTTTACCGTGTTCCGCATGGCGCTCACGACGGGGGCTATATTGCCTTCAGTGTCCTCTCTCTCTCTCTCTCTCTTTCTCTCTCTCTCTATCTCTCCCTCTATCTCTCTCTCTCTCTCTCTATCTCTCTCTCTATCTCTCTCTCTCTCTCTCTCTCTCTCTATCTCTCTCTTTCTCCCTCTCTTTCAAACAGACATACTTTCTCTCTCGAACTGGCCCAAACTACTGCTGATTCGTTATCAAGGCTCGCCCTTTCGCTCTCTCTCTCTCTCTTTTCTCTACCATTTCGCGTATAGACACAATGGTGTTAAGCAGGAGATAACCGAAGCGATAACTATAACCGAGGGTGGGCACGAATGAGCGGCTCGCGGCTGCAAACTTCGTTAACGTACTGCTTCCGAAATCGGTCAATAGTTAGCCATGAATATCTATAGATATCTTCCATGCCTGTACCAAACGTAAAGTATAGCTCTGTTCGTAAAGGAAATTCGATCGCCAGCCACGAACCCTTTAATGACTCAGCTGATTTTTTTTTAAATGTGAATTTTTCGTTAAATTTGATGCAAATATATTAAGAGACATGGAAATTTCACGATTTTTAGCGTTTTTACATGGGATTTTTTTCACTTTTTGACGCAAGCTTAAAAAACGGAGATAAAAGTCATGTTAGAAAAAAAAAAAAAAAAAAAAAAATGTCAGCTAATAAGCTGCGTTTCAACGCCTAAAGAATAGAAAGAGAATTAGCACAAAATAGAGTCGTAGCTTGAAAAAAAAAAAAAATTCTCCATTTTACTATCGTAGTCAAGAATTTTTTTATTTTTATTGGTGCTACTATTATAAATCGATGTATTTTTTTCATACCTATCGTTCAAGTATTCATTTTTTGGTTTTGTTTTTTGTTAATATCTCACATGTAATCGAAAGATTTTATAATCGCAACAAAGTGTAATGTTGATATTTTTATGAAGTCGATAGAGAACGTTTCGCGGGCTTTGATGAGAGAGAAGGAGGTAAATCCATCCAACCGAAACTGAAAAAGAAAGAAGATCGGAGAGAGGGAGAGAAAATGGGAGAAAACAGGGGTCTCCCACGCGAGCTGGCGTGCTCATTGACTGGAATGCAGATACGAGTTCACATCTCTCTCTCTCTTTCTCTTTCCTTCTCTTTCTCTCTTTCGATCTCACTCACATTTCCCTCCGTCTGTTCGCTCCGTTCACTATAGCTGTTCTCTGTTCGAAGCGAGAGAACCATTCGTGTGCTCCACGCAAGTTCTCTCTCTTTCTCTCTCTTTCGCGTTTGCAACGGTTTTCTCTCTTGCCAAACAGCGGTGCGCCGAGCGCGGTTCCGCGCTCCAAACTCGCCCGAGATAACACGATGCTGGCCACCGTAAATTTCGGTCGAGCCTCGCAAATACCTCCGACCTGTCCGACGTACCGATCGATGCTGATTTATCACAATTTCGTACAGAGAATCGAGTCAAAAAAACGAATAAGAGCCAGCGAGAGAGAAAGAGCGAGAGAGAGGAAAGGAAATAAAGTGGAATTTAACGCGAAAGCTTTGTACATTGGTGCAAATATATTTGAGTGATAATTCGATACCAAGAGAAATCTTCAAATATACATTCGCTTTGGTAAATTAAATTTATTTAGTATATCGAAAATTCACGAGTAAAATTTTTAATGATCGAAACGAGTTTATTATATATAATAAACGTTTATTTTATATATATATATATATATATATATATATATATATATATATATATATATATAATCTCGCTATAGCGAGATATGGTTCAATGTGAAATATAATATTCGATGTAACTACCTCTGGATTGGTACCGAGAGAGAAATTTGTAAACACTTTGTTGAAAATCACTGTTTCACATTTGCTCGATTATCGCTTCAAATATCGTTCTCGCTCTTTACATCTCTCGCTCTCGTTCCCGGGCTTGTTTATCCTTGAAGGCGAAATTTCTTTTTTTTTTCTTCCATTACTTATACAAGAATCATATACACGGATCGTGCCAACCAGAGCTCTACTATTTCGAAATGAATAACCAGCAAGAGTTTATATTCGACGTATATAATATTTGAGCAAATTTATATACGCTGAGAATATTCGTCGATCGAACAATGAACAATTCCCACGTAAGCGAACAAAAAATTGAGCGTTTCTTTCAACGATAAATACTGGCAAATACTTTCTGCAATTTTTTTTTCTTAGCAGTCATTAAATTTACAGAAGACGAAATATTGATTAATTTTATGAAAATTACAGAATTCTAGCTGTAGATGATTTTTTTTTAATTTAGAGACTTTGAGATAACGTTTATTTAACGAAGAAATATAAAACTTTCCATAACACAAAATCCGCAAAATTGTAAATAATAATTATTTTCTTAATTTTCGCTATATATTTTATTATTTAGAATTAAATTTACTAAACAAAAGGATTATTTAAAAATAAATTAACAGAATTGAAAACGATGATTATTGCTACAAAAAAATGTCACGAAATATTGCCATAATGATTTTTTTTTTTTGTTAACTCACCTCTCCGGCCATTGCTGATAGTTGTTATTTTGATCAAAATCGTCCAGCATGCTGCACAGCTGCATGAGGGAGCTGGAGCTCGGCTCGCTCGATGCATATTGCGATAGTAACGATTGAAAACGCATTTTCCAGCGATATTGCCTCTCGATCCTTCGTCCACGCGAATCGATACGATTTGTGCCACGCAACAACGCAATAGCGACGATTTTATTATTCGCGAAATTTCTACAAGCTCCGCGCTTTCAACGAAAAATGAGGCAAAAAAAAGATGGCTGAGTCGATGGAAAAATAGCTTTGAGAATTTTTTTTCCCCCTTAGAAATCGATGGAAAGTTTTGAGGGGAAAAAATGGGATGTGGAAGCACGGGAAGAAGGGATATGTCGAATAAATCACGTAAATTTCTAGGATTCGGTCACTTTTTGATTTTACTACGTGTATAAAAAAAATGAAATAAATCCTGTTCGCGAGAAGAGACAACGTGCCAGCACGACTTCCAAGCGATAACTGATTATTAGGTGAGATATGGATCGTCGCGCGTGGTCAAAATTATTACTTATCTTTCGACGCTGCTATTTATTTTCTCGATCGCTACACAAACCGGCAGCTTGTCGTCGATGTTATTGTCATATCGACTGTGAGGTCGAACTGTTTCATATCGATTCTCAAATACCTCAATAATATATATATATACACATCATCAGAAATACGTTCGAAAATTATTTTGCCAAGATGTATATCATCGCGTCTCGACGGCAAGATATTTTTTAAACTGTTTTAAAATCGGTCTCATTGCCTGACGTCTTATCATGACAGCGTGAAAATTTATATATTTTATTTAAATAATTAAATTTAAAAAAATTACGTTTTAGTCACAAGAAAATGTATTCCAATCGAATAAATTAATTTTCACTTGATCTGTAATATAATATCGTGAAATAATTTCATTCTTTGCCAATTTTGCGATACTAAATTTAACTATAGTTCCCCGAAAGCTCTGATAATATGAAATAAATCAAAATAACACAATGTGTCGATGTCATATTTTATGCCAGAAAAAAAATTGCCTCTTTCATCAACAGGCTCGACGATATGGTCTGGATAATCGTGTAAATAAATTTTTCTCGGTTGAAACAGCAGCAGAATTTTAGCACAGATTGTCTCTATCCCATAAACCATTCTAAGAAAATGTTGGCTATGAGGTGAAACGAGAAGGCAAAAGCTGGGTAAAAGAATTTTTATAGCGAACGAGAAAGAAGATCGAAAATTCCTCAAAGTTTGCCATGCACGTCAAGGAGGCGACAAACACATATATATATATATATATATATACTTTTTTTTTACTACTTTTCTAAAGCGCCATTCTGTAGCTTCGTGTCTTTATTTTATGGGCTCTGTATCACCGTGAATTTTACGACTTTTCGTCGGGGCCCCAGTGAGGGCCGGAAGTGGAGAAAAGTGTACGGTGGTGGGGTAGCAAGGGGGAGGGGCGAGAAGACGTCTCGAGATTCGTGGGAGATTGAAGGAAAAACCTTAATGCGATTTCGAGGAGGTGCCGAATCTTTTCACCGCGATTCTTTCACCGTTCTCGGGCCCGCGAGAAGCTGCAAGCTCTTCTCGAGGCGTGTGCATTCTTTCGACTCATCGTTGTTCGTTTTTACGTGTGTATATGCTGCACCATGTTGAGAGATAGAGAGATATATATAGAGAGAGAGAGAGGAAGAACCAGGGAGAATATGTGTTTATATATAAAGCCACCCTTACACACTAGGGGAGATCTTATAAAAGGTCTCCGTAGTGTGAAAAATCTTTTAAAAACGTCTCTGTTACCAACCTGTTGCCTACTCGAACGAGAACTGGTAAAGCTCGACGTTTTCGCGACAAAAAAATGTCTAACCTTGATTTTCCTCGTGCCACGCGGTATTCTTCCGATGAGATCCGCTTGGGAGGTGGGGAGGCGGGGGCGGGGGGGGGGGGGGGGGGGGCATATTTGTCTAAAAAGAAACTCTCAATTTTTTTTTCAGGCAGCTGATCGCTGTTAGCGTTTACCAATTATGAAAATGAATCCAAATGAAAATCCTCAAAATAATCAGCGTTATAGCTACAATCGTGCAAGAATTACAATTTTTTAATAGAGATTTTTTTTCACGTCCTTTTTGGTATTTTTAATCGAGAAGTGATGCTAATGATTGTGGACGATCAAATATTACTAAAATTATTATGAATTAACAGAAAAATCTGGCGGTCAGCTAGAAAGCATTTTTTGGTGCTTTTTTTCCTTCGTCACAGACAAAAACCTCTTAAATCCTTCACACTAAATGTATGACTATGAATTTCTTTCTGTTTCAAAATATTATATATAAAAACAATTTTCAGATGAACTTAGAATTATGGAAATAATGTACTATGTAGATGAATATACAACAAAAATTTTCTCTTACTTCATGTAGTGGTTTCATGTCATTTTTTGTCGTCAGGCAAAGGTGGACCAAGAAATAGAGATTAACCGCAATCGGGAAAAAAATTCTCATAAAAATGAGTCACCAACTTGATACGTGATAAATTGGACATTTTGCATCTACTTGTACAGATATAATAAAATATACGAATGAGCGATAAAGTAAACAGACCGCAAGTAACAGTTTGACGTTAGCAGAATAACATTATTTGCATATTTGTCACGCCTCCATAATATTTGAGTACGTTAAATATTTGAGGCTGTAACATTGCTGGTATTGTTATTCAGGGATACCCATATTTTATGCCCACGTGTATATATATATAGCGTGTGTGCGTGTGTGTGTACTTTACAGGCCTATGTCGTTTGTTTAATTCGCGGCTAAAATAATTAACAAAACGGAATTAACGAGGGACCAGGGATGAAACGAAGAGAGATGGACGATAGTTGCATAAGTTATATTTATATAAAGGACGATTCTGTTTATGGAGAGCCTCGAGTATCACCAACGCTTTCGTACAGAGTGTCGTCTGTACAAATTAACTAACAGTGAACGTTTCGCAAAATAGCCGATCTCTATATACACATATATAGGATTCATATGATCCGCTTTCCCGGTCGCATTTACTCCCTTCAATCTTTGCTATTCTCTCTTGCCACAACTGATGCATCCTAGCAAACGTTTGCGCTGCTATGAATACGATTGTACAGCGAACAATAATGAAATTGGCTCACGGGATGGATATATATATATATATATGAAGCTGCCAATGTAAACTCTCATATCCAAGAGCTGATACACGTACGTGTATGCACATACATAAATGGATACGAAAGGGCGAACGACTGATTGTGAGTGAAAAGGATACTCGACCACTCCAATTACAATGCTCGCAGAGCACTACAAGTGCGCCGGATGATGCATCGATCTTTCTCGCTGTACGATGCTTTTATTATAATCGCTTTAAACGCATTTCGTACTTTTTATTTTATTTTTCACTCTCGCGTACAAATTATTATCTTCATTTTTTTACGATCCACGTATTTTATTGTTCCTGATAATGGAAAACCCATTAATCATTTCTATGGATGCACTTCTGGATTATCTTATTCGATAAGTCTGTTATTAATTTGGCCAGAACTCGGAAAAGACACCAGACGAATATCGAATCAATGTAATAGCTAATATTATTGTAAAAATGAACATTATTATGATAATCATAATAATAGTAATAACGAATCTAATTGAAATGTTAGCTTTTCTTTTTTTTTCGTATAATAAGCGTCTGTTCTAAATTCCACGCAAGCTCAATGGTGACTGTGTGAAAGGCATTTTTACGCATCAAATAAACGAGTACACAAGCGACATTTTTTCAATATTACTTTCCCTCTCTCTCTCTCAGCCTATCTAAGTCTGGATTCAATATCCACGTGCCGTCGTAGTATACGGTTCGACCAACAAGGCTGAGAGAAAAGCATCGATGTGGGGGTGGAAAGGCTCGTGGGAACAGCAATTTCGAGAAAAAAAAAAAAAAGAAAGAAAAATAGAAAAATTTAAAGTGATCCCTTTATTTGCAAGGGCTTAACGAGGCGAGATCCCTTTCGTCGTGAGTAATACACGTGACGAAATGCAATTTACATTCAATTCGGAATAATCCCAGATGTCCATTGGGGCGAATATAGGGGGTTATATGCGCTTGTCCTATGTATATATTTGAGCAAAAACGCAAAGAAGGAAAGAAGACCCCTCCTTCGGATAAGGACATTGAGACACTTCCTGTGCGCACTGCAGAAGAGCGTGTATCCGCCATCTGCATAATTCTGCTTCCATTCTTTTCACGTTTTATCCGCCTTCTCTCTCAATCTCTCTTTCTCTGTCTCCCTCTATCTCTGGCTTGTCTTTTTCTCTCCTCTCTAATTCTCTCCCTTTATCCATTCCCGAGGCTCTTTTCCTTGTCGTTCTATCCACTCTACTCTCGTTTATTTTTTTTTATTTTTTTCCCGTCGTTTTTTTTTACCTTTAACATTCTTTTTTTTTCCCTTGCTTCCTTATTTCTCTATTCCTCCCTCATACCTGTATATCTTTCTCCTCGTCGACACGCGCCAACGGCGCCACCTCTAGACTGCACCGCCGGGATATTCTTGGTGTGTAGTCGAAGAGCAAACTTTCGGGGAAGCCAAGTCCCGTTCCCCTCCCCTACTTTGTTCCAAGCCCCATAGATTCCGTTGATTTAACACAGGAGTTGTCAAGTATACATATATATCTCTCGTGGAAACTACGCGCAATTGAACTTTCAATCCCCCCCCCCCCCGCCCATTTTGCCGTCTTAATTCTCGCGAGTGTCTCTCTTCATCTGCGTTTCACGTTTTACAGAATGACTTTATCCTGCAGTTGTAGATTGCGTCGAATTATCTCGTACGAAAAATGGTGTATAAAGTCGCTGGTATTCATGGACCAAGTGAATTTGAATGAGCTTTGAATAAAATAGAAGTGAAGAAAGAAATCATTTAAAATAATTTTATGAAGGGTCGAGCGTTAGGTAAGCCGTTTGGGGCAGGCAAGGAAAAGCCTACGAGTGCTCTCCAGTGTAGCCAATAGCGTAAGCCATTGAGGTAAAGGAGCACCGAGGGCTATCGAAAAGAGGGACTCTATGCAGGGCGGAAAGGCTGCAACGAGTCCTTGGAATATCTTAATATTCGGGACCTCTCATAAACGCATTGCCAAAAAACAGAATTTTTCATATTTTTTTTTTCAAAATGTCGAAGACAGGTTCGTTGAAGCTTTGAGGTGCAAAATATATCGCACATAGTCTCGATAAGAATTCAATATCTCTTAACATACTTCGGTATAACCCTTGACCCTTCTCAAGAATATAATGGAAAAATGGAGAAGTGAAACGAGATTAATACTTCCATTCACGAAAAAAACATCATACATGCCAATCTACCCGGAAAGTGTAAGTTGAATTAACATTGCCCATAGTTTGGTCGAATTCATTATTATTATTATTTTTCAATGTGGCATCAATTATGAAGAAATTTCAATTATAAATCTTCTTGAATATCTTCGAGCAATTGACGAAACGAGGTGTCTGAATGTGGTTGGAAAAATAATTTTTCATAATTCATCAACATTATACAAAAATTATTTTTACAATTTTTTTTATTCGAATGAAATGGATAAGCTCGGAATGCATTGGTTGCTGCAACTTTTACGAATTCGGTACAGGGCATCGAGACAACATTTTTATTGGAGAGCAGGATCATCGCGGTGGGAAAGCTCAATATAAATAGATGAGCGTAGAACGTGCCTGATTATACGAGGCTTATATGAGATAGCGTTGAAGATGGATGATGTTGAGCCTTTCCGAAGGTCTGATTAACTCGGGAATAGATTTACGTGGATTAGGGTCCGTGTATATGCAAGTCTGACTGGATAGAGAGAAAGAGAGAGTAAGAGAGGGGGAGAGAGAGAGAGAGACAGACCGACCAGGGTGAGAAGAGAAGAGCAGGATACGAACACGCAATTCGGCATTACGATTGACCATGCCAGAAGCTATGCCGGAGGGCTTGGTCCAGAGATTTGTAGACAGAGCGAGCAGGAAGGCACTGTGTCTACAAATTGAGATACAGAACGAGAGATGTAATGGTACCTCATGAGAATTGACCAAAACGAAAATTGTGTGGAACAAAGGAGGGTACCAAAACGGTCATATCTCCGGTTTCATATATAGGGGAAAGCGAATTGGTTACATAACGCTTCAAATTTTTTTTGCAAAACTCATATTGGATAAAATATCATCGTAAATCTAACACGTAAATCTGCTAACGGATGCTTGAATTCAGAACACTGTAAGTTTACGAATACTGCTTGAAATTGTACGTGTATTGCTAAAATGAAACGGATATTCTACCCAGAATTTACACACAGGACCATTTACTGTGGTCTATTCTTAAAATTGATTGCAGATTTTTAATGCAGATATATGCCAAGCTCGATAGACCGTGTTGCATGTTCCACCCCTAGCACATACGATGCCATTTTGTCTTGTATACATAGATGGGCATGGATGGGCATTAAACATGAAGGGAAATTTCATTGGTGGAATCTTAGTGTGGTTTGAATGTTCGCTTCAATTTTCAGTGACCAACCGTGGTGCCGATGTACAATCGACTAATGCTAAAAGCTGTTATACGTGTACACGATATCCCTCGAAGGTAAATGTTCATAGTGCCGGTCGGACAGACGAGGGGTTTGAAACGACCGTGACAAACGATCCAAGGACCAGTAGTGTGTCCTTTATCGGAGAGCCGTCTTCATCCTGTCAGGATATTGCATTGCCCCGAGTCATTTCGAGTTTCGAGCTCTGCACATCTATTCGCCACTTTGCGCGGAGTTTTGTGATTGAATTAAGTTTGCGAGAGGAGGAAAACCTTCTGTTGGGTTTGTACCGCGAGCCATATAAAAGGTAACAAAAGAAAGAGAAGAATGATAAGAGCAATAAAATGGGACAGATGGATTTTCGTCACAATAAGGTCAAAGTAAGATATATTTATGGTGAAAAAAAATCGCGATGGACATAATTCAGCTGACTCAAATTATATTTGAGTTCCAATGGAAATTTATTTCAATTCAAATTTGGCAATTTGGCGAAATTAAAAAAAAAACAAAAAAATAGATAGAATAAATTAGCCCATATTCGCTTTGACCTCAAATTCGATTAATATTAACTTATATATTTGCCAACTAAATGTACATTAAGAAAATAATTCCAAGATCGTGGCAGTGGGTTAAAATTTTTACGACCAGGGCAAAGAGAGACATGCTGATCACTACAATTGACCAGCTAAGAATAGCAAGGCTATTCGATTTATTGGATAAAGTGAATTAATTTTTCTTCATCCATTAAAATTATTGTTGTAAAATTTATTGTTGCCATTTTAGTTTATAGAAAACCGAATTTATACGCGCCGAATTTGGCGTTCAATGGATGCTCAAACATCCATCCCCATCAGAATGTCTTTTTAAACGCATGGCTCACATGCGAATTAATTTCACATCCAAAGGTCCACGAGAAATTCAAAGGGCTCTTGTGCTTCTGGCTGCTTTCTTGACTTGGCAAAAACTTTTTTAGCCGCTCTTTCATTCTTCTGAAGTTTCATTGTAGTTGTGAAGAGGGCCCAACATTCTAATGAGGGAAGTGGGGTACTCATTACGACGTCAAAGGCGGTTAATAGTACATGACACAAAGTGTAAAACTCTTTCCTGGCAAGTTGGATGACGTAAATCTTGGCATACCGGTATTATACCGTCACACAAAATCTGGATAATATAAAAAGTCCTGGTGTGTCTACCAGATATTTTGACAATGAGAGTTTTATGAAACGTTATAGTTATGCGTACAAAAAGCTGTACGTGAATAGTGGGATAGACTAATATCATTCCGGAAAAAGCGTTCATATCGCATGTGCATCGACCTACTTTCTTAACTGTTCTCCTCTATTGAAATACTCTCTAATTAATATCCCTTATAAGTGATATTTATTACCGAGGATGCTAGCCCCATAAAGTCAAGCAGCGCAGAACGATCGTTGTAATAGAGGAATAAATTTTTTATCCTTTCCTTGCTTTCCTGACTTTGCAAAAAAAAAAAAAAAAAAAAAATGGAAAAATCCATTTTTACACGGTAGCTTCTCATCTCTACGCGATGAATCTAAGAAAAATCATCTGTGGGCTGGATAATAGCTCGCAAACTAATTACTCGTTTTACGGTTTTCTTCCCCTACTTTGCTCCAATCCTGTTCAATATTTTATGACGCTTTTCATTGTTGTAACATCTACGTGTACATTTTTTGCTCGGTACGATAATGCTAATAAAAATAACTCTACGATAATGTTAATGGGAAAAAAGTTTTTGTGACGAATATTTACGAGAAAGATCATATAAAATTGCTATAATACGGGAAAAAGTATCGAGTTGCATTTGTGCTTTTTTAAAACGATCGTGACTTTGGAAAATTATTATCTAATTTTTTTTCGTCTCATAAACAAAGCCAAATTTGCGATGAAAAATAATATGATGAAGGATTTTTGGCCAGAGGAAAGATCGGTAACTAGTACAAAAACGATTTTGGTAGCTCTGCGGTTCAGAATGAAATGTAGGTCTGGTTGTAGGTCGAATATGTACGAAAGGACTGTGGAAAACCAAGAGAGTCCAAAATCTAGTGCTACTTTTCGCAAATCCGCGTGCACACCGCTCTCATCCTGCAACCATCTCTTGAAACTATGTAAAGCAATGCTAATCCACCGATAAAACCCAGCGACGAACGATCCACTGCTGATGCTGCTACATTCGTGCTCTTCTCTCTCGTTCGGCTTGAGCTTTATACCCGCGGTTGAGAGCAAAAGAGCGCGGGAAACCAGCACCAGGTTGAACGAGAGGCGGAAAGAGTATTATGCAGAGAACGTTACATAGAGAAAGGGCGAGAGTGTGTGTGTGTGTAGGGAAGAAAGAGAGAGAGAGAGAGAGAGAGAGAGAGAGAGAGAGCGAGCTTGTACGAAGCTCACCGCAATTTCGCGTACCCAACGTATTTTCCAGTAATCCCGAAACCCTGCGGCAACGAGAGACAGCACAGGGACCGTACACACCGCACATCCCCCTAAACTCTATTACATTTTTTCGTTCGCACAAAGGATCTCCAATATTGTTCTTTCTCGTATTAACTATGGCACATTTCACTGTCTTTTCGTTCGTAAATCAGTCTGTTGTTGATTTCGACTTGCAAATTATGCTGGCTCATGTTGTCGTATCCTGTACTTCGCGGTACTTGCGCAAATGAAGATAATATAATTTAAGTCCCTCAACGTTAATACAGAATTCCAGCGTCGATGATGCGAATGCCAGAGAGACTGTATCAATCTCTCGATTTATCTCGAGAAATGTCAAGAAATAGTTGAAAAGGGAAATTTATCGGTGTAATACGTTCAAGAGTGCTGCGAAAGGGAGGAAAGAGCGGAAGAGAGGGAGAGAGAGAAAAGAGTGAAGGAAAAATAAAACGAAACGGGGCAAAGATGAGTAAGGCAAACTTTGAGAAAACGCTGCGAGTGTCTTTAAGGAAAAGAAGAGGATGGCTGGCACTCTCTGTGCCTCTCTTTACCCTCTTAAGTCTGCGTAATGTCGATCCTTGACTGGGGAACGAGGAAGATTCCGTGGAATAGTCGAGAGGAGGAATGAAGCAGTGAAGAAAAACAGCGGCTGGTGCTAAACTTGCCCACCACTATAAGACACCCTCGGTCCTGCAACCTTGCGAGAGAAATGTCGAGGGGAATGAAGAAGAACTCATGAACGCGCTCCGTTCGTGGCATTAACGAAGGAGGCATTTAAAACTTGGCATTTTCCCCTCTCTCTCTCTCTCTCTCTCTCTCTCGCGCCTCGAAAAGTTTCGACGCGTAAACATTAAAGCCCAGTCTGACTATACCTCTGGAGAGCTTTAAGTGGCATCGTTACTTGCACGAGTCCCATTGTCGAAAATAGGCGCGTGTTCGATGACTTTACGAATTTCCGTTATGTATATACTCGTTTGGGCCATTGTAACTTAGTCTTAGTGCTCTGGGCACTAATTTACCGAGAGTTCAAAGCTGGGGTATGTTCCATTGGTTTGCCAAAAAACCCCATTTGTCACGAACAATCCTGGAGAGACATCAAAATATCGCTTATTTCACTTTCTCAATATTACCGAAGCAAAGTTCATATGAGTCATCATTTTGACTAATTATTGATGAAAGAATCATTTTCAATGATAGGAAAAACTCACCCTTATATAAAACCCAAATCATGCGCCCCCTTCTATAAGATTATTCGCGAGGAATGTGAGAAGGACTGACCGAGCAATTTTCCGTAACAATGTCGTCGTTCCAATTTATTTGATAAAGCGAGAACGGGGTAGCTTCCCGATCAATGCAGAAATCTAATAAAACGCGTGGCTGGCTGTCTCACGATACAAGAGAGAAAAGAAAAGGAACGTGGTGAGGTGGTGGTGGCGGTGGTGGGGTGGGGGGGGGGGGGCGAGAAGAGTGGGCGGAATGAATAGATATACGGAGGGAGAAGCGAAGAGAGGGTTTTTATTTCGGCCAAGTGCGAGTGTGTATATAACCGTGTTTTGGGGGAGGTCGTGTAGAAATAACCAAATGGAAAATCAATCGAAGCTCGCGTTGGTCCCTCGACCCTTGCTATAGTGCGGGCGGCTGTATTGCTATCACTCTACTGGCGTGGTTCGAATTCAGCCCCCCGAAGGTCTTATCGAAACTCAATGCTTTTTCCAATTCGTATCGGCAGATTGATAGAATATCGAGAGCTTCTGGTTATTCCTAATGTAAGCTATACACGTATATACAGTACTATCCGATACTCGTCGTTTGTTCACCAACTACATAATTCTAATGGATATTTTTTATCAATTTTTCTCTTCCGTCTAGTCGATTATCCATATAGTAACAGATACAAGTGAATCTCTCGAGGATGAAAAAATATATTCAATCAGTCTCGATTCGATCGATGCCGGGTGAAAGATTATACGATTTGATAAATAAATAAAAATTATTCTTCACGTTCGTTCAGCAGAGAGTGAAATGAAAAATAATTGAAAATAATTTGCGCGCGTAATATTCGAAGGGAGTATTTGATATATATATAATTTTTTAAATAATTTATTAATTATTAAAATTTGTAATTGTTGTGTCATGTGATTTTTTATCCCACCTGTAGAACACATGAATAGTGTTTGTTATTTTCTATTACGCAGGAGTTAGTTGCTCATGGACTAGTATATATATGTATACCAACAACGTAACATTACAGGTTAGTATGAAAGGTGTGTGTTAAGTGTGTGATAGTTAGTGTTTTTCAAGCCCGTAACCTTAGCCATTAAACCCTTTTTGAATCGTATCCCGTGCTTTGTAACAGCTCGTAGATTCGTCGATTGCACGCACGGGCAATATAAGCACCGGTTTGTCGAGTTACGCGCGAGGTTACTGGTAAAAGCTCTCAACAACCCCTTGTCCTTACGAGATTTGCAAAGAGAAAGAGAGAGGGAGGCAAGTTTTGCTTCGTGGCACGTGCTCGCACGCACTTCACTGCCACTACTGTCAGGTTATATTGGTCGTTAAAAAAAAAAAACTATCAAGAATATTCACCTGAATGTATGGCAGGCTTAGACTATTCTTTGTACCCAGAAAAATAGATTCACTCATGAAAATAAATTGTGCAGAAATCAAATCAAATTGAATTATGAAATATTATTTGATTTAGCATAAAATTATTAAACCAAGTTAATGATTATCGTTACTATTTTAGAGATGCCTTCCGCAATAGCGGTTTACTCAACTAAATTTTCTTTAAATGATAAAAATTCCCCTTTCTTAATTAAATATGGGGCTTTTTTCAAGAGCTTTTTTAATGATTTTTTTTAACACATACGATTATATTTTTTTGAATACGTTACCGACAGGCCATCAATCGTCAATTCGATAACTTCCATAGACAGCAGTGTAAAATTAACTTACCTGGAACACAGAAAAAGGTGAAAATGTTGATTAATATAAATTCAAAGTGAGAATTACTATATTCTCCGACTAGTTTATGAAATAGTAATGAATAATCTGCGATTAATCATGTTGAATATTTGATCTTTGATTGGCTAATCCTCTGATATAAAATTCAAAACATAAAAAATTATTTTACTTCCTCTAAAAAATTCGAGGTTGTTGCAGACATATTGAATCCACTGAGCGACACATCAATGTTATTAAGAGCTTGGATTTCAAAGTATCCCAATGTATTGGGATCTGTACTGTGGTACAGATGGACACACGAGATATCTCGGAATAATGGAGTAGTCTCGATGGTACACGCACGTACTGTATCCTCACAGTATTATAAAATAGCACCATGCTCGCTTTTGCAACCAGAGCATTTAATGGCCTTTCGTGCTATTCGCGATATCCTCGCTTTACCACCGATGCGTCGATGACAATTAGTCACCGCAACATGTTCGCCGACAATGTTACGTTCATTGTAGATGCGAGCTACGAGATTTCATTTTGCTCCAACATTTCTATCTTCTATCTTCTGCGCAGTAAAAAATAAAAAAATTGCGCAAGAATTGACAGAAAATTAATATTCCATAAGTTCACCTCAATTTCTCAATCTACAAACACAATTTTTTCAAACTCATCACGAATATATTGTGACGTTTTATTAAATTTTCATTAAAACTAAAAGATTTCGTAAAGTTTGATACTTTTTAGTCTTTTGTTTATTCAAAATTTCTGATTTATATGAAATTATTTTTTATGCATCGTTGCAAGATACGAATATCGTTTTACGGAATCATGACGTATACAGGCTTCTGGTATATGACGTTTCCCTTTTATTTGGGCATATAGACTAGAATGGATCCCCACAAGTTTGCCTGCCACGGAGTAATCCCGCAACAACAACGCGTGAACGTTTGTTAGTTGGGTGCATGTGTAGAGGCTTGCTGTAATGGTAGGAAATGGTAGGAAAGGGTTCGAGTTGTACCACCAACTAAAACGATATATCTGGGTTGGCTGGTTAGCTAGCGGGGCTTTCTGACTCTCACAATTCTCTCTCTCTCTCTCTCTCTCTCTCTTTCGCTCGCTTTCTTCGTCGTCTGCAGAGTTTCCAGACCAACGAGGGAAAGCTTCCCAGGAGCGAGAACCAGAGCAAAGATATCACCCTACCACCTTATCACTTTGCCGTGCGCGCGATACCCCATGGGCCGGGCTGTGGGCTCTTACCTGGCTTCTCAAGATTATCTGATAAATGCCAACGGAATTAATTAGTTAATTAATTGAGATTCGTAGACGCCCTCCCGTATAAATGACACGAAATCTCGAAACTTGGTCGGATCGTATTGATCAACATGCAAGATTGTCACGTTGACACGAAGGGCCAAAAGGCAGAAAACGGATTGAGAAAGTGATATTTGGTGAGCGGAGGCGAAAAATTTACGGAATATTCATTGGTTTTCGTTCAAGGCATTTGGGGGGGAAATGTATAAATATAGCTGATTGACATTTGCCAATAATTACCAATAGGAAAAGAAAACTTGAATCAAGGGCGTCCAAAGGGGAATTGTAACATTTCTAGCCACATTTTGACCTACAAGTGTTAAAATCGCATATTTGAATAATTGTTTCATTTGAACCGTGCATTGAGACAGGTAGAAATTTTTTATGGATCTCGATTTTGATAAAATACTAGCAATCAGTATAGCAAAAATATAACTACACTTTGTGACCATGACAAATATACTGATAACGTACTATCGGTAATCCATTTTCCCAATTCCATTAAAAAATCGATGCAAAATCTCCTCATGTCGAAAAGTTTAATCTCACGAACAGAACTTTGATGTAAAATGAACGACTCAGTAGTCGGACAGGAACCGGTATCCGGGGACGCCATGTTAATCTATATCTATATTTTTTTTTTCCACCAATGCATAGGGCGTTCGGTTGCTGGTTCGTGTCCGGCTATCCGAACGTTTACCTTAACATTGAAGAAGGTAGCTTAGCAGACGATTTTTTTTTTTTTTTGTGAAAGAGCATTTTTTCTGAAATTCTTGAAAATATTCAACTATAATGTTCAATTAAAACTGTAACGTTGTAGCAAATCATTGATTGACTTATTGGAAACTGTATTCCAACAAATAAATAAAAGAAACATCAATCGGGCTTGAAACGAATGAAGCAATAAATGGAGTGTTCTGGTCGAACGACGAAATTGAATATCACACGCAACCATAGGGTCCATATATCCCGGAATATTCGAGCGATTTTAGCATTGATGAAATATAGTTGTAGTGCCGTCAGTCGCACGTCAAGAGTCGCAATTCGATAGCCATTCGTTTGCTTTCCCTGGTGAAGAGGAAAAACGAGGGCTTTCGGTTGGAATGATTGGGGCAAAAGCTCGTTTGAAAAAGCCATTGGGGAAAGCCCCATCAAATCCAAAAGTTCGCAAACGCGCGTGTTTATAGGACGAAAAGAGAGAGAGAGAGAGAGAGAGAGAGAGAGAATCACCGCAGTCGAGACTAACCTGTGAGCTAGCGTGGTAATTAACGAGCTCGGGGCTTGTACAGAAAACCTGTGCATATAAAATAACGCTGCGCCCGACGAAAGCCATTAACGCGCAAAATGGAATGTAGCAAAGCTCGACCCATGCTCCTTCTCTCTCTCTGAATGGAAATATATCTGCAGCAAACGCGGAAATTCCAAATCTTTCTCAAAGATTATCAGAATATGATGTTGATATTGTGAATCTCCGTGAAGAGATAAAAGAACGGGAAAATCGTACTATCAGAGTTCCTCGTTTGGGTTTGGTTTCCTCGTCAATTAGAATGAGTTGTAAAGATTGAGAGTTTGACTGGGGGAGAGAGGACTACGTAACCGGCGGATATGCCTCTCGAAATTTTTGCTTTTGCCCTGCTCCAAGTTGGATTGCTTTCTTATGTCTCAAAGCCATTGAACAAAGTACGACTAAAATATGCTAATTTTCAAACAAAGAAATATGAATCTATTTCAATAGTAAAAAGTTCATTTTGATCAAATATCAATAATATTTTATACAAATTATGATTGGTATTGAAATTAATTTTGGAACAAGATTTATTTTCTCTCTAAGTCTTCGTATTTTATTCGAATAAATTATGATTGGTATTGAAGTTAATTTTGGATCAAGATTTATTTTCTCTCTAAGTCTTCGTATTTTATTCGAATAAATGTATTTCGCCGAGCTGAAGATTTCACTGTTGCCTGATAAATTTGGTTCATAAGTTTGTATACATCCAACCATTCACCTAATACCTACCGTCTATACCAATATTTTTTTTGTGAAGCTGACCGGTTTGCCACATTGTTCTCTGTGGTAAATCTAGCAGTGGCTATAGCGAGTCTTTCAAGTTTACCGAGTATTCTTGCTATAGCTGAGCACCTGTACCCCAGTAGGCTACAACAAATCGACGGTGGACTGAGTCGACTAGAATAGGTTATAGAAGCAGAGTGAGAGAGAGAGAGAGAGAGAGAGAGAGAGAGAGAGAGAGAGAGGGTGGAGTACCCGGCGGAAACCCCTCTCGAAATTTCTGCCGGCCAACTCTTCCGGTCGGCTTATACCAGCAGTAGCAGCCTCGAGAATCTGATATAGGGGTTGCCGGCTTGTAGTTCGTACAATGGGCAGGTTTGTTGGGTCGGTAGCCGGCTGGCTATGCGCCAGGTACATTGTCCGCTGGACGTTACCGTACAACTCAACTTCTCTCTCTCTCTCTCTCTCTCTCACTCTCTTTCTCTCTCTCTCTCTCTCACTCTCTCGGTTTTATCCAACCCTCTTAAACCATTTCCCTCTACAGCGAACACCTCATACCGTATAGCAGCCCGGTACACAGCTCAATGTCTTTCCTCCCTGCACGCTGCTGTACTTACTTCAGCCCTTCTCCCTTCTACTCATCTGAAAGCTCGTACTAAAACTTCTCGCACTTGGTGCATATATTTATTCCACAAAGCAGCCGGCAGACCCTTGCCAAGCTACGCCAGAGCCACAGCTGAATTTCGTATTGGAGAGGCAGACATTGTTTTTTTGTGAAATTCTCAAAGAAACTTCTCGAAACTGCTGGAAATCAAGCACCAGGGAATTGTACATGTTTGCATGTGGCAGCCTATCTTTGCATAAGTTACGATTGTACTGAACGTTTTCTTGACAGACTCTTCAACCTAACTGAGTACTGGAGTTTTAGATTGAAATTCACTGACTATTTTCTTCTATACATACAGATTTGAACATTAATTTTTCAAAAATTAAACTCTCCAGCTTTTTTCACGATAGTCTTGGTTCTTGCAAACATGTTCGGATCACAATATCTAGAGTTGCTTTGGGCAACTAAGATCTCTAAATAATAAACAGATCGGAATATCTTAAGTGACCAAAAAAAAATCTCAACAAAATTTGCAGGAGAACCAAGTACGTATTTCCACTTGAATACATTTGTGCCGTATTATTTTCTCCAATATCATGTTTTTTATTTATTTTTTTATCAACGAGACATTCTTTTCTACCGAGTACTTTTAATTAATTCGAGGTTTTTCGAACACTAGGAAATTCCAAGCCGGGAATTTCGACACGCTGCTCTACTATTCGTAGGTGGCGTGCTTTCAGTAGCTCTCGTGAAATGCGAATCCTGGCACGTTGTTCGAGCGGTTCTGTCGGCTCTCTACGGGCTAAGCAGAGACTAATTTATGCGGTAATCAAGTGCTCTAGCACCATTCTCGGCCTCTCTTTCTCCCCCTCTCTCTCACGCTCAAAAGCTCTTCTCTCGGTTGTCCTTTGTACGCTTCGTTCCAACTGTATTCCTGGCACGCTGGGAGAGATCCTAGCACCGGTTGCTCGCTCGATGCCATGCGGCAACAGTAGCAGCCCAAGTACCAACGAGACGGCTCTTTCTCTCTCTCTCTCTCTCTTCCTCTCATCTCTCTCTTGTTGGTCCGCTGACGCCTATCGTGGGATCGCAGACACCTGACCCGAGAGTACAACAGCCTTATCCTCTAGCAACCACCACTTTCACCTCGCTACCCACCTTATATATAGTGCATCGGTGACACTGTGTACTAAGCAGTCAGTCTCGTGGACCGTCATCTCTGCAGTATTCACTTAACCAACGAGCGCGTTTGTATCCCCAAGCATACCTTACCAAACTTCTCTCTCTCTCTCTCTCTCTATCACTCTATCCCTCTTTCTCCCCCTTTCTGTTCAGAGGAATTCTACTTCCCTTATACATACGTAGCTTGGAACAAAAATCTCTCTATAAATCTGTCGCGAACCTTTAGAACCTTTAAAAACCGTCTGCGCATATTACTCTTGGAATACTGTTTCTGATCCGCTTGAGATTATCTGCCAATAGGTCAAGTGGTCGACAAAATAATGTTCCACATTCTCCTTCAACCACTTAACTCGTCGGGGATTCTTACGGATATCATACTTCAATTTCTTGCATTTCCAATAATATTTGGCAAACAAGAGCCCTCCAGAAATTTCACCCTGACTGTTGATATTATCTTTGGAAGGAACTGGGTCGACAGAAATCATGACGAGATGAGTGGATTCTTTGGGTAAAATTGATCAGTATCGATTTGCATGTATCACATGCACGTACATCTCAGTTGAGCCCTGGTGATCGATGTATGCACGTTGTGCATGTAATGTGTGTTTGTTTGTGGTCTCAATATCGGCTACACAGCTCAATGTTTCGAGCAAAGTGCAACGAGAATAATGCACACTGTGCTTTGCTATTGATGTGCGCCAACCCACTCATCTTCCTCATCCTTCCTTGCCATATACAAGTTGGACGGGATACGTGAGCTTCTCGACCCATATATGTGTTTATACATGCGCTTCCATCCCAACTCTCCTTCAACCACTCGTTTTCATAATCTGGGATTATTGAGCTATTATTATCTGCCTCTTCTCGTTCGTACCCTAAATACTAAACAATTTCTTCAAGATTTTTCTTCTCGGCATTACGTACTGAATCATGGTTATTTTTAAATCAGGTAAGTACGCTTAAATTTATAAATTTAAATAAATAAGAAAAATTCTTTGCGTTCAGGGTATGTCAAAGGTTAATCTGACGCTTGACTCAATACGCGATATTTTTTTATTTTTTCTACAAGCCCCATGTTTCTAGGTAGAAAAAGTTTTCTTCTTAGCTTATAAAAAAATCCTAAATAAATATAATTTGACGAAAAGAAAATCTTTAAACAATTCCGAGCGGTCTTTAGGATTGGACCAGCCAGTTTTTGAAAACAATGAACTAAATTCGAGACCGTCATGAATTGACTTAGCTCGAGTTGAGGCATGAAATGCCCCTTGTGTATGTACTTATACCATATATTATGTTGCTTTACATTGATTCATGTATACTTGCTGACTCAATACGTATCTCTTGGTTTCTCTGTGAATGGAGAATACACGGATTATAGAAGGGCATTGCAAGGGATAGTTTCTGCTGTTTCTGGTGTGCCAGCAGACCTCGACACAGCTCGCAAACACACACACAGACACAGATAGAGAAACGCCCAAGCAGAGATCCCATTTCTATCTCTATTCCTCTGCACCTGCTTTCCTATCCTCAACGTTCAGTCTCGGTTGATTGCCGGGTTGGTTAATAATTCGTGGAGCGTGTTGCGCTACTCACTGCGGTTCGTCTTCCCTCCTGGGAATATCTCGTGTACACTCTGCTCTCGAGAGTCTCTGCTCGCTCACTCTGCCAGGACGCGGGCACACCGCAAGGACTCCTCGCTGGATGCAACGTAGCGAAATGTTAACCAACAAACACACCGTACGGAGGAGGCGGAGGGATGGGGGGGGGGGGAGGGGGGGATTATGCATATTGACTTGAGAGTCTCGAATGTGCTCTATACATAACTCGGATAATCGTTCTTGCAGAAATCTACTTGAAAGTTTCGCTTTAATCTGATTGCTTTTACATCAGAATTCACAAATAACAATAAATAAATAGATAAAATTAAATTCATGAATTGATCATTTATTTCGAAGAAATTATCTAAATAAAAAAAAAAAACATGAGCCTGGGAAATAAAATGAAATAAATAAAAATAAATATGGAAAATTCTTGACGTAGAACGAAAAAATTGGGACTTGCTACCTCTCTCGTTGGACAGAGCAGACGACGAGTAGGGAAAAGATCGAGAGTGAGGATCATCATGCCATTAAGGGTTGTAGCGTCGAGAGAGTGTCTTATACAGCAGCAGTCGAGTTGGTACGACAGAGAGAGAGCGAGAGAGAGAGAGAGAGAGACAGAGAGGGTCACCCCGGCATAGAGGCGTCGAGGTAATACCGGCTTTATGAGAAATCATCACTCTCACTTTTGCCAAGGGGAGGATTCGTTTCTCTCTCACTCACAATTCTGGTCATTTCTTGTCGGTTTGTTCGCGATACCCACTCACTTTTTACTCTCTTATTTCGTCTTTCGCTCCTCTCCGTTGGCGTTGATGCCACAGAAGTAAGAGCGGAAGTTCAGGTAACGCCGAATGTGTAACGTGAAAAACGCGCGTAACACCAAAGTATATTTATATACGTAGTTTTATGTGAGCAGTATCAGTTGGACGAAGGCATAAAGCGCAAGCCGAGAAGGAAAATAAGAGAGAAATAGAGAGATAGAGAGAGATAGAGAGAGCGAGAGAGAGAGAGAGAGAGAGAGAGAGAGAGAGAGATCGGCAAACTCTGAAGGGCGTGCTATCAGCGCACCTCGTAGTAATTACCCCATCTGTCTCTCAGCCCGCGACCCCTCGAGCTGAGAATCCCCACTAAAACCCCAACGGTCCTTTATATATATATATGTAGGTAAGTGCGGCCCACCTTTGCCCGGTCCCGTGTGTTCTCTCTCTCTCTCTCTCTCACTCCCTCGGCTGCTCCTACACGCTCTCTCTCCTTAAACGTGGCCTTAGCTATCTCGAGACGCTATCACTGCCTAAGACAAATTTATTACAGGGCGAGGAGCGCACACGACCGGGGTGGCCTTAGTCCCGTCATCCCTCTCGTCTCTCTCCTCTACCGAAGAAACGAATCGTAGAGCTGATGGTGGTGAGGAGGGAAAAAATGGAAGAAAATAAAGTAAAAGAGAGAGAGAGAGAGTGCAAGAATCGCGAGCCTTTGTTTCCCCCACAAGATTATCGGTATACTTGGATTCGTTTTTCCTCTCACAGTCATTTTTTTTTTTTTCGTGACAAGGTTGTATATCGAACTGCTCTTCCGTCTTCATTTTTATCTTGTTTTTTTTGCCCATGGACTAGACTACATAGGCTTCATGTGAATTCTTTTTCCCTCAGTTTATATTTTTTTTCTTCCCTTATACCCTCGATCCACTTCTCTCTCCTCGCACGTATAAATCTACTGGGAGTTTTATCTTGTCCTTCTATTTCTATTAGCGCGTTTCCTCTTCCCCTTAGTCTCTTCTTGAGCTACTATTACAGCGCTGGAATAACTGTGTGGTACGAGAACGAGAACGAAGCTCTTATTCACTTTTTTCTGCTTGATGTTTTCATCCATCAAAGTTCAGGTTTTGCGTTCAGACAATAATTATGACAGTAAAATGAAATTTATATCGTCGTTTGAGTACTTAATAATTAATTCGTATTAATTACGTCAGTTTATATAATTAATCATGACACATTTATTCATGAAATCATTTGAAAAAAATCATGATTATATTTTTTTTCTGCATTCAATAAGTGATTTTTTAATGATACGTTTATCCGAGTATCATTTATTGAATAGTTTTCCATACCTATTGTGTGCCGCGCGGCTATTTCACAAGAGGTCTCATAAGCCAGGATTATCAGGAGAAAATGCTGGAATCGAAGACATGTAAACAGCGAAGTATCCGACTTGAGAACTATCCAGCTTATATCAAAGCTCGCCAAGGTAAAATCCAAATATACAAAATTGCGGGGAGGCTCATTATTGATAATTGAAAATCATATTGAAATAGTGATAAGTCGAAAAAAATGAAAATTACACGAATTTTCGAATAATTAAGAATAATAATTCTTTGAAACTTGTGTTTTTGTTGGTATTATTATAATTTTTTGCATCAAACTTATCAGAGAATTTATTTATAATGAATTTTCATGTTCATTTTAAGTTTGGTCACTCCTCCACGAGAGGTCGCACAAGCCAAGATTGTCGGGAGAATTTGAGAGAATCAATGGCATGAAAACCGCTAAATACCCATCTCGAGAGATATACAGGTATATTAGAGAAGTCAGGTAAGGTGAAATCTGAATAGACGTTGAGTTGTGAGGGGCAGGAAGGTCGCACACCTCAAGGCATACCGACGCTCTTGCTGCGGGTGCTCAGACACTCTTGGGCTGCCGGACATGCCGAGGCTTCCAGCCACCTTGGGAACTTCAGTAATCCAGGCGATGCATCTATCTTTCTCTCTCTCTGCTGATGTTGCTACTGCTTCTGGCTGTCGGTTATAGAATGGCCTACAAAAGGACTGGAGGCATTGAGCTTCGAGACCGAACACCGAACGGAATTTCTCGGCGATATCTCCTTTGGAATCGATGGCAGTGCATCATTGCTGAATGGCATAAACAAGTAGCTTCTCTACCAGCCGAGAGAAGGCCACGAATCTCCGCGGGATTCACAACGAATTCCATTTAATATATATATATATATATATACATTACGTCAGGTATATTATATTTTATATTGTTATGATTTTATCAGGAATAATTTCATCGTTAATAAATATTCCGACAGAGTAAAATAAACAACGCAGATCATTGATTTTGGATCGACCTTGTATACAAGATATTTCATTGCCCAAACCCAAACCCAAACGTGCAATTGCACGTAATCCATGACAGGTCTTGGACATTGTCAAGTCTATCTCTTGGCTGTTAAAATTTGAACTTTTATATTTTCGTTTCCAAGGGCTTCATGATTCTTTTTCTTTTTCATCTTTCACTACTCTATCCGATCACAAAAATCCTCGCTCGTTTCACAAATAGCACCGAATGCGAAAAGGCAACAAAACGTGAAATTTTCACGTTTTTGACACTTTCCGAGAGCGGCCCGGCCGCCCGAACTACAAAAACCTGCTATAAAATGTACAGTGGAGCAGAGGTAGTTTACTTTGGAGCAGAGGCAGTTTCTATATATATATAGATGAATATTCTGCACATCTGGGAGTTATTATTGTTCAAAAGTGAGCGCGAGAGATTGCAGCACATATCTTTTCATTTAATTGCCACAGTCCAGGCATTATCATATACGAGGGGGAGCAAATGGCCGAGGTGCTATCTTCACTCGCGCAGTGGGGACTACAATTTCAACCGACCGGAAACGTGAAATTGTTTTCCACAGCGAGCGACGAGCTCGTTTTTTTTTTTTTTGCTTTTTTAACAAAATTCGCGACTGCCAGCACGGGTCCCTCGTGGCAATGGTTGCTCTCGGATGGGAGAGGGAGAGAGAGAGAGAGAGAGAGAGAGAAAGGGACAGCAAGGGCTAGAGAGCTCAACTGTCAGCAAACTCCCCCCTCCCCCGCGTTATCATTGGGGTGCACGCGGGATTCACTGAAGAGCCGCATAGAAATCCAAGCGGGACCTGCCAGTGGGACTCCTCAAAAGGGATCGACCGACCTGTCGGAAATATATCCATCGTTCATGATACATAACATGATACATACATGATGCATAACCGTTTATGTGGCAACTAAAATTAACGAGACAACCGAAGTGATTGAGTATTTTGGGACTGTTTATTACTGCATGTATTCTCTGACGATGGTCCTCGTAAAACGAGAAATCATGTGTCTGACCGAACGGTGATCGTATCTACTGCGAGACTGCGCGATCATTTGACGCAGCCCGTAAGACTTATTAGTCCCGTATATAATTCTTGTATATATTTTATCAAATAAAAAGCAAACCAAAAATAACATTTCCTAGGAAAAAGAATAAGTGAAGACAGATTTTTCATTCATCCACATGTCTCCACTTGAAGTAAATCAAAGGGTTGTAAAAATGAATACCAAGTGAGGAAACATTTATTATCATTCAATACTGATTCGATATTTTTTTCCATTGCTTTTGTGTTCGTAATGATGCCTCTGTCAATAATATAATGAGAAAATAAATTGACAGTAATGATATACATGATAAATTACATTTTTTTCCTCATATTTTTTCATCACAAAATCTGTATTTTAATATTTTTCATATATTTTTCTACAGTGCTTTCGCTACTTCCAATGAAATGTATTTCCTTGCTCTCAACTCTGTGTCTGGAATTTTTAATTAATGAATCATTCTTTTATTTTCATGCAATATCGAGAGGGACGCAGGGACTGCGAGCTGGCGCAGACAATGGAGCTTGTATATCATATATATAAGTATAGTTTGGGCGTTTATAAAGCAAGGCGAGGAAGCTCTTGAAGTTTTTGTCGCTTCCCCCTCCCTCCACCTCTCCCGCTCTGCCTCTGTCTGTCTCTCTTTCTCTCTCTTTCCAACCAATCGCAGCGCATTTTAATCTACGAAGCAGCCGGAAAAATAGGTACCAGACATACAGAAGGTCGAATGTAGAAGCGAGCTTGCAGGGGGCGGCATGTTTTAATCTAAGGGTCGATGTATTCGCGCGGATGGTTTGAGAGGGGCGGCTTTTATCGGGCGAACCATACAACGCGATGTCCGTACTCATTTCGCGTTTCACCAGAGCTCATCACTGGCTCTCTTTCCCTCCCGCTCATTCGTTACATCGAGACGCGCAAGCTTTTGCCTGCAACGAGCTACGAAAGGATCGAACAAAGAGAGCTGTACTCGTAAATAAATGAGAGGGCGGTGTCCGTTTAGCATATACGTGCTGAGATATATTCATATTTTTTTTATTGCCTATGGCGTGTAAAAACACCTGCTGCCATTTTTGCCAGTTCGTTGAATAAAAATTATTTTTTGTTTAACTATTATATGGGAGAAATGTCAAAGTGAAAAAGCTTCATTTTGTCAAATGAAATCCTTGTGAGCTTCTATTATAAACGTAAACAATAGAAAATAAAAATAGTCCTGCAAAAAGTGATGAGGAAGTGAGGTAGGATTTCATAGTTTGTTGGCATAAAATTAATTTTTTCTCGTTCATCAACTTTTTCTCTTATGAGCAAAATGTTCCATCGTAGGGCAGAAGTTTCCTGCACGATGGGAAAAAAATAGGAATAGGCTTTGTTTAGCATATGAAATTTTCCCAAACTTTTAATAGGAAACTGAGTTAAAAGGAAGTTAAAAAAATGTGTTTTAAAAACTACGATTAATCGTATAACTACTTTCAATTCTTTGATATATCGATAGGCTAAATTATCTATCATGCGTAACAAAACACTGAATTTTTGTAAGAAGTCAATTCGGAAATTATATCAATTTTAATTTTAATAAACCCAAAAATATTGAGCTAATTCGAACAATGTATGAAAAGGCGACAAGATTTTGTGTTCTTTCGTCCGGTATATACGGATTTTCAACAAGACAGGGAGTTACATATACATATGGCAGATATGCCTGCAGACCACACGTGTGTGCTACGACCGTTTTCTCTAGGGAGACGTTGCAAAGATAGGACAGAGAATGACAGAAACCTGGGTAAAGCTCAGGAGGATTTCCCTGTCGGTTGGACGAGATTTCGGCCTGGCGCGGTGAAAATTACGTATTTACGAGATGAAAGTCGCTTGTGGCGTATGTGCACGCGCACCCGGTGAGAGGGTAATGTAGCTTAGGACGAAATTCAACAGAAAATGGAAGACCGAGAATCGACGCAATGTCACTCTACGTTCAGCGTTAGACTCTCATATATATATACATATATATATATATATATAGAGATGAGATTTCTCATATATACATATATGTATGTGTATAGTGTATTATGTACGAATGGAACCGAGTACGCACCCATGCTGATACAATTTATGCGCTTTAATCGAATTTGTTTCGTCGTCTAGATTCGCGATTCTAGTTCCACGATCGATTTGATTCGTGGCTTTTTTCTGCTTGGTTTCATAGCCTCAATGAATTCGTCGCTGTAGCATTCTCATTATTCTATTATTAATACTTGGATTAATACAGGCACGTCCTAGAAAATAATAAAAAGTGAGGTGTAATGGAATGGGGAAAAAAGAAAAAAATTCTATTGGCGTATTTAATTAGTTGAATTAGTATTATTAATTTAATGAATTTGGAGCCGTAATTATTTCCATTTGTGATAAAAGTAAAATTTGTACGTTTTAATTAATCACCAGAATAGAATATTAGCGTGCGATTAATCGTTTTTCATCTATTCATAGAAATTTCGTACTTTCTCACTGTCCCGATGCCGCGATTGCGTTTCAGAAACGCGCTTACGGATGAAAACGTTGATGAATCTGGGTCGACGCAAATCGAATGGTCATTGTTATTCGCTCTTTCGGAATAATCCGAATGCTATACCCCGGGATTAACGTTTATAACCTCATTGGATGATATACCTGTATAGGTACGCAAGCGGTGTAGAGATTGACGGCCCGTGCGATTCTGGTCGCTGTGGGGCGGCTCGTTGCGTACCAGCTGTATCTACTAGCACTTCTATGCATGGGGAATTCTGGGCCTCAACGACAAGGCTCAATAACTCTTTATCTTTTTCTCTTATACTACGTGGTTGAGCAGCACAAAAAAGTACGTAGGAGCAATTAAAAATTGTTTTTTTTTCCAAAATTATTTTGCTCATTATCAAGAAAAATTTCAATTGACACAATTCTTAGTTGAAAAAAAAAAAAAACAGTCAAAGGGCTCCAAAGATGAATATGATTCTACAAGAAGCGACAAATAAAATGAATATTTTCCTTCCAAAATATCCGTTATTTTTGACGGAATAAATGATTTCCATTTAAAAAGAAGAATGAAGATATCAACAATAGTTAATATTTAATAAATTAATGTCATGCAAAATAATTTCCCAACAAAATCATATTATTCATAAATGGTAAAGCTTCGTTGGCAACGATGGCGATAAAAAAATCGATTGCTTATAAATTTGTCTTCGTCTTGTTCTGCAGAATAGTAAAAAAAAAAAAAAAATTAATCAGCTAGAGCTACAGCAATGTCAATTTTCGTCGAGAATGGCCTATATATACATTTATGTGGCTATGTATATATGCCTCACATCGCGATTGAACGATTACACTGCAGTTATTACGAGCTCCAGCTATAGCAACATCGGAGTAACAGCACGCCGTTGACGCTCATTTCGTACGCAAATTTCTGTTGGCTTCGGTTTATACATATACACATATATATAGATATATACGTATTATATCCATCGTATAACTCTGGTATATCGTACTGATATCTATGTATGGGTTATATGTCGAGGGGAGAGAGAGAGACGCAAATTGGGCGCGCGTTCGGTGTCAAGCGTTAACGAGGCACACCGCCATGTAGCCACCATTTCGATTGATCTCTCACGATCAGCTATAACGCTCTCTCTCTCTCTCTCTCTCTCTCTCTCTCTTATTCAGTCACTCACAATGTTAACTGACTCGCCAAATATTGCCATTCGTGTACAACGATCCATACAAAATTCAAAGACCTAATATTTTTGCCTCCATGTGCGAAAAAATATTCACCCGCTAAAAATCAATAGCGTGTATTTTTTAACGTGTCAAATTTAAAATAATCCCTTTAGGATTTCGCCAGTCGATAGTATTTTTTAAAACTAACTGTGAATTCGTTTTTACTCTATACCGAGTTATCGATAATTTCTACCCAACGATAAAAACTTTTGGGATCGTAAAAATTTAAGTGTCCATCGGTGAAATTTTTACTTTCAATTTTTATACGCAATATCATAAATGACGGAAAATATTTAACGCATTTATGACCACGCAGGGAGAGAGAGACAGAGATAGAGAGAGAGGGCAGAGGGGTAGAGAGAAGAGAGAACAGTTGACAAAACGTGGGACAATGAAAAAGCCCTCACAATAGCCGGAATATTTTTGCAGGGTAAAAAGTGCTTTCAATACTAACGAATGGAATAACGTAATGGTTTCATCGAAAGAGCGAGTCCAGTCCACGTGCAGTTGCCAGTAATGTATATCTACAGGGTGTCTTATTTTTATTTATCCACGTAATTTACCGTCAAAGTTACCGATGTGATTTCAAGTTCACGCTTACAGAATGCTGAATACTTTTTCTCCATACTGTCAAAAATGAGAAAAAACGTTTTCTTTTTTTTTTTTTTTAATACTAACAATCAATGAGAGTGACCTCAAAAATTCAGCACCGTTTCTCATGAGAAAAATGTACTTTGGGACTTTTTCCCTCAAATTTACCCGAATATTTTCGACTAAAAAAATGAAATTTTGACATCCTGTCCATACATTTGTACATGGATATTGTATCTACAAATGTATGACACACATTGTACATTTTGTTGGTGCGTGACGATAAAATTTATTCGCGGTATCGCGACGTTCGATCGCTCACTCTTGTCCCGGCGGTACCGCAGAGAGCGCGAGCAGTGGTAACGGCAGTGGTAGTACAACCAGTAGTTACAGTATGTGAAAGTGGTTGCGCGATGAACAAAACAGAGAGCGGTGAACGCTTGTTCGCGAGCAGTCCCATAGCCTCGAACACCCCGCGTGTTTGTTCTCAGCGTCGCCCTGCCGCCACGAGGGACTCCCCTGCCCATCGACCTTTCTCCCTTTCTTTCTCTTTCTCTCTCTCGCTCTCCCCCCACCCCCTTTATCTCTCTCTCTCTCTCTCTCTCTGTTCGGCTGTAAAAAAGCCCGTTCGCGACATGGACAAAGCTAGTCCATTACCGGGACTATTTTTCACGCACGTTTCCTCTCCGATGGACGGTCGGCTCTGCGGCGCCGACGACGCCAACGTGCCGAAGCTCTGTCCACCGGCTATAAGTTGTAGCCGCGAGCACGCAACCCGGAAAAAGCGCTAGATTGCCTGGCGTCAAAGAATAATTTCGTCCATCAATATGGGGCGGGGACACGTTTTGTTTGCCGTGTAACTGAACCTGAGGACTCTCTCGCGTCGATACATTTTCACACGCGAAGAGGGCCTAGGGGCCTCACCGTGTGGTATTGATCTCTTTTTTTCATTTTCGATTTACTTCGTGTCTCCATCACTGCTTTGCAGGATTTGGTTGGTGCGAATAAATTTCGCAATTTATTAACCATATTACATTGTTGAAAAAGACTTTTCCTTTTAGAGGATGTTTCATATTTTTATTATCATCTTGATAAAATAGAGATAATATTATTGAAAAAATTGTATATATTCACTCGAGGAGATGAAAAATCATATTTCATAGAGAAAAATTATACAACGGTTTTATTAATGACTTTGCAACATTATTATTGTTTGCAATGAATTTTTTTTGGTATCTTGATTTTTTCAAAATTTCATTTTATTTCCATGTATATGAATTCTCATTGAATCTAATATTAAGCTGAGGCTGTTTGCGCAAAATCTTTTTAATCTTAAAAAAAAAACAGAGTTGACCATCAGATGGACGAATAAAAATGTGTGTAATCGATGTGATGATAAATTTTGAAAGATGGAGACACGAAACTAATCCAGCACAGCTAGTTTATATGGTTGCAAAAAATAATGCATTGCCCGATATCGAGTAACCGGCCAAATCCAAAAATATCGACATTTCCAAATCGATGATCGATGATTGGCTGAAAAAAAAATTACCCAGATCGACTCATTTCAAAATATGACTTTCGTCAACGGTAAAGTCATTTTAAACTTTCCTACCGCGAATTAAAAAAATTACTCCGATCATCTGTACTGCAAGAACTACCTGAAATACTAAAAATTTCTAGATAACCGGTGATACGCCCGGTGAATTATCAAACTTGGAAAATAAGCATTTATTTTTTGTTCATACCGTTGATTTTCGTCGAAATAGTGAGGAGGAAGAGTTTCATTCCGGCTCACCACCGTCGGTTCGTGCCAGAAGCTCAATTACCCGACGGGATGTCCCCCCCCCCGCCCCTCTCACTCTCTCTCTTTTTTTCTCATCCGCTTTTCCTCGGCTTCGAGGCGCGAGTGTGCGCTACGGAACAGCCTAGAGCTCTCACGGGGTTGTTACTTCGTGACGAGACCAGAGATGTGCGAGAGACTAGAGCGAGAAGTTCCGTTCATATCCGCCCTCTCCCTCAATCTCCCGCTTACTCGTTCCACACTACATAGCTTGATGTTCAACTCATATATATATATATATATATAATACAAATACATAGAGAGAGAGAGAGAGAGAGGAAGGGAGGGAGGGAGAAGGAGGAAGGGAGAGAAAGCTCTCAGCCGAGAACGTGCATTAGTTTCTCGGTGACTCGAGCCAAGTGACGGCACGGACCGATTAGTCGTGGATTATTCGAGGGTTTGATCTTACCAGATGCACCACATTTCGCCCGCAAATCACTCGAAAAGTGCGACATCGAGTATAACAGTATAGTATTTAGCAGTGCAACATGTGCATGAGCCTGAATACCTATATCAACTTGTACGAAGTGATGGGCTGACGCCCGACACGTTGCACCGAATCAATTATACCCGAGATGCACACTATATGCCTGCACGATCACACCGAAGACTCGACGTTTCTCGCGGCCATGAGCCTTTGAAGATTATTTTAGATACGCTTAGACAAGTCTCCGAGATAAATTCCATTTGTATTGTCTATAAGGATTTTTTACACACAGATTCTTTGATTTTTCCAGTAAGCATATAATTCATGGTACGAAATTTCCTTGATTAGTCATTTGCTGGTCATTTTACAGAATAAGAAGATTAAGTCACTCTCTCTATAAATTTTAAAGAGCGATAATAATTGAACATGCTGGAAACATCTTTAAATAATTAAATTGAGAATGCTGTAGTAGCACAGACTGAAAAAAAAAAGTAAAGAGAAGATGCAGGGCTTTGATGCCAAAATGTTTTAAGAATAATGGCAGAGCTCGTGTAGCTACGGCTTGGGACACGGAGGAGACCAAACGGCCCGGAACGTTGCGCCAACTCGTTAGTTACCGGGCCGGTATAGTGCCGGGTAGAGAGGGATCTTCGATAAGAATGAAAGGGTCGTGTGGCCCGCGAAAGGTTATCTCCGGGCTGTAAACTCTCAGGATGAAACAACTTTGCCGGAACGGGGAAGCAGCATTACCGGTTCGCCGCATAGCTGTTCACTATCGAGTTTTTTTTCCTTCGCTTTCGTGAAGGAAAATGTTAGAAATTGTAGAATATGCCAGATCATCAAAAAAATGTTAAAAATCACAGCCCTATTTTCCAAGAAATTCTGCATACAATGTATTGTTTATCAATTTTTTACTCTTTTAACATAAATTTTTTAGCTGCTTTCATTTTTTATCATTCTATCATTTTTTAGCTGAAAAATAGTGAAATCATATTGGATCGAATAGTTGTTCAATCATAGTTGTAGATTTTAGAAATGAGAGTCTAAACGAAAAACCATAAAGAACTTCAAAGCAGCAAAAAATTGGCAAAAATAGTTCATGTGTGTCGTTCTGGGGGTAAAATGCAATGAGAACGTTGAAAAATTCTCCATCAATCAACATTTCGATAGATTTGATAAATCTTTTCAAAAAGTGGTCCAAACTCGTCTGCCTAATATTATGAAGTGAACCCGGAGAACAATCATAATGCGAAAGGTTCACAATGCGCCGAAAACTGGAAGATAAACCATGCCAGAATTTGTGGAAGCGCTGTCGTCCCAACGGAGACTTCCGGTGAGATCTAAGGTAAGGGGTGGCTGGAACAAGCTTTGTGGGTCGAGGGAGGATGAAGGGTGTTTCTGGGCTCGCACGTATATAAATGGTAATTAACGTCGCTTAGAAGCAAGCGGCAACTGTTTGTTCTAGGAATTAATGGCTTAATAAGTGGGCAAACCCCACCTCCCCCTAACCCCAACACTCCCCCCAACCACAAAGTTGCATACCCAAATCCGATCCACACTAAATCTTGGCAAGAAGCGAGCACTGTTATTTGCATCGGTAATTTAGTTAGACGGTAGTTGGTTACTACCACAGGGGCGAGAGAGACTACGACGATGCCTGAAGCTCTCGCTATATCCAACAGCTCATGGATGCAAAGTGGAATTGTCGGTGTATGGGAAGTTGGCGCTGCATCGAACGGGCAGGCGAACAACTAGCCAGCTAAACTCATCCATGGTGGAAGCTGCAGGCTCTCGACTTCGAGAGAAGCAAGGAAAGCAACAGAGAGGAACGAATAAAGAGAGAGAGAGAGAGAGCTCCGACGAATTCGCAAATACACCTCCTGCATGTAGCGAGAGCGTGAGCCATCGAAGGGCTTACAGCTTGTTAACTGGTTCGACCGAGCGAGCGGGACAAAGATGTGAACACTTTTGTGGGTGAAATTAGCAGCAAAACCGATGAATGATCGGCAGTGTCTGTTCGGTGAATCATATTGGATAGGGGTGACATAGCCATCTCGTTACAGTAGAATTTCTCCCCCATTCTAGAAGCTTCTGTAAGGTTCTGGAGACATCTAAGCATTTTCATTGGTCACGTGGTCGGAATACCGTCACGGTCATTCCCATTCTCCTAGAATCGTATTCCATATTTTATGGATTTCGTATACGAATGCCGAATTGTAACAAGCATATGTTAGGAACTTAAAAAAAAAAGATCGGTTGATATTGCATGTGCGCTGATTTGGATTTTGAAATTCCTCGTGCTGTAAGCTGAATAAGACGGATCAAAATGGGCCAATTACGAGAAATTACTTATTGAATTCTGTACTCGGTCCCAAAGTTTGACGGCAGATTTCATCCTGTTTTGCATATTTCGGTTTTTATTCACTCGCTTGGAACACAATAAGACAGCCAAAAGTCCAAATCAGCAAATCCTCGGGATACGTACTGTCGTGGCTTATTTGTCGCCAATTTAGTGAGCTTCGAGAGATTCCACTGTACGTACCTAGTTTTCTGAGTTATCGCATGGCTAATGACTATTTCATCCAACACCAATGGTCTTGCATGCTGCAGTCCATGCTTTGTTCAACGCTGACCTCGACCATGCGCGGAAAATTGCTAATCAACGATCGATCCCACCACGTCGTTGCTGGTAAATTCGCTTTGTCATGTATCATAAAGTTCGTTCGAGGAATTGGAGATCCAACGACTCAATGGTCGCATGGAAAATACTCGTTTCAAATCGTATGAATAAAAAGTCTACTGTATACAGCCTGTAGCAACCTGAGGCGTTAAATATGCTATTTTGTAGCGTATACACTCACGATCGAATCGCAATTACTTATTTATCTCGAGCAAACACACGTACGGTCTGAAAACCTCTGTGAGTTTCTCACTCCCAGTTGCAATGGAGCGAGGCAAAAAACCGGCAAATCCCCGAGTCTATATATGGCCCACATGGATAACGTTCGTTTTTGCACAATGGAAGCAAAACCCGAAGCGAATTCGTTCGATAGGATTTTCGGTTGACAAAAAAAACACACACACACACACACACAGCGTGAGGCAGTGGAGAGTGAGATGCAAAAGCGAGAGGAAAAAGAGAAAATTCGTGGTGGAAAAACGGGAGGAAAAAAAATATTGAATGGAGAGAGGGAAAATTCAGTGTGCAACGAACGAACGAGCGAGTATCTCGATCCAGGTCAATATATTCTGCCACTGTTCTACCACGTACTCGAGAGTTGACTATAAAGAGAGTATGAGGGAGAAAAAGACAGCTGCGCGTATTCTGCCAGCAACAAATAATCTCTACGACCCTCCCCTTGAACTCACTTGAAGCACTTCTAAAATTCATCCAGCAGCCAACGGATGAAAATCGGTCTAGTTTTTACTGATCACTCCGTCTCTTACTTTGTCTTCCATCATGCACCTCTATCGCTCTCTCTCTCTCTCTCTCTCTCTCTCGACGACGTTCCACCCTCTGCGAATTCGTGATCACCTACCATAAAATACAACGGCACAGTCGGAAGAAACGATCGTGAGCGAAACGTCCCAATAATCGAAGGGTGGAAGAGGGCGTACAGACTCTTAGCACAGGAGCCAAAAGCTTCAGCCGTTTTCATTCCGAATGTTGGCTTGGAAAACCTTTTCGGTCATTACTTCCTTCTCTATATTGCAGTAACTACGTACATCATTCAACCACGAAATATATATAGTTATACACAAATACGCACACACACACACACACACAGAGACACACGATATATCCTTCAAGCATCACCAATACGTGTGTTAGCTTTGATCGGCTTACACGCGACAACGGTTATAGCATCAGGAACTATATTTTATTTTTCGACGAGTTGTATGTGTGTTCGTGAATCCATCCCCTCCGGCTCGGACATCCATTATATTCAACCGAAAATATATGTATATAGTCCTCTCGTTTCAAGCGTTTTTTTTTTTTTTTTTTACAGAACCAAATAATTTCACGCGAGAATCTGTAGATTTTTCGTATCCACTAACGAAATTTCATGGAGAATAAAGCACGCTCGTTTTTCGAGATGCATATATTGTATCGTTATATCATGTTTTGTTCTTTGGCCTCAGCATGTTCTCGACCGTGTTCATCATGCTCATATGCGTTACGCTCGATAGGTACTTTTTTTAAATCCTTTTTTGCCCTCTTATACATTCGCGAAAACCATTATTTAGTTTACAATGGAACGGTGTATGGAGGATGTGGCGAGCCTGGCAAGAGCATCGTACCCATACTACGTTCCGTGAATGGAAAGGTAGTGAAAGACGTACGGGGGAGGATAGGGAGGGGGTATATCCGACACGATTATGGACGCACCGTGGAGCAGCAGCGGCGCTGGAAGCTGCTGGGTAACATTGGGGGGGTCTTGGTGAGGATCAGCCAGGCGAGCGAGAACCTCTCCGATCTACTAGCGTGTTCGTATAACGGGTAATATTTCGTGGTCGGACCACCCCGACAATCCTATCGGCCAGCTGAACAGGCCGAAACCCTCTCGCCCTCTAGGTCGATCCATTCTCTCTCGCTCTCTCTCTCTCTCTTTCGCTCTTTTGGTCTCTCCCTCTCTCTTTGCTGCCCTCGTTTCTCGGCTATCGTTCCTACAGGCGGCTCGGCCAGTTTTCTTTGTCCCTCCTTTTTTCTTGCTATTCTCTTCTTGTACCTCCACGTCTGTTGCTTTCTCTCTTCGTTCTATCCATTTTCCCTATCCCGCTAACTCTCTGTTTTATTCTTCACCAAGTAAAACCTGTTCCCAATCATTATTTTTCTGTGTCTCCTCTTGCTTCTATCTGAGCATCGCTGGGCTTTCAGAGCATCATTCTGAAACTCCTTTTGCTCCTCCACCGTTTTTCATCGTGGCTATGGCAAAATTTGTGAGAATTATGGATTTCGTTGGACGCCTTCCTTTGAAAATAATTTTTGAGGCTAATGCTTATTATACATAAGTTTTCCAAAAAAATATCAATATTCGATATTTAATAATAATTCATCCACAGTGATTTCCATTACTCGATTTTTTTTTATAATTTTGTATTAATTCGACAAATATTTTTTTAAAAGACCTCATTGTTTTACTTTATCCCTATGTGATCAAACACGGTTGCAATTTTTCAATCAGGCCTACAAAATTATCTGAATTCCAAATCTCAAAAAAGCAGTGCACAAACAACTTACCTGTAGCATACAAACAAAAGAGAAAACCACATAAATAAAAATTGACTCAAAAACATGAATATATTTTCCATATGACAATAATTATAGATGATTAAAAAATTATTAAAAAATGAAAAGCCCTATAAAAAAAAAAACTATGATTATATTTATTATGAATGAATAATTTTATGCAATTATTTATAATAATTATTTTTATTCAAAACCTCATTGCTCGCGAGAAATAAATGGAGAAACATCGATATTTTTTGCGACGAGGTGGAAATTTGTTTGCATTTCTCATCGCTATTGCTCGTTTCCGTCTCGTATCTTTTGCTGAAGATGAATGGCAAATGACTGTTCCCTTTCGATGTGTCTCGATGAGGAAAATTTCTGCGTGAGCGTATTTTCTCGCGGCCAGAGGGAGGTCTGGGGCGTGACGCGCGTTAAATCATCTTTGAGCCAGGCCAGCCGTATGAGAAATGTATGATACAGAATTAGAGTACCTACTCTCTCTCTCTCTCTCTCTTTCTCTCTCGCTCTCTTGCGCTTTCTCTGGCTTTCTGTGGGAGAACAGTGTACCTCTTGCTCGAACGTCCCGGCGACACACACGCCGGTCGTCTCCACTTAATTATCCAACGAAAATGTACGTGTTCTCAAAGTTGGACAGCTGATCCGGGTAAATATCAGCTGTTACGTCTTTCCAAGAGCACAGAGGGTCTCGTTCATACGAAATAACCAGTAAAATTTCGGTCTTATAATATTTATAATTAGTTAATTAGGGAAGCATTCATTTATTAATCAAACTCTCAAAATTCATGTTTTTTCCGAGTCAAGATGTATGTTGAAAAATTTCAAAGTATGAGATTGGATATTTATTTGTTTCTATTCCCTGAATCCAGTTGAGATTGGCGTATAGATCAGGCATTGGAACAAACTGGGAATATTTATCGGTGTCTCGATGCAGTTACATCGGTGGATATCGAGGTCGCTGTGAAAATAGTGTACGAGTGAGAGAAGAAACCAAGAATGCCACTTGGGTTCGTCTTCTATCTATCGCGTTCTCTCGTGGGGCGCGTAAGAGGAATCGCAGCAATGGCACAGTAGCGAGAGTATAAACCAGAATATATATATATATATACATATATATATGGAGAGAGTGAGACAGTCGACTTGGCGCGCCGATCTAACCAAAAGTTGGTGAATGTAGAGGCGAGCCTTCTGGAATTGAATCGCTCTCGAGCTGGAACGCTCCGGGCAACTGTCACGTGCAGCCATAGTTTACCGTTCTTCTGCCCTGATGCTCCAAGTATACGTACGTTAGGTCCGTACACGTATGGCCCACATTCAACTCTGTGAAACGTGTACGTAACCCATAGATTTATATATATATATATATATATATATATGTGTGTGTGTGTGTGTGTGTGTGTGCGCCTCTGTCTCTCTATATATATGCAGTAACCCCTGTGCGAAAAGCCCAACGGTTCAATATGGTACACACAGGATCTCATCAGGTACTCAGCCACATACACCCATATCCTTCCTATAGTCCAACCGATCCAATGGTGCGAAAGTCTCATGTAGCGTGGAAAACGACCAGACGTCTTGCACACCATCGTTCTGTCGGCAGATCGCCCAACCACTGAGAGGTAAAAGTCTCCGATAAAAGGGAGCGAAATAAGAGAGAGACAGAGAAAAAGAGAGATACGAGGAAAGGTGAGAGTTCAGCTTGGGGTATTGGTCGAGCTCTTAGTAAAAAAGTATATTCTGTCCGCAAAGAAGCGTGAGACCTACTAGGTGAAGATCGTCCTTCGTCTCGTGTTTTCAATGGAGTACTTTTGCTGTATACCACTTGGCATGTAGCCTGGATATACAGCGTGTGCAAGGAATTGATGGTTGTCTAGTCACGATAGCATGGCGTTTGTTAACCTTTTATAAGACCTACAATCTACATGAGCATCAGATCCGTTGAAGATTGAAAGTATGGGAGTAAACCAGATAGGATTTTGTTCATATTTCTTCTAAATGGAATATGTTCTTGTAATTTTTCTTTTGCCCAGATCAGCACGAATGGAATAATTAACGAAAAAAAAATCTGATCTTTGAGACTTTTAAAACTTTGATATCCGGGGTTACGCCTTCTTCATTCGCCGAGGAATAACTTTTTTTTCGATTTTTATTTTCATTTGAAGATAAAAAAGTTTTTTTCTATGTACCTATCTGGGCTCGACGACGAATGCAGATTGTACTTGTTGCACAATGTGAGTGTCTCGTTGCTGCAAAATTTACATGGACGCATCTGTATGCAGAAACTGGATCTTTTTGTGTGATATACGCCGGCAAGATATATTCGAAATTCATCGTAGCGTTGTCTACCTTATATATATATATATAGACTGAGAAGTCGAGATGGGTTGAGGTATTTCCTTCTCGTTGAGGAAAAAGTTCTTTGCGCGAGAACGCAGCGAGAGACCGAGCGGGATTTTCTCAAGTATATTCGGGAAAAGTTCACAAGCTCGAGGTTTGATTTACTCAGCTGGTATGAATACGCGATTATTGTGGGCTCACTGTGAATCAAGACGCGATGTTTCGAGAAGGTTCACCTCGCATTGTGACGATATCACTTGATTTTTGATTGTTATTATAAAAATCCATCCTCTCGAGGCAACAATTGCAGCTAATTGGAGAACGTTGAAGTGAGGAGCTAAAAAAAAAATACTACGAAAGATACTCGTCCTAAAAGTTGACAGAAACAAAGTGAATAAAAAAAAAGTATTGACGAACAATTCGCATCTAATTTAGTCATATAATTTTCCAATCGATAGCACTTTAGGACTTGGAGATTTTAAGAATTTTAATAACCACATAAACACCATGTTGAAAAGACCTTTTTAGAAGTTCCTGCACCCTTCGAAATCTTTCAGCTCATCTCATTCACTCTCGAGAATTTGGGGAGTGGGCGAACGTTGTGCGGTTTTCTGAGCTGAATACGCGATCCAACCGTACGCCAACGAAAAGTTTTCACCAACGACGTGAATGCCGTTAATGAGAAAATATGATACATTCAGGGAGAGCGTCGCGCGAGTATTTTCCTCTAGCTCAGGACCCTTCAACGAAATTCCCGGGATACCAATTAGAAGAGAATACCTCGAGCTTTCAAGCATACTCGTGTATAGCGTCGCATCACCCCCCCCCCTCCCCCGCGCCCACCCAACACCTTGGCCCTTCCATTTTCATGTGCCCATTCGTGTGCAGTGAGGTAGAATACAGCGGTTATGTTGAACGATACACAGACGAGTCTCACTCATATTGTGGCTCGAAAAACCTCACTGTATTATCATCACAAGGCTGTGAAGAGACGACGGATACGTATAACAGGGTCACGAGAACGATAGCACAGTCGCGGTATTCTGATTAAAATCGTAATGCAATAGGCGTGTAATATTACGAGGGAGGAAAGGGCAAAAGGAGAGGAGGAGAACCGAAATCCTTCGATATAAGATGAGCCCATCAGGCCACCCTCATTTCCACTCCACGCTGTCTCAAAAATTGGGCTCCACAGTCATTAGCCACGAATCAGTGATTGACCACATATCGTGAAAAATATATTGATGTGACTTGAACAATATTTATAAGGCAAATGCGAGATTTCAAACTTTTGCCCAAATACTATCGATGGTCCAATTTAAAACAATTTCTGTAAGTTATGTTTACAAGCCTTTCTGTCGTTAAGCCACCGATATTGTATTTCATCCGAATTAATTAATTTTTTATTCACATAACCTTGATTGGAAACTAGCGAGTTATTGCGGAGATCCATTTTCAGACAACGCTTTTAGATCAAGCGGAATGTCTGTGTCGGGTGTCTATGAGTGTAATTTATTATTGTGTCACATCAGATCATTTCCTACAAAAGGGTTGATTGATCATTCATTGTAATACACGAGACTTGATTCTTCCCAACTGTTTGTCCATTGACAAGTTAATTAAACGATTCTATCTTGAAATAAAACAAGAAGATTATATTATTATTGTCGTGCAAGAAAATGATTTTTTATTGAAAAATATTCGCTCTAAGCTGAGTATAAATAGCCGATAACTGTACCCTGCTAAATTTAAGGACAGGGAGTTACAATTACTCGAGGTAAAAGTATGAAGCAGGAGCGAAGATATGACCCTCAGGATATGGTATCTCTTGACAGATTGTATTCTAACGAAGACGAAGGAAGAGATGAAGAGAAGACGAGGGATGGAAACACCTAGGGCGCGCCTTTTGCCCTCGTTTCACCGAGAAAGTCCCACCAATAATCCTGCGATGTTCAGACGCGAACACAATGAGGAAAGCTCTTGCGCAATTTTGCCGACTTTGGGGTATTGTACTGTGTAGGAATGCGACATTGCCTTCCAATATTCGGTTCTAGGGGGGATGAGTAATACAGAAAGAGAGAGAGAGAGTCTGAGTATGAGAAAGTGAAATGTCGGGTCGAACAGCAGCAGAAACTGCATCATCTGCGTTGTAGTGACGATTTCAACGTAGCAATGGAAACGTGGCCATCGATGTCTCTATAATACACTTCGACACTGTCTCTGTGTACAGCGACACTCGGCCAGAAATGGTAATTAAGCTTGAGAGCCAAATCGTCTTGTAGTTTCTCACTCACATGCACACTTACACACACACACACGGACACGCATACATACACACTCCAACTGGGGTCCTTGAATGCTCTCTCGCCCGCTTCCATTAGTAGTTACAGTGTGCTTAGCTCGTGAGACAGTGTTGCTTTCGCTTCTCGTCCTGTGCTATATGGAGGACGTCGGAGTAAAAGCCTCTCTATCGGGCATTAGATGCGTTCTACACAAGGGACAGTTACGCTGAAGCGAGTAACGGGTCACGGGACTCTCGAAATATTCAATTCACGCGACTGTTATAGCGACGTCTGACCATTGCCGGACCGTGACTACTGTGAGAGTGCTTAAGGATCATTCATTGTTCGAGGATGCATATAATTGGACGAATGGATGAAAATAGAGATACGAAGAGAAGTAAGACTCAAGCCAAGTTTCAATCGACATAAACAAATGGACCGATGGGATTATACGATAGTATGAATGCTCGGGATAATTGGGATAACTCAGCAACGATATTTGACCGTTTTACAAAAAAATCAGCAGTGATAGAAAAAAAACGCTCAAACGATTATAAAACGGATAAAACGGTCATACGATTATCATTGAAACGTAATTTTTAAGCTCAGTTAAAAGTGCTTTGGAAGTTTTAAACTACTTTTCATCTGTAGGCTCTGCGAATATGAGGGTTTCACGCAGTTTGACATGATATAAAAATTGAGTTAAAGCATATTATAATTAATATTATTGTATCTATATACTAATGGCTTTCACTAAATCATTCTTATTTTATCCGTGAATAATGAAACTAACTTTCACAATTGTTTTCTTCATTGTCAAATAGAAAAGTAACAGATCGATTGCGATTTTTTTCTTTTTATTCGAACATTTATCGTAGACAGAATAAGATTTACAACAAGCTTTGTTTTACTGCAATAGTTTGTTTGTGACAAAAATATACGAATTCATCCAATGCTCCCCCCCCCCCCCCCCCTCCATCTCATACTCCATGAATCTCATTGAAATGGTTCAGTTTTTATCAAAAGCGTTCTTCTATGCTCCCGGGTGAAAGTGTATCATTTAACGAAAAAATTCTCGTGGCTTTTGTCACAGACACACACACACACACACAAAATATAGTACATTGTATACATTCGCCTGTCACCACCGCATGTCCCATGAATATTCACACTTATTACACGCAATTCGAGGGGGAGCCGCGAGCTTTTCAATGGTATGGTGGACTCTGTTTCCAAATAAACCATTGCTTTTTGGTACTGCACTATCGCATGGTCGTATGGTTTTGGGAATAAATGGGAACGAATGAACGAACGAGGGAGAGAGACAGAGAGAGAGAGAGAAAACGGGAGCGACCGAGTAAGGAGGGTGAAATCGTGAATGCGGTATTGCGGTGAAGCGTCGAGTTGCTGCGACATTTCGGCCTCTCTGTTATTAACTGCTGGAATCGAGAGGGAGAGAGGGAGAGAGGGAGAGAGAGAGAGAGAGAGAGAGAGAGAGAGACCAGTAGCGGGCTGCTCACGTTGGGCACATAGTAATATCGTATACAACACACACGTGTATATAGCACACGTGCATATGTAAAAACAGTATGCTGTATGCAGGGTGAATACATTTTGATTCTCTTTTTAGCCCTTCGGTCAGCAGCTACGTTAATGTTGGACCTTCGTATCACATGTATACGTATACCCTTTTGGAGCCTTTTGCCTTCCTCTCTCGTCGCATAACGCGTTCACCCGTCTGACTTTTGCTATGCTTACTATGTTGAATTTAACCCTCTCGCTCTCTCTCTCTCCCGCCGTCCGCTTAGTCCGCTCCGATGGCAGTGACGCATTATTACGCTCATTGTCAGCCACATGAAGAATGAGAGAGGGAGAGAGAGAGGGCTGGAAAGCGCTCTCTTTGCAACATATGTTAACCGTTATTCTTTTTCTCATGCAATCAGAACACACGCGTTGCTGGTCTAAATATATCTAGGAATACATACGTAGAGCAACAAAACCCAGTGAATGCATACCTGAAAGCGGAGAACAGCGTGCGCGCATAGTGAGTATGACTAGTAAATACGTAACTAGTCATTACACGCGAACATCGTCATGTTACAAACCTTTCTAGCCACATGTCCAAGCTACGAGCCCTGTTATTTCTGAAGTAGTAAACTTCAGGGCTGCATCGACGGAAGTTCTCGACGCGAAAAGTAAACGCGTCGTGTTTACCCTCATGATGTTATATGACGTTGATGACAGACGTACCTTTTCTGAATTTTCGTCGTGAAAGGTATGATATTTATTTGAGAAATTACGACGACTATGAGCTTCAAATATTATATGAGTGATCGGTCCAGAAATGGTCACTGATTGAAAGAAGAATCACTCGAATTAATTATCTAGGGAAATAGTGATAAATATATATATAGTTATTTTGAAAAATATCGACGTGTGTAAAATTATGCCAAATTAGTAAAAGAATTTAAATAAAATCATAAAGTTACAATGGAGTTAAATTTTCTAAATAATTAAACCGATGTATTATATATATAAGTAAAATAACACGTTTTTTTGTTACAAAATAATTTCGAAGTAATAAAAATCATATAATTCATTTAGATTCATTTGCTCACATGATTGCAATGGGTTCAAGGGTCAATAACAATCGCACAATGAGACTTGAAACGTAATTATCTGGCGTTAGGGTCGAAGTATCCGAGCAACGAGAGTATACACTGATCCGTGGAAATTTGCGCACGTGGTTGTCAATTATCGTTTGTGATCATGGTCGTCAGAAACCGCGACGAGAGAGGGAGATACCACATAGTGTTCTATGTGGTACCCCTCGTATGTACTAGTTTCCACAGATCGTGCAAAGCGTTATCAGGGGATCTAAGACGAACTGTTACAGATCGGTAGATAGATAGACGAAGAAAGAGAGAGAGAGAGAGAGAGAGAAAGAGGGAGGGAGGGAGAGAGAGAAAGAGGGAGAGAGGCATATATAGCTTTAGCATCAAGAGGGTGATGTAATTAACGTGGCCAGCTAGCGGCACGAGACTGACGTATCTATCTTGCTAGGCTGACGTAGTAAAGGGGTTGTGCTCACTGGTTTCTACAGCAGAGACCCTATAACATATATTTTACGCTATATAACACGCTATATAGTATACATTGATACATAGGAGTCTATCTCGGGCTCCCATAATCCGTGTGGTCTGTTAAGGGTGTATAGCCCCTTTTCGCTCGCATACATGTTCAAAGGGGGCGTGGGTGAGTTTTGTCCGTTCGGTTGACTAACATTCGCTGCTATATGTTCATAGTCTTCACATCCTGGAGGACGAGAAGTGCATCAGTCTTACAAGTCAACCGATCACTTTTGTTTTACATGGTTCAAAGGAATCGTTAATTAAGACGTGGCCTGAATATCCACACGAATGAGAACCACCAGCTTCACGAAGTTCGTGAATCAAACTCAACAGTAGGTGTCTTTCCGAAGTATGCAACCGTTTTTGGAGCTCTTCGAATAAATATTTATACAGAGCTTAACAAAATATATAGGAATGTGCAATTTTTCGGGGGGTGGGTGGGGTGGCGGTTGAATATTTTAAGGGAAAGATTTCCCGGCATGACATATGAATTTGAATTGAATGTTGCATTATCTATGGATTCTAGACTTTACGATATGCTCCATTGAATTTCTTTGGGCCGGATTTCTCAAAGTTGAGAAGCATTTCGACGCCAAAGTCGACCAGTCATAGCATTGGGTGAAGCAAGAGACGATAAGCTTTTCGAAGGCCCCCAAATGAGCGTCATTTCGATAAGCTTTTCCAGAATCTTTCGATACTTTCAGGACTTCAGTATCTTTCGGTACTTCCTCCGCGTCTCGGTATTTTTCTCCGTCTGTATGTGAGTACTCAAAAGATGCGCGACGTTAACGTGAAGTTCGAGGCGTAACGCAAACTAGCACACAAACTTATGCTCTGGCAAGATCAGCAAATATCTTTCGGGGCTGGACATTCTCTCTCTCCATCTCTCTACTTACCTCCCTCCCTCTCTCTCGGTCTATCGTAATTTTGCAATGGGATCGAGAGAGTTTGGAGACGAAATGCCTGGCGTACTAGGCACCAGAGCACCTGTCGGTCGGCTAATCTTGAACACGTGTTACTCAGAACTCGTGAAACTCTGTGTGTGTGTGTGTGTGTGTGTGTCTATTCTGGCCCGACGCCAATGAGTAACGTGAAGGGACAGAGAGAGAGAGAGAAAATGGTTATTGTATGAACTCCAACAAAGTCGAGACACGACTTATTCAACTGCTTACACGCTTTATCACGATCTCTTTCAAATGTCCCTTTCGTATTGCACTACTCGTCGGGCACTCTAGAGATTCCACGTTAGCCTGTCAATAAAATCCAATTAACAATTGAACATTCTAAAATTGTCTAATTTCCAGAAGTAAATCAGTTATTAAAAAGTTATATGTCTGTTGAAAGGTTATCGTCCTTTGCGTGCCCTCGACAAACGATGGTCCTCGTCAATCCATACGGTAAGTTTGTGAAAAAAGCTGCAACGGGAAGCAGAAAACGAGGAAAGAGAAGGCACTCTCTAATTTGTAAATTAGTCGTATTAGTCGTTCATCCCCTTTTTCTCCGTCTCAGGGGCGCCTGCGTTTCTACTCCTTAACGGAGACCTCTCATTTTCTCGGCTCTGGTATGGAGTGGCAATAAAGATCTTCCCGATTAGCATAACGAACGAGCAGCGAAGAGTCGACTTTGCTTGCCTCTCGTAGTTGTCTTCGTCGTCGTCATCGTCGTCGTCATCGTCGTCGTCGTCGTCGTCGAGGTTGTGTCTCATGTATATATATATATAAGCATATATTCGCGTAAGCGTCTTTCGCCGTTGACGCTGGGTAAGCGAGACTTGGTTTCACCAAGGGAGAGAAAAAACCCTCGGGCTCGCTCTCGTCCAAAGCGGGGAGCGTACAATTCACGGCTCTGGCTGTGCTGCTGCGTTCCACACCCTCCCAGAGGAAAGGTGGAATGGGGGGAGGGGCTTGGTAGGTTTCCCGAGTGTTATCAATGTTTGATCGGCGATAAAGTGCTCACGGGGTAAAATTCCACGTGGCTCAGGGGTAAACTTTACCCCCGAGATAAGGGCTATCTAACGCGGCATGCTTCTCAACTACGACCCTCACGGCTCGTTGCTGAGTTCCCAGATCCCTCCACCACTGCCCTATCCCTCGTGGCTTCTGTCAGAAGCTTCTCATCCCCTCGAAGAGTATATTATACCAGCAGTTCTCTTCCTTTCTTTTTCCACTCACCTTATTGATATCTCATTTCACTTTGCGCACCGTTTCCCCATAAATCCTCCCGACTACCCTACTGATAATTGATTTTCCACGTAATTCAATAATGAAGATGATGATTCGATAACAAGGCCAGCAACGGAAATAAATGAATTTTTTTTTTCATCGTACGAAATATTCGGAACTTGTACGAACTGCCCTTATCAGTGTCACGTACATTTTTTTGGAATGAGTTTGACCTGAATTAATATCGACTATATATACTCAACTATTTGTTTTATATTTTATAACTTTATGAGAATTCTCCTTGTGCCTGTCTCTCATCTTGTCTCTGTAATTATATTTGTGGCTTGAGTTCGTTTATTATAGGATTCCGAGTCGTGACAGCTGCTAACTGTGGACAGTCGTGGAGAAGCGCGGCAAATAGGTTAGGGGATGGACGCAGAATGTCTATACATACGGGGAGGTAGCAGCATCAGCGGAGTAGGTCGGAAATATGTGGCAGGATCGCCGTCAGGCCGACGAGATCGTCGACGTCGTCGTCGTCGTCGGGTATGGACTCGCTGGAGAGAACTCTCGGGATATTTGCTCCCCAAATATACGTATATATATAGATGTATGTATACATATAGCTGTATGGACAGGCTACTCTCTACGAGGGAGAACGACCAATGACAGTTATTCGATTACTCGTTGCCTCATCGTCATCTGGCTTTCGCGAGAGTCCGCGTTCTTCTCGCTTCCCATCTTCATCGATTCTGTACACACACACACACACACACATCTGCACAAAACCCTTCATGCGTTCACCCGATCACGTTCTTCACTCAGTCTACTACATTATTGCTTCAGCAGGCTGCGCTGATGCCCAACGTTTTTCTCCTCAGACCTGCATACGTAAAAGGGATACATATATATATATATATATATTGTTGTAATCGACGAAAGATATATATATATATATATCGGTATCAAACTACGGGACGAGGCCAGAGACTCTGTGAACCTTTTGCGAGGATATATTCCGTCTCAGGCTGACTAATGACGAAACCACCAGCACCCTTACAAATCCAGACATGTGTGTGTTCACTTTATTAAATATCTTCACGTCTTCCACTTTTTTTCTCCCGATATATTATTTCATCGAACGAAAGTGCTATGAAATATTTATCGGATAACCTAATTTCGAGAAAGAATTGATTGAGAGGAGGGGGGAGGAGGGATATATGAGTCTAGCCTAAAAGCAAAATAATTACATTTATTATCATCGAATTTATGTCGGATTTTATCATGGAGTTTTATCGATCAATTAGTATAGAATTAAGTACACTATAATTTTAAAGAAATTATGAAAATAGTTTAAAATGAGGCAAGAAAACTTGTTGTATGTTGACGCGGAATTTTCTTTTTTTAAATTTGCGTCAGTTGCAAGTTAGAGGAAGGATTGCGAGGTCTGTTGTGAATAAGGGATCAGAAGGGGGCGAAAAAAGACGATGAAGGTGGCGGACGAAAGCTCGAAAGCTTTTGCCAAGTAACGAGACTTCTTGGCCTTTCGCGTGCAAAGGCGAGTTAAGAATACCTCGGCTGTGCCAGTTGCCTTTCTTAAAAGCATATTTGGCCCGGTATTCCCGGTGTACGAGTATGTCGGTCCGGCGACGAGCTATATAGCGTGTATATACGTAAAGAGAGCTCTCTCCTTCTCTCGGTTGCCTCAAGTTTGCGCTGCACCAACAGCGCCAGCAAGAGAACACCGAATTTCTTTGTGACGACGACGACGATGCCGACGACGACGACGACGACGACGACGATGTTCCTCGTCTTTATGGAGCGTTCACCCCGTTAGCATGACCGGAGAGCTGTGAGAAAAGCCACAAAGAACCCAGTTTCTCGTCCTCTCCTTCCTCCTTTGCAATGGGATTTTGCTCAGCCGCCTTTATATTTTACACCCTTCGGTATAATTTTTCCATTAACGATTGAGAGAGAAGGGCAAGGAGAGAGGAAAATGTTTTGCCTCCACCTTCTCACGTTCTCTCCACTTCTTTCTTATGTTTTTTGACCTCCTTATATATCCAACGGGCACTCATGAAAACCACTAACGCCAATTATTCATAAATTCCTGGTGCACCATTTCGAGCTCAACACCCACACGACCTAGTTTAGATAAATCAAAACTTTGCCTCTCGCTCTCGCTCTTAAGTGATAAACAAAAAATAGGGTGACGATATTTTGAGCTCTATTATTTTCAAAGTCTACAGGGGTCCAAATTGAAATTTCAATCTTTTGCTCGAGTCTCTTTACACGCTATATCTCGTTTCATATACGTCTAATTCATGCTGGTAGATTTTTCTTAAATTCACATGGCTCGAAGAGTTTAAAAATATAAAATTTCGTGAAAATTAATTAAAAAGATAATAATATTGTTGTAACTTCTCTAATATTGCTTATTTTTTCTCTAGTACACTTATAGAATTTCTAGCCGAGCACAGCACGATCAGGGGGAACGAGTCTCTGTCAAGGTTCTCATTAGAATCTGAACATTTTCAACGCACCGACAAAAATGAATCAATCGTACATAAAAAAAAAAAGAATAGCCTAAAGTCGTGAAAGAAGCTGTAGCGCGCGAAGCTCGCTCGTAGTCTACTTAATATAAAAATTACAAAACAAATTTTCCTAAGCGAAATTAAGTAACGTATAAAAAAAATTAAATTTATATCAATAAAATAGATTTCATTTGATGCAAGTATTTTTTTCCTAAATAAGTGGTTAAAAAAACATATATAATAAATCGTATGAAATGAAAAAAAAAATTGATTTAATACGTTTTTCTTGGTACAATTATTGTGTTTCATAAAAAAGACATTATTACTTGAGTTTGCTTTTTTTTTTTTTTAATGCCAGAGTTCCCCTTCCGTATTCGAGGAAATGGCATATGCTCAACGTTTTGCTCGCTCCATGTTATATTGGACTCGAAAGCGTGGCGTGCTATTACGATCTATAGTTATACATTGTGGGTGGATATGCTGGCACCACACTATTAGTTCGCGAAACACGGAAGGTACTCTCTCTCTCTCTCTCTCTCTCTCTCTCTCTCTCTCTCTCTCTCTCTCTCTCACGTGTCGACGTTGAGCGCTTACCAGCCACGCCGATAAGACCAAACGCCCCGCTGCATCGAGCATATGCACAGAGGGAGCCTTATCTAATCGCGCTATACTGCTGCTGGGGCTATGCTCGTTTGACAATGTGTTTATATATGCGATTGTGTGTGTGTATATGTGTCGACGCGGACGTGACGCCCCCCTTCTCCCGCATGTGCCATTAACGCGGAAACACGATGTCCCTGTACGTTGGGTTATCGGACGAACATCAATCGCGTCGCGAACTATTCGACTGCCAAATCTGCTACCACACGTCGATGCACTTTCCGCCATTCCATTCGTTACAATCATCTCCAAATGCACTCGAAATCTTTAATTTTCTCATGGAAAATACGCGACTTTTTAACAGTGCTGCAACTGCTTTTTAATGAAACTGGACACGGATTTATAGTGAAATATTTTTTAAATACCATTTTAATCATTTTACATGTAATTTATTGTATTGAAAATACTTGTTTTTATTTCCAGCCAGGCTGTTCGGGCACAAATGCACATTTTTGTAGATTTTTAGAAATTTAAGATTTTGTAATAATCGCGAAAATTACCACGTTAATTGTCAAAGATGAAAGAACATATAGTCTTGAAAAAAAAAAAAGTAATGAACATTTTTTTTTCCTTTTCATTTCTCATTGATCGAATAGTCGCAAGGTTATGGCTATTACAAAATTTCAATTTTCGAAATACGTTTCAGTTTCTCACAGGCCAAAAATGAGTTTAAAAAAAAAAATTTTATTGATCGAACGAAATTTTTCAGCTGCAATATCGAATCACACCAAGTTCACGTTAGAATCTGGAAAGGTGGACGTGACATTGAAAAAATTTCATCTTCCTTCCGTTTGTGGAAATGTGTAAAGCTCCCGAGCTACAATAACTAGCTAAACCCTGAATTGATTTAGTATCATAATCGATAATAGTTTCCACAGAGATGCGCTGTTATGTGGATAATTCCGAAAATTTGGGGACAAAATTTATCAGTATTGAACGATGCGGTCATGAGGTCGATGATAAGCTTGCACGCGTTGTATACCCGCAATTATCGGATAACGAGGAATGTTCGAAGATGCCAAACGTATTGGGATAATCGATACCACCGTATGCGGGCGTATCGAACGTACGGTTAGTCGAGGGTACGTGATGAGGCTATCAAGGGGTGTAGAGGAATGATGGAGAGAGAGAGAGAGAGAGAGAGAGAGAGAGAGAGAGAGAGAATGAGAGTGAGGTGAGGGGGGGGGGGATGAACACAGTGGAACTCGGCCGACTATTATAAGCCTCCCACGACCGTTCAGTCTCTCGTACGCTCGGTATATTCTCGCGCATAATTCGTAACGTCAACGCTGATATTGAAATCCTGTCACCCTTGCTGTCGTAACAGCATCGAACGTTCGACCCAATTGCTTGGCCGTCATCATCGTCATCGTTATGTACGTAGCAAGTTCTGCAGCTAGACCTCTGATTCGTGACCATGCCGGATTATTACCTACAGTAGCGTGCACGTCTCGGTACGTATCCTACCTTAATGCTTCATCAATTCTCGTTTGCGCTGTCAATATAATTCAACGCTGAACAATAGAGACTATCGAGACAGAGAAAACGAGAGGAGAGAGAGAGAGAGAGAGAGAGGGAGAGAGACAGAGATACAGAGAGAGAGTATAAATTTCAAACCATCGATAAACGTCTACGTCAAATTGTCAGACATGAAATAGAATAAAAATATGTTTTTTATCGTTGGTTTTATTGCAGTACATCCAACGCAAACGCTGCAAGTTTCGGAAAATAAAAAGGCAAGTCTATCTCGTGTTAGGTGGCAATAAAAAAGTGTGTGCTTTTTTTCCTGCCGGCAATAATCACAATCTAAATTACCGCTCTAGCATCTCGCTGCTATGTACTTTCTGACTATCGAACGAGCGGAGAAACGCTCTGAAGAGCCATTGACCAATCCCCTGATGGGGGTCGAAAGTGCCATGAATGTCTTTTGGTCTTATGAGGAGTATGAGAAAGCTCACGAACCGGTAATAGACCGGAGGGATCAAGAGTGCGAAAAAAAAGTAAATGAAATGTATAAATAAACGAAATCGTCTGGCGAGTCCGAGACATCACGTTGAGTTTTGGTCGGTTCGTGTTCTCGTGATCTCCGACGAACACGATTGGGGGGAGCATAGGAAATTATATAGTAGCTTTGGCGCAGTCGATTCGACTGTGGCGCCATTCCCAATGAGGGGGTAGGTACGTCGAGGGCCATTTTGTTCTGCCGTTCACGGTCCATCAGAAATTAGAGTTCTCCAAAGCGAGGTGTTCGTTCCCGATCACGCTCTCTCTCTCTCTCTCTCTCCCACACGCACGCGCATACACATACATGCGTGATGGCAAGGTGCACATATTTTGCAAGTAAATTGAGAGGTCAAGGGGAAACTTTTTGACGAATATACATAATCAGCTCTATGAGCGAAATTCTAACCAAGCATGTGAAACGTTAAAAAACTAAGTTCCAGGGGAAAAACATTCAGTGACAATTGAGGGATGTAATCTAGCCAAATTTTTGATGGAACACGATTAATAAAATAAAATACAAGATATTGTGCAGGATATTCTTTCTCATTTACATTTTACATTTACATTTTTAATTTAATTTTTAATTTTTAATTTTACGAGAAATAATACCACAAGATAATTGTGAGAAAGAATATCCTGCACAAAATCAATGTATCACGTTAAAAAAAAACTTTTTACATAAGAACGTCTAATTATTACAAAAGTATCATAATGACAAGTTTAAAAGAATAATTTCAAACTGTTATCGATTCTACAAATAAAACAAACAAGCATTCGATCGAAGTAGCCATTTACTACTATTTACACAGAATAGTAATTGTCAATGATTTAATTTATTCAAAAAGCATCCTCTAATATCCAAAGATAGGGGTAGGGAGACTAGAATACATTCAGGACTTCTACGACCTTCAATATTCTCGACGAGGATTCTCCCAACATAGTCATAAGGTTTGAGTGCTAGCTGGTACTTTTGAAAAGCTGCTGCTGCTGCTGCTTTTACTGGCAAATGTTAACTCTTATAAGCTGCAGCTGCGCAGTCACCCCCCCCCCCCCCCCCCCCCCACCTCCCCCCCTATACGTATATATATATTCGGTATGGCGGTAGTTGCAGTCAAGGAGGCTACACGAAAGCACTGGCTTTCTGTGAATTGCCCCCTAATTTCAGAACCAAAAGTACAGCCCCTTCTCCTCCGAAGCGGTGGCGCTTCGCGGTACCTTATACCCAGAAAGTCCCACAGGAGACCACTGAAGAGACCCGTAGAGACCACCCGTGCTCTCTCGTCTAGGCTCTTCCATAACGACCCTGCGTCACGCCACCCGAATTACCATGCTACTTTTGTGGCCAACGATTACATCCAACTTATCGATTCCTCAATTCCAACGGGAATGCCTACCCTGATCCCTTCCACATATACTATATTAGTTATACATATACATATGAAGGTAAACCGGGTTGACTATCTTTGGCGAACGATTGCCTCTCGTCCTCTTCCAACTAATCGATTCATGGTATTTTCTCACGAATGGGAATAGCAGCTTTTTTTTTATTATGAGAAAGTTAGATTGAATTTTTTTTAATCAGGCATTACTCTGATAGATAAGAATTGGTGTTTAACTACTTTTAGCTTTAATCGTTTCATGGTGTTTTGCCACGAATAGGCATGATGATTTGTTGAATTCAGGAAACGGTAGATTGAATTTTTTTATCGGCCATTTCATTGATGAACGAAAAGTGGAGTTAAACTATTTTTTGAGTTACCACTTTGGATGTGAAAAATGAGTTTTTACTTTCGACCAACCAAACGTCATGCAAATTTTTGAACTTTGTTAGGAGGTCCTAAACGTTCTTCTTACCCTCGAAGAAATGGATGATTGATTGTAATTTTGTTGTGAACCAAGAAATTATACATTTGATTCGATTCTATGACGCGCAATAAATAATCCTCAGGCCCTCAAAATGCCTAATTTGCATTGCACGAATTTGGGGATGATGAGCGTTAATTTCCCTAAACCATAATAATAGATTCGACACACGTTACATTTCATACATGTGTTGCATGTACATGCCAAAACGGCAAGATAATTCAACGGTGAGAAATCGCGTTCTAAATCTGATGAAACGAGAGATAGTTAGCGATACATTTGCCAGTAATTCGATATGGAATCGAGCGAATGGGGCTTTTTTGGTCAGCCCGATTACGTCGAACTTGTCAAATTTATCGCGTAGTGGTGGTCGCTATATATCACTTTGGCGGTGTGTGCTTACGGTATTTGGCTTGGTATACCTCTGTTACTGGTATATAGTGCAACAAACGCTTGCTGTGAAACGTTCTACGCTTGCCCATGCTGTACTATACTGTCGGGCCAACCAACCTCTCGAGTTCCAACAAGGGAGTGTGAGAGCCAGAAACAACGAAAGACAGAAAGATACGCTTGTCTCCTAAATACGACTGGCCAAGTTTAGTCGTGCTAACTTGGTAGCCCGTGAGGTCATTCGTCACTTAAAATTGGCAGAACGCAGTAGTATTCGTAAACAGTAGTATATATATGTAAATATATATATATATATATATATATATATATATATATATATATATATATATAAATGTATAATAATATATGTAGTGAAGGGGTGCAAATAAAAGAGACAGACAGCCTCACGACAACAAAAATATTTCATCGATAATAATCCAACCCTCCGCCTTTCCACCTAATTACAACCGACTGTATGTCAACGAAAATATCATTTTTATACATCCGATACATCCGATAATCAACATTGGCGTATCGAATTTATAATGATGAACAAAAACCATTGAAACGTATTCAGCAAATTTCACCGTATCAAATAAGCAGAAAATACTTATTTTAGTTGGTTATTTGATGCTCGATGATTTGATCGTGGAGGTGAAAACCTCATAATTAAAAATTTTGAAAAACAGCCTCTTGTGAAAATCAGGTTCAAAGGCGTATAACATGCGCGTTTTGGGCTGGATGACGTGACTCAACGCTGGTATTTCACGCGGTATTATGAATCCTCACGCCTACTCTACAATTGTTTCTCGTCGACGGGAAAATACCATGAGATAACGAGTGAAAGAGGTGGAACTAAAACGGTCTGTCGACTAATTATTGTACTGATTTATAATCGTGTGTCGTGTTGAAGGTTCTATACATACATATGGATATATATATATGGTCTTCCAAGCGGTACAGGAGATATAAGAGCTAACAATTCTGTGATGCTTTGTGCGCATACAATTACATGCGATCTAACGTCTGGCACGCTGCCAATCACCCTTTGGACACTCTTTGATTCAGTTTCCCCTCGATCATTTGCCTATGTATACATATATGTACAGCTCATCAAAAACACCTTGTAAACCTTAAAAGATCGTTGAATATGACTACGACGACGAGTTTAATAGTTTAATGTTCTTGCGAACATCCCGAGAGATGCGTCGACATGTAAGAACGTGAGGCACATAGTGAATTTCTATTATCGGCAGAATTCAGCGACGAATTACGTCAGTATGGTGTGCGGTAGCGGAAAGAATGTAGATTGGTATATACCGCGCTCTCGGTCTCTCTGGTACAAGAAAGGAAAACGAGGCTTGCGAGGAGCAAGATGAAGAAGGAGCGAAGAAGAGAAGAAGAGAAAACACAGGACCTCTCGTGATCCCAAGGAAAAATCTCGCTCTCACCAGCCGTTTTTCTTTTTTCCCAGTCCGTTCTTGTGAATCCTTACAGAGTGAAATACGCATAAGACGGAAAGTGAAGAATGCATGGTCGACAGGGTGAAGAGGGATGAACGAATTCCAAGAGTGTGGAGAAGAATAGAAATGGCGAGAAGAGGGAGGGAGGGAGAGAGAGAGAGATCTTCGTAGATGACAGGGAAAAATTGGAAAACGGGGATTAAAAGATTTTTTTTACGTGACAGAAATACCCGCGCTCTCTGAGCCGAAGATCTGCGACTCTCCTCTACATACAACCCTTTTCTCTATACCATTTATTGCTCATATATATATGTGTATCATTGTGATATGCGTCTATATATATATATATATGATAGAAAAGATGAGAGTTTGCGCTCGCACGAGCACGGAGTGAAAAATCGTCGTGTTTACGGATGACTGTGTGTATGCAATCGTGAGATACGTCACTTTGAAAAGATGCGTCTCGATCCCTTTCATGGAAATCACTGTCGTGACGGAATCTCGATTACATGTGAGAAACGAGAGGGAGAAAAAGCAAGAGAAAAGCTTGCGAATCTTGACATTTTCCTAATGGAAATTGCTTTCGGAATATAAGATAAGACCTTTCGTGGCCATACGTGAACTATTCGTATAAATCGGATAAATGTACTTTCCTATTTTACTTCGTGCATGAAATATCTTATGCACGCTGACGTGCATGTAACTCCAAGGAAAATTGGAAAACAGATTTTCATGTAAAAATGTGGGCTACGAGTTCTTTTTTTTTTTTTTTGATTGGACCATTAAAAGCTCTGAATATTGCACTGAAAAGTGACGAAGAGAAGAACGAAGATGAGGGGGCGAGAGAGGAAAGAGTGAGAAAAAATGGGCAAAAGATGTGAAAAGATAGAGAATAGAAGATAATGGAAGTATGAAGGCAAAAGATAGGAGCAAAGATCGAAACGGACGACCTGGCTTTTGTTATTTATCGCCCTGTGTTCGCAACAGGAAAGCTCTTCCTCTCTCTCTCTCTCTCTCTCTGTCATACCTTCCCATATCTCTCTCAACTTGGCACATCATTGCACATTATTCATACGATGAAATTTAAATTATACATTCAATAAGACGTCGCGACGTCTGGCTCGACGACGCCGTAGCTGCATTTCTAAGCTCAATATGATCAGAGGGTGAGGGAAAGAGAGAGAGAACGGAAAACGGATGACTAGCTTTTCGCTCTGCTCGGGAAATACGTGAATTTTATATAGTGAAGGAAAAGCATATCTCGAGGATATTGCGAGAAACGTCGAACCGAAGTTGCTGAACGGGAGTTCTCGTTATCTAGTAATGTTGCGACGTAAGGAGAATTGCTTCGTTTTTCCCTCTGTGGTTCTAAAACTTGCGGGAAAGCAATGAAATATGGTATATCGCTTCCGCGATTATATAGGAGTGTTGAAAAATGATTTTTCGACAAATGTATTGAATCTACATACAGTATATTTAATCATATTGAGAGTCACTGCAGCGTTTCACCAGTACGTAATTAAAAAGAATGTTGAAAATATCATTCCAATTTTCCTACTCATAAGAGTACTTGGAATATTTTCAAAATCGGTGGTCAGGGCTTTAAAAATGGGCAAGAATATTTAACGAAAGATCTTGGCCTCATGAACCAAATCTTATTTTAAAGCTTGTACGATTAGATACAACAGAACACAAAGTGGGATCGCAACGTCATCGCGAAACAAAGTTCTAACCCCCAAAGTAAACTCATATATTATTGGACACAGTTCTAATATTAAAAAAAAAATCTTTAAAATTCGTACATCGCGATGTATTTTTTCCTAAACGACACAAAATCATTAGTCAATTTTTCTATATCTAAAAAAAACTATTAAAAACTCAAAACAATCGTATTTTTTCTTCAAATGAAATTCGAGTTCAAATGGAGAAAAGTTCCCGAGGTGCATTTGCGTGAATACTCGAAGAAGAATTTTGAAAGTCACAGCGAAATTGTTCTACGTGGAGATTCAAACAAGCAAGAATCGTCCAAATACTAAAAAAAAAACGCAAATTTAGCATATTTAAACATAGAAAACATTCTATGCAGTTCGTTGTAGCGAAATCTTGAAAGAGCCACGTACTTGCGTGAAGAATTTCCAAAGATACGAGCATCGCGATGTCGTGGGAATGGAGTTGCGGTAAAAATATTTTTCCTCCCGTTCATGAACAACCAATCTTTTTCTTCCACTTCCTCTTTCGCCATACAGAGCTCACTGTAACTTGGGCAAGAGTTAGGATGGGCACGATACAGTTGTAGATTCCGGGAATCCGAAACTTTTCACGACGAAACTCGAAAGCTCCGGGTCGTATATATGCATTAAAGTTTTCCATGGAAATGTATATAGAATGTATACATATACACCTGGGATACGATGCATGTACATCACTTCCACCCATCGTCTCTCTCACGGGGTTGCGAGAGAAAGGGGTGGAGAGGGGCGACGAGAGCTTCTCGGTGTTAATGCAGAGAAACACGAGTCAGCAGTCGTGGCTGGTTTAGAAAGACTCTCCGACAAGCTTACTTGGTCAGTGCGCGGGGGAGGGTACATAGGGATGTGGGGGTGACTCGGGTCTCTCTTTCCGTCGAGCTTGAAACACGCGGAACTCACATTGTGCTCGTCGCGGGTGGTGTTTCTCTCTCCCTGACCGACAACAATAATTTATCGCCAAGTCCAGTGTGGCGAGGGGGGAGCAGCTTACTCTCTCCGTGTATATAAGCGGCAGCAAACAATTAGTGGCACGCGATCGTTCCGACACGCGACGAGAAAGAGACGACAACGATGACAACGCGGGCAAACCCGACAATTTTTTTTTTTTTCGTCCTGAAAGTGAAATTTTGACTCCTGCATTTTTTAGCCATCCAGCTGTGTCGAAAGAAACTTTGCATATAATTTATGTATTCGTATGAAATCACCACGGTTTGTGACGTTTCGGTAATACACTGATGGTGTTATATCGTCACTTCCGGTTCTCTCGCTTCAAGTACCTATATATTGGCGAACCAGTCTTTATTTATCCTCTATATGCAACGGCAGCATCTCATACATATGTACACATGGAGAATATTTTGGCAAAGATTGCATTTCTTTTCATAGTTAATTTTACGTCGTCCATATAGTCGAGAGCCTACTCTCATTTGGCTAGGATTTGTCGAGCTATTGACGAGAATTCACAGGCAAGAGTCGTACGGATTTGAGCTCTCTGCTGATTTTATGTGGGCCATGTAGCCCGCACCCTCTGTGTGGTCTTCCCTCTATGTGTTTCCTCATATATAAATGTATCTATAGATTTATATGTGAGAAAAACATATGGGACACACCTCTGGTATTTTATGGCCAATAGTATACTACAAGCCAAGAGTATCGCTGGAAACATTTTACTCATTACCGTGAGGAAACCAAGCAGAGAAAGAAAGAGAGAGTGAGAAAGAGAGAGAGGGAAAATGGTGAACGTTCAAAACGTTTATGTGCTAGTTTTCAGCGGGGTAAGCTCGACGATCGTAAATCCCGAGTATATTATTGGAAAAGAGCCACCAAGCTTCACTGTGGCAGAGAAATAAAAGAGAGAGAGAGAGACGCACAAGTTTCCTGTGAGAGAATAGACACGATGCTTTTTCCACTAGTCCGCCATCTTCCATATACGTGAAACTCATCTGTGACGTTCCCTTTCCACTCATAGTTTTACCACGATGGTGAAAATATCTTTATGATCCATGGTTATACTGCCGGTGCAAGAAAGTATAGGCGTAAGAGCGAGAGAGACAGATGAAAAGAGAAGGCATTGCAGCTGGTTCCACTATTTGACCACGGATTTTTCGCACGAGAGGCCGCTAGTGGTCACGGACATTGGAAGTTGAACAGTAAAGAACAGGGGAAATAAGACAAGAAAGGGAGGATAGGAGAAAAAAAGCAAGAATGAGAAAAACGAAAGCGAAAAGAAGGAGTGAAGTAGAGATGAAGAGGGTCCTGGCGCCAATCGTTGGGTCGCTCGTCACGTTTGCTCGTGACGCGTGCGACGAATTACCGCACATAAAAGAATGTTCGCCTTTATCATTTCTAGCAGAAAGACGAGAGAGAGAGAGCGAAAGACGGAAAGCCGGAAGGGAACCATGGAGTTTTTCTACTCCAATCGGAATTCAACGCGGTGATATAGCAATATTCGATTTTTTTTGTTATCTAGTTGTATAGGGGGAACAAGTATATATATATATATGTATGCGTGTGTGTGTGCAAGTAAGAATAGTATTGACCATTGGCGAAGGGGTTTTCGAGAACGAGGGCAAAGATGAGATCTCTAATGTCCGTTCCAGAAAATGTTTTCCTGGTTGTCGATGCTCACCGTGTCGGCGTCACCGTTGTCACGCCGAGATGAACGAAGGATCAAGTAGTAAAGGCTCGCTGTGGTCAGACGTTCGTATATTTCGTTGTCAATGTCCTTTCGATCCTCCTATTAACCGAATGATGTTCCAATGCTGCGGATTCTCAGATTTTATTCCCTTTCTACATTTCTTTCTCGTCACGTTGGGATATTTAGGTCACAGGTGAAAAGTGTAATGCGATCGAAAAAAAAAAAAAAAAATTAACTTGGCGCAGTAATAAATGCGGCAAAAATATATTTTCAGGGATTTTCTATGTTGGTTTTGAGCTTTTGAGAAAATGGTTATCAAATTCATCATTACCTAATGGAGATAAATACATCGATGAGGGCCCTTGGAATAGTTTTGAAAAATTCAATTTTGATTTACATTCTGCCCGAAATAAATTGGTTTACCAAAGTAACTGCAACTTTGTTCCCCAATGCTTCATGTATTAAATTACCTGATTTTTAAATATTTTTACAGAGCGAGCAATGTAGCATATTGAAATTTGCATTTTTTTTTTACACTTATCCATTTTTCAAAGATCAAAAGTGGTAATTGTTTTCCTTCTCACAAAGCGCACAGAGTCCCTGATGAAAATACAAAAAAAAAAAAAAATCGTCGTTTTGGGTAACAAACCTTTAAAATGCGATACTAAATATAAGTGAATAATCTCGATAGTGTAATAATTACCTTTAGATATTATCAGCAATTAATATGAGATATTCCAAATATATTTCCGTTCTTTCGTTCACGTAATTTCAACTCGTTGAATCAATTTATTTGTTTCACGCTCAAAACATACGAATATTTATTGGTATTCATCATTCACATGGGTTACAGTATCAATGAAGAACAAAATGTTCAATATTCCAGGATAATATTATGGATTGTATATTCATTGATAATGTCAAACAATATTTCGTTTTAATAATATTTCTATATATATATATATATATATATATATATCTCCTCGCTCTGTTTTGCATAACTCTCGAGAGTTAATTAAACAACATTCGAATTTGTATTAATTAATGTGGTATATTGATGGTAGCGATTAATTACCTGACAGAATGCGAAACATACGCGCAATTTCCTCGAGTATTTTGTTTCAATGGAAAAGTTGCTGATTGTTCGCCTATTGTCGAGTAATTTCGGTATTTCGATCTCATTCTGTAGCTATAAAAAATTCGCGTGAATGTACCGTATATGGAAAAAGCTTCTTGCTTGCATTCTCTGCTATATTGGCGGTCTGAATTCGGACCCTGTTCTATTTTTTGCATGAACGTTTGCATAGACCAATGAATCTATGTATGCACATCGATGTAAGTGTGTGTGTATATAAATTATACTCCGGATTCTCGACCCGGGACGGGCTAGCCTTTTCTACTGTCTGCAAGCACTGGACCCGGAAACGTGGATGGAAATCGTATAAAACCGCGAGAGCTGTTCGGTTCAAATCCCTTCGACCGGACAATCCTCTTTTCTACCATTTTTGGCCAAAAGTTTGAAGGGCGAATCCAACCACATGTTACTTTCGAATATATATTCTACTCTTCTATACCGTGCATATATTCTATACAATCCGCGGGACTGAGAGTATTACATTAGGGAATGCATTGTGAGAACATGTAGCTCAATAGTCTAACCAGGCGAGTTTTTAGTATTAACGAGAGGAGACGAAAAAAAAAAATTATGAAAATAAAAAAAAACAGTCCAACGAGACAAAGTTCCACGTATATTTTACAAGCCAAAATTTTGAATGACGTATTAAATGCAAAGCGGTGAAAAAAGCTCTTTGTATGTCCATGCATTCCACCGCTGGACACTGGCCAGTATTTTTTTTTGTCTCCCAGCTCGCGTAACTCCACTTCCGGTACTGGACTATGTCGAGCCTGGTACACGCACACGCTAAAATTGACCATTGTTTTGAGTAGATTTTTTGTTTTCTCACCCTCTGGGGCGATTCTTCTTTTTGTTTCGAGAGCTTTATTGCTTTTTTTTTCGCCATCACCACCAAAAAAAGCGTGAGCTCGACCCGTAGTTAGTTCGATAGATAAAACGGAAATCCGAACTGGATGAGCCTGATAAAACTAATGATTTACGAAGGTAAAATGCGTGTGCGTATTTGCGGAGATCCGAACGAGATATCAGCAGCCCAGAGTGCGTTGACTCTTCTCTCTCTCTCTCTCCTTCTCTCTCTCTGTTCTAGGCAACACACCGAATTTTTTCGTCCTTTTATTTTGGCGGACGAAAAACTAATTGCGTTTCCGGTAGCACCGTGTACGTGAAAAGCGACGAGGGAATGACGAAGAGTCGTTAAGCTCATCCTTCTGCCTATGCAGTGTCGATTGACGTTCATCTCTTTCTGTTTTTTTTTTTCATTCGAACCGACTCCCTATTCTCACTCCAGCCGCGGTACTTTCAGTATTATCAATCCGAGTCGAAAAATCGACAAATTCGTTAGCTAGTCGATAAAACCTTTATTTCCATCAAGATAACGAGGAGCTCTGGGAACCGTTAGAACTCACCCACTTCCACCACTTGAAATCCTAGATTTTTTTCACATTGGTTTCACGACCTAAAAAATCGGTGGACCCATCGCATATTTTTATTTCAAATTTTCACTCCTTTGTTTTAAATTTGTCGTACGGTCACCACGATTTTTACTCACAAAGCTCGCTTAGAATTAAAAATCATGGACCAAAAAAATTTACGTGTCACTAAATATCATAATAAAATTGTAAAATGGTAACATACGGAAAGAATCATGATCATAATTTTTAATTTTATTCGATTTTCTCGTGAGAATCGCGATTCCTTATAGTTTCGAATAAATTTTATACTCCAGCAATAATACCGCAACGATTTTTTTCACCCTATCATGAATATACATTAGATATTTGTCGCATGAGCTTTCCTCCGAATTTTATGGATATGAGCTGGCGTATTGTCGATTCAGGGCGTAGCAACGCGGAAGAGACTTTGCGCTCTCTCTCTCTCTCTTCCTCCCCACAACCACACTACACCACACTAGAATGAAAGCACCGAATGAAAAAAAAAAACGTGAAATGAAAATAGGAATAAAAAGGAGGTTAGCACTGGAGCGATCCAGGATTTTTATCGTTATACGGACCGACGATTTCTACCCTGAAGGGCTTTCGGCTGATTCGCGATCGCTCGAATCGTCCAAAACCCTTTTTTTCACTGCCGCGGTTGGCTGATCCTCTCATACAAATGGTATGTTTACCTCTTAGTGCTTCAGAGCTGCTATCCTACTTTCGCGAGCTCTGAAACGTCCATGCAATGTCAGCGAGTATACTTGTGTGCCCCGTCTTGGGTTATTCTCGCCGAGGTACGGGTACTCACTCGTACAGATACTGGTAAGTACCCGGTGCAACTTTATCCTCATGGAATTTCTCATACGTGTAACGTTATATGAGAGTGGCCATAACCCCTTAATGCACTTCGAGCTTCCTTATAGTAGTAACTTTGGCATCGTGTCTAATAAAAACTTTAAATCAGAATTCAGCTTTTCGTACAGCTCATCTTGAAGTGCATGAATATAGCTCTTTCATCCCCTAAAAAGCTTTCTCAATAGTTTCATGCGATTAATATATCGAACCAAACGACCAAAAGTTGAGTGATTGAGATTTACGAAAAATCAATGGTGCTCATTCGTATCGATGAAAAATGTTACTAGTATTCAAGAATAAACAAAGCCTATATTTTGCACTATTGAGCTCAATTTATATTGCAAAAACATCCGAAAAACTAGCACATTCTATGGTTTTATTATTATTTTTTTTTTTTCATTTACAAAACTTTCTCGATATGCAAGCAAAGTAATTCAAGAATATCCGTTCTCACACACGAAGTTTTGTAAACGAGGGGAGTAAACATGCAAATTTTAAATTTGAAGATATTTTGACAAGCACTTTGACAATGATTTTATAGGAAATTTGTTGTACCAATACTAGTTTTAATGCCTAAAACAGTCGGTGGTTCATTACGTTGTTCCATTTACTACTTCATTAATATAATGCGTTGAATGGGAATCTTTCAATTTTTATGTTTTGTTTACGTCTCGCTTCAACCATGAGTCAATGGATTCTTAAACTATCTTTCCGATGATGGAAAAACAAAATTAAAAAAAAATAAAAATAAACTCATGCAAATGTGTGAGTACAAAACTCTATAACATCATGTCCTTATAGAAAGCACATATTCTTCGTGACTAGGCAACACCCTCGTAATTCGTTCTTAACGTAACTACCGAGTATCGGGTGACGAGAGAAATTTGTTGTTTCGCGCGCGAGGTACTGCGAGCGTGCGCACGTGTGTGTGTGTTTGCACGCGTGCGTGTGTGCACGCATGCATCAAGCTCTGTAGACTGCCGATAAACAGCCACTTGCGCTTTCTTTTTTTAATTAAGGACCATGGCAAGCAGCGAAAAACGACACGCGATCGCGATGGGGTAACTGACACCTTCTCAGCACGACGCACCGAGAGTACATTCGTACTGCTGTTGGGTGAAGAATGCATTTGAGCCGTGTTGAACGTTCTATCGAAGAGAAACGGAAAAGGGAAAAACAGTAAGAGAGAGAGAGAGAAAGAGAGAAGAGCTTGAGGGATGTAAAAAACGTAAAAAGGGTGACGACAGAAGAGCAGTGTAATAATGACGAGGGAGTAGAGTACAAGGAAGAGGCAGGTACGTTTCCGCATTGAAAGAACAGTGAGAGCACGAGAATGCAGCCCCGATAAAGATAAAAGAATGGAGATCGCGCTCCCTTTGTCTCCCTCGTCGCTCTGTCTCTTTTCGTCTCTGTGTCCCTCGCAGCTATATATATACAGCTATATATATATATATATATATATATATATATATATATATATATATATATATATATATATATAGCAGCTATATAGATATATGCAGCTATATATATATACAGTTAGCAAGAGGGCCTGCGAGTTCATGGCAAACGGTTGCCATATAGCGAGGGATGACAGTTTGGCGAGCCTGCACGAATCTCCTATAACACCTAAAAACGAATACCTCGTCCAGAGGGCACATGAAAAACCGAGCTAGCAAATCCCCCAATCCGGTTCTTCACTCTAGCTTTGTTACGTTATTTATTCGTTTAATTAACTCCCTTTCCCCCTTCCACACCATCATGGACCCTTCCAATAAACCTTCCATGGAATTCATGGCTCCTAGATTTTAACGCTGTCGTGGCACGCGACACCTTTCTTTGTTGGCACAGGCCAAGCCCTAAATATATATCTGTACATGTTTGAGGGAGGAATTAAGAGGGGTGGACCAAATATTCGTGCCTGCGAGAGATATTCACGAATCTCGTAAAGAGTATTAAATATTCCCAGATTATTATTAAAAAAAAAAAAAAAAACAAATGGTCGACGTTATGAGAAAAACTTTCGAGGTCGTCATTGTGAAGGACAGACAGGGGCTGCAGATATGGGATTAGAGAAAGTAAGAGGAAGAGAGAAAGAGGATATAGCGGTGACGCGTTGTACGTTGAGGTGCTCATCAGTGCTCCATCAGCATCGGGCGGGCCACACAGCCATCGGTGGTCGTGATTAACCCAGAGTAAACAACCTCCCAATAACATGCTAATGCGAACCGATTCTCCTGATCGAGCTGCAGGGGTAAAGGCCGAACCTGACCTGTGTATGAGTGTACGTGTGTTTGTGTGTGGCTGTGTATGTTACACAGCAAGCTCATCGTGTCGTTGACTGGATGGGATGGAGGATGAGTTGTGAGGCCTGCGGGGGGTTGAACCGACTTTTGTCCTGCGCCTTGGTGCGCGATGGGAACGGATAAAGAGAGACCGACAGAGAACGAAAGCAGAGAGAGAAAATGTGGGATGTGCGCCAGTAGCGATACACACACACACACACATACACACAACTGCAGAATTGAGCGACAGAGAATGAGAGGGTGAGAGGGTGAAGCATTCAATGGGATGCAGGTAGTCGTATACATACATATATATATATACATATATATACATATATGTGCATGAAGATTATACGAATAGATGTACATATAGATAGAGCGAGAATGACGGACAGTCGATTCGTTTCAATCTCAATACGAGCGTTGCCTCTCTCGGTTATTAGGCACGGAATAGATTTCCGGGCTTGGCTATCTGGAACAGGCAATTCCATTGGGTACAATGCACACGATGGAATATAGAGTGCATTCATCGCGTATCATAAATGTAAACAGATATGGGATGGAGGTCCTTGGAATCGGATGGGAATCAAAATTTTTGATGTTACTGGTATCTCGTCGCGATCGTGTCGCAATAATCCAATAGGGCGGAAGATGATTTTCGTCGCAAATATTGGAGCCGGAAGTGCAAATAATTCGTATCCTGTTTGCATTGTGTAAATGATTATGTCGATTTCATGGGTCCCCAAAGACGAAAGTGGCAAATGAGCCAAAGATCATTGTTGCGTTAACATTGAAACCGGAATAGCGGTACTGAACCGATCCGAAACCGATTCTGCATCCCTAGAGCCTAAATAAACGATATAATAAACTAAGAGGTCAAAGATATTTTTTTGGCCAGAAATATTGAAGCATGATAACTCATTATATTATTTTCTTCGCATACATGGTGTGATGCAGCAGGTATGTAAGAAGATCGAATCCCATACGAGCCCAAGACTTATGGCGTTGTAATAATCCATGAGCCAGAAAGATAATTTTGGTGTTAAATATTGGAACCGGATGTAGTTTGTAGTTGTAACCTTATTGTACACGTCATACAGCACAGTACGGGGATAATTCGGAAACTTCCGCATTGAGTACTTCTTAGTCATGCACACAACTGCTTAGAAGCACTCAAATCCACTCAAACCATCATTGCCAGGCATGATGGGCTAGTAGCGATATTATTGTAGATGTAACAGTGGCAGGTGCATGCAAAGTGAAGGCATCTCATTGTAAAATGGTAAACGAGAGAGAGCGCATCCAAAGCATGAGCGAACTCGTGATATGATTACACCGCGTGTCGCAGGAAGCGGAAATTCGATACAAATTTTTTCCTGGCTTCGCTGTTTCCGACCGGGGAATGGAAATAAAAGGGGGGAATGTGCTACGGGAGGGTTGAAGCGCACGAGAGATGGAGAGAACGATCGGTCTTGATTAACGTGACGCTAACGCCAACGCATCCGCGTTATTATACCACGGTGTGTCGCACGCTCTCTCGCGTTTCCTCGTTATGACCTCACTCTCTCACTCTCGTTCGGTTCGCGAAACGAAAACTTTCATGCTTCATCCATCATCGCCGTTGTGGTCGGGACGGCAGGAGCACACGCGAATGAGCCACCCACTAACCCGGATAAAATCGAGGGACATCGGTTAATTAATGCACGCTAACGCGAGCTGTGTGTGTGTTCGCGCCTGTGAGTGTTCGCGTCTGTGTGAGTGTTCCATGCTTTTGCCAAGCTAGAGACGAGTCACGGCCTATCCTGATGGTCGACGAGTCGGGGCCTATGGTCCAAATACAAAACGCTAAGCTTCTTCCTGAACTAGGCAAATATTTGTAATTTTTTTTTTCTCATAATAAACCTTTTTCCGTCACTAAAAGATTCATCGACATTTTTTAAACTTTATTCTGTAATGAATTATTGATTTAGAATATTCGATCAAAGTTGTGATTACGGTTAAGTAAATCATGAGTTAAAAACATTGTCAGGTTTTTCTGGTTGAGAAAAATTCTTAAAATTACAAGGAAATGTTCTACCATCAATGATTTCTGGGTTTCTCCTGTCAGCGTATACATCGTAGATAAATCTCAAATACTTTCTCCGACAAGAAAAAACTGCACTGTGGTCATTAGCGTTTAAAAAACTCGATGAAGTTTAAACCGGAAACCGTCGATAAGAATCACAGTTTTTCACATCGATCAGTGAAAAAAATACAGAAAATCTCATATTTCAATTGACTCATAATTCCGCCAGAGAGAGTTTCGCTTTAAATTGGACCTCAATGACGATATTGAGAGATACAAACTCTAAGATATTAAACGAGAATCTTGTTCGTGTGCTAGCGTGACATATGGTGCAAGTTCAACTTTTAGTTGGTGGGCGCTTCCGATCTATTTCCAACTGGCACTCGCGTTTCTTGTCCCCACTTTTTTTTTCTCTTACACTTAAATCCTCATCGTTTTATGCTCTGTACGTATATATAGAGAGCACGTCATCTTTCTCTTGGAACATCGTCTCGTATCGAAAATCACGAAAAGAACGTCAATCAGGTCACTAAAATCCGAGAGCGAGTTAACCAGCGGCAGAAATTCAACCATTATACCCTGCTGATGCTTCCTCTGGCGTATATACGTCGATAAGGATCGTACATTACGTACGAGCAGAAGTTCTATTTCTAGGATAATCCCGAAGCCTCTGGTATAAGGGAGAAAGAGGTGATGGCCGCGAGACCCGCACGGCTGTTCGCAGTGAGCTCTCTCTCTCTCTCTCTCGCTGTTCTTCCCTCTCTCTCTCTCTCTGTCTCTTTCACCGTGGAAGGCTCGCGTTCGCGGGGGCCTCTAATCGAGTGGAAGTAATCGGGTTCGCCGAGAAATTCAATTCGGGGTCCTACAGCCCATCCAGTTCGCTCTCTTCCTCCCTCCTTGTCTTTCTATCTCGTTGAAGGTAGCGAACATTTTTTTTCTTCGTACTTTATTTTCGCTACGATAGTTTCATCCTCTCTCTCTCTCTCTCTCTCTCTCTCTCTCGTCCTCCTTTTTTCGAATATATAGAGTACAGCGAAAAAGTGAATCGAGGTCGAGCTACGTTCGCGGGAGGGCGTATAGTACATCGGCGAAGAGAGTGTGAGAGAGAGAGAGAGTTCGCCCGTCGAGTTTCGAGATTGATTATGTCAGCTTCGTCGACTCTTATCTTACGGCACCCATATATGTTATATATATATATATATATGTATATATATATATATATATATATATACATACATACATATATATCGATAAAAATATATAGCCAGCTCGCAAAAGAGCGATAACGGTGTCGGCGAGTGATAAAACGAAGTGACGTCTCGTCTGTATACCGCGCTATGCATACTTCTGTATACTATACATGCATCTTTTCGTTGTCAAGTTGTATATACAACATTCAAACAACATGCAAATTTTTTTTTTATTCTACCTTAAGCTCTATATAGATATATGCAACAAGATGATTTAATAAAATTTGTATTATTGCGAGTTAATTAAAGGTAAAATATTACGAAACGGTTATAGGCAGCTTAAACCCCAATATTATTTCGTACACTGATCGATATATTGCGCAAACCGTCGTTGATCCTAATAAACATATTCCAAAATTATTCATATGACGTTTTTTATTCATCGCTCTGTAATAACTAAATTATAAATAAGACAAAAAATTGTTTTTTCATTCGTGCCAACCTCTCTTTAGATGAAGTGCTGCGTATTTGATCGTACAATAGAGAGTCAAAGATGAACAAAGTTAACGACTTTAATTTATCTTGGTATAGTCAGAAAGGTGATTTTATGTTATCGAGTATAGAACGCTTTATATATTCTCGATAACATTAATTTTATGAAAAAGTTTGTCCAACATCGATTAAATATGATACTATAACGAGACTCACATAATCAATGAAAAAAAAAAAAAAACTTGTTCCCCATGTATCATTTTTATGCTTGTGCCGTATTGCCCCATCGTTCCAACGATCTATTCAACGTCATTTAACAATTTTATTGTCGTACTTCCATGTGACAATTCATAAAATGTCTAGCTTGTTGGGAAAAGTAACGACAATCAAAACCGATCGTACAAATTCTCGGACAGTTTTAACATCATGAGGGAGCTGGACGATAAGTTAAGTGGACGATGCATATGAGAGGCACGCTTTTTATACGTATATGCAGAAGGGAGAGAGAGAGAGAGAGAGAGAGAATTCTCGGTGTATCTCCACAACTGGTGGTACAACTGCCATTAAAAACGCTGCTGTGCTACACACGAGACCGCTATTGCTCTGTTTCTCGTATAAAAACAACGTCAAACTTTTTTCCACAACAGTATAGGAGAGATTTGCTCTCCATTCTCTACATTTATATATACTATATATCGGTGTATGGTGGAATGGGAAAGGCGCGCGTCCAACTCCGCCCGTTGGCTAGAAAGTCGAGCTTTCATAAGATCCGGAAAATTGCAACGTGCCCGCGGCACCAACGACCACTACGTGACTCAGCGCGACAGGAGAGATCACAATTCTGAGAATCCATGTAACTACCAACCGTTCTGCCCATCTAGCCCACCTAACTCGCTTGCTGGAAAACTCGAGTTTCCATCTCACACGATGTATAGATAGAGATACAGAGATAAGAAGAGAAAAATTCACCGTGCCAACCCTGGCATTCACATATGTACGGTGTATGTCCAATATGTACCCAGTGACAGTGCAACTGGACACTCGTGCATGCAATATACGTACACGATACAGAAATGAGAAAGGAAAAAGTATATAAAAAAGGAATATATACGTGAAAGTGAGGCAAAATGGGCCATTGGGAGAAAATGACTCGTAAAAACGGCATATGGTGCCAAAATCAGTAGCTTCAATAATTAAGATTCCTTCAGGCATGCTGCAGAGCGAGAACGAGAGGGAGAGAGAATGTTTTTTTAACAATTTTAAGTTTTTTTCTCCTTACATTGACATTTTTTTGAATCGTTTCAAACAGCTATTAAAAGAAAAATATACAAGTAATGAATTACGTTGCGAAATACGTTAAACTCCCTCCAATTTGATACCCTCAAACGTATTTTTATCTTGTCTAGAGAGTTTTATTTTGCGATTCGATTTTGTTCAATCAGTTCACAGTGGCCATTTTGCCCCATCTTTTACCGCGTACACCCCTTGACCATACAATTGTTTCCTCTTCCGTTCCTATATCGTTGGCTCGACTCAATAGGCATGTACACATTGTAATCCACATACACGTCATCTATGTATTGATACGGCCTACAGTTTAAAGGGCGTATAAAGGGTTTGCAGAAGTCTATAGCTTATATATCATTCTGATGTCAGAGCATCGCTGTACATGTAGTTACGCGAGTAGAGAAGAAATCAGAACACGATTGCTCGATGATTCGGATCTCCCTGTATCGGGTATGGCAATACACCGATTTTAGCAACGTGTTTCTTCTCATTCTTTTTTCTGTCCCCATTTTGTGCTCACACCTCTCCTGTCACGTTTTTTTCAAAGCATCAAAAAGGAGAATGGACCCTCGAAGAGAGAACGAGGGAGAAAGATGAGCTTGGGTTGTGAGCAAACCCCGAAGAGAGCGAGTGAACGGACTTTTGCTTTATATATATACGAGGTGGAAAATAGGCAGATGGGGAATGGAGTTGCATTATTTTGCGATTCGATTTTGTTCAATCAGTTCACAGAGGCCATTTTGCCCCATTTTTATCCACGTACACTCCTTGTCCATACAATTGTTTCCTCTTCCATTCCTATATCGTTGGCTCGACTCAATAGGCATGTACACATTGTAATCCACATACACGTCATCTATGTATTGATACGGCCTACAGTTTAAAGGGCGTATAAAGGGCTTGTAGAATTGTATAGCTTATATATCATTCTGATGTTAGAGCATCGCTGTACATGTAGTTCTCATTCTTTTTTCTGTCCCCATTTTGTGCTCACACCTCTCCTGTCACGATTTTTTCAAAGCCTCAAAAAGGAGAATGGGCCCTCGAAGAGAGAACGAGGGAGAAAGATGAGCTTGGGTTGTGAGCAAACCCCGAAGAGAGCGAGTGAACGGACTTTGCTTTATATACATATATACGAGGTGGAAAATAGGCAGAGAGGAATGGAGGTGCATCGGATATTACCGTAGTCCTCGTCCTCGTCCTCATCGTCATCTTCGTCGTTCTCTCGTCTCATCGTAGGTGGGTTTGTGTAGGCACACAGAAGTCTGTGTGTGTTAGTAGTTGTCGTGGCGACATCGCGAGGGCGCCTCTGGCGTCGATGGGGATGCAGCACGCGACGGGGATACAATTTGGAGCTTTGCAAAGGGTTGCCTTTATGTATATGTATATATATTGGCACGCGGAGCACAGAGCGGACGGCATGTGACAATACAATGCGTTACGTGACTCGTGCAAGAGCACGAGAGAATTTCTCTCTGCCTTTCTGCCTATGTCGCGTCGTTCACACAATAGCACCGGGCATATGTTATATATATATATGTATCGGCACATGTGAAACTTACATACGCTAACGGTATGTATATATACACATACTGTTAACGTATGTAAGTTTCACATGTGCCGATGCATACATACAAACTATACGTAAAGTTGGATTCGAAAGACGCGAGTTAGAAAGGGCGAGGATGAGATGCACACGTACACGAACCGTAGAAGAAGTCTAGACGTACCTTGGCAAAGTAAAATTGCTGTACTTTGGTCTTATATGACATTTCATATAAGACCTGTTCTGTACATTACAGAACGCTAACATGCTTGAACTAGCGTTAATGAGGATCAGGAAATAATGCAAGTCAGGCTTGATACTGAAAAAAGGTTGGAACGAAATTGACATGAATATGAGACATCGCTAAATTATTCGAGAATTCCTTACGAGGCCTGAGTACGGATTTTAATTAGTAGAAAATTATATTTAAAAAAGTTATTAAAGTAAAAAAAGTTGTGAATATTTAGACGTTGCGATATAATATGGAGGATCAAATTGACTTTGGTTATTTGCTGATTCAGCGCATGAAGCTAAATTTATTTTATGCAAAAATGTACGATTTTCTTCTCAGGTGATCCATATTAACCCACTTTTTTCTTTATCATCTCGATATGTACATTTGTGTATGATGATGATGATGATGATGATGCACGTACATATATTGTACGTAACCGCAACAACTTGCGCCAGAGGCGTGTACGGAGTAAGTGAAGTACGTGTGGATTCATGGCAGCGTGGAGCCAAAGCCAAATCGCGTTCTTCACTTCGCATACACGTGGTACGTGACTCCATACACTCCGACGCACGTTTTGGTTGAAGCTTTTCGGGCGCGCGCGTGCCGAGAAGGACGGGAATTGTAGTAACTTGCCAAAGCAAAGGCAAGCATACACAGGGTGAACGAGAAATGAGGACGAGAGGAGGCGTTTTTGTTGGCAAGCATTTTTTTGTTCTTCTGAATATGCATCCGCAATTTAACTGTCACATTTCTCGCGTATTCGACGACTAGCAACTGTATACCTCTCTGTCGAGAAACGCCTGTGTTGGAAATTAAATTTTTCGCAACAATTTATCTTATTTTATGGGTCAAAATGTTTTTAAAATTGTCCCAATTCATTTTGTTGCGTGTGTGCGATATATAAATATTAAATTGCTAACATTGAATTTTTCAAACTTAAGGTCTCTAAGTGCTGCACAAAAAATAAATCTACCCTAATACATTTTTTAAATTATCAATGAGCTCTGACAGCAGAAATAAAACAGCCACAGGCTAATTAACTTCGTGGATATCACAGCCTCGTAATCTCATACTTTTTTCCTTTGCCATTGCGCGAAAGCTTCGTACAAAAATAATGCAGCAATGAAGGGACAGGGTTTTTGATTTCTCTCTCAGATCATGGTAATTGCAGAAAAAATAATTGCACAAACAGCACAACAAATTTTTGCGCCGAACTTTATTTGGTATCTTCCAAAAACATTCTTATCTACACTGTCCCCACTTATTACGAGATGTCTGCTGCGAATGACGCGACACACAGCGTCAGTACGTCACAGAATATCAAAAAAAAAAGGTTTGAAAAAAAAAAAAAAACGAATCACTTATCAGTGTTTGCCGAAGCGAGATAGGCCATCTGGCGCGAGATAACGATAAACCGTGCAGGCTGAACGTTCTCTCACAGCCAGCTAGCGTTCGGAGTAACTGTCTGCGTGCTTCGTAGTTTCGTTGTATACACGAGAGAGAGAGAGAGAGAGAGAGAGAGAGAGAGAATCGTTTTGGAACCAGCATACCTGAAGGAAATACAATCCTCTCCATCTCTTTCTCATTCTCTGAAATCTTGATCGTAATAAAGTTTGTTTTTCGCTTTCCCCTTTCTTCTTTCACTGTTGTGCTACCGGTAAATCTGCTGTCTCGGTACAGTTTCACGTTTGGCAAAGGAACCAACAGCAGGTGTATAGAGAAAGAGAAAGAGAGAGAGAGAGAGAGAGAGCGATCTCCGGAAGCATCGCAAGGGTACATATTTTAGTGGAATCCACCCGGAGAATGGAATGTGTCTTATACCGGCAAACGCAAAAGAGAGAGAGCAAGAGAAAAAGAGAGAGCAGTGGGGGGGGGGGGGGGGGGGATATCGTTCTCTTGTCGCGGAAAAGGAAATTTAGCGAGTTTCCTCTCGCCAAAACCCGTAACTTCCAGCGCGGCTTGAGAGCAATGTGAGCAAGTTATTTTAAGCTGTTACCTTCTGTCGCTCCCATCACCATCATTCTCATCGTAAATATATGTATTTATTAATAATATATGCATATATCGTGGAGGGACTCTGGGTACGCTTAACGCACAAACTCGTCGGAAATATTATACTTTGTCTTATGGCTATGCACAGCTATTATAATGCTGTGAGCATCTTTCCTAGTGTTTGTGTGACTCCTTCCAATTCTTGTACATGGAGATGCATGGTGAGATATTTTCATTACAGAGATATATATATATATACATAGACAGAAGTTTTGTCTTACGTGTTCGCTTCTTAAAGCACATTTGGTACGCACGTAACGAATTTACCGAGAACGCCCACACCACGCGGTGAAAATAAAAAGAAAAACGTTAAAAACCACATGAGATCCATTTTCACTTGGATTTCGAGCCTGGTTTACCCCCATAACGTCCTTCTCTTTCCTCCTCTCTTTTCGCAAAAATCACCGAAACATGCACACGCGCTAAACCATAGATGCACGTCTCTCGTTCAGCTGGACGCCTCGCTTTGTAATTTGAATGTCAAAGAGCGCGTGAGTAACGAGTCAAGACTGACTCAGATTTTCGTAAGTTAAGTAGCGCGGATGTTTGCATGTTTTTTTTTTTTTACGGATAAAAATGTCCGTTTTCTCGAGGAGAAAATGCACATGGAGAGAATTGCTTCTTTGAAAAATTCTTTACGATTAGCTAACTAACTAAAAATGTGATAAAATAATAATGTTGTTGGATAATCGTCTCGATCGTAAAATTTCATAAGAATAAAATGAATTATTTTTGTATATAATTGTTCAATATTTTTCCATTATTACGTTTACCTGATGGCAAATATTTCTCCTTAAATTCGGAAAAAAATAAATAAATAGAATTTATGATGATAAATTTTATCAAGCACGACTGAGCTGAGAATAAATTAAAGTTTCATCTAAAAACTTACGTGTTCTCCTTCTGATCGCAATTGATCGGCTGGGAGCGCGATGTTTGTTGGCTCTGTTGCTTCGAGTATGGATGTGGATGATGCGAAACATTATTATTATTGTTGTTATTGTTGTTGTGCATGTGAACTTTGTTCGCATTGCCATCGGTGGGCGAGCCAGGCGATATTTTGCCCGCCAGAGCATTCAACGATTGAAGCATTTTCATCAGATGGCTCTTACGAGGACTATCGTGCCTCGAGAACACACTCACGTTCACTGATTTTTATGCCACGCGTCGACGGAAGAAATTTCACTTTACACTTTACATAAGCGACGAAGAATTTTTTTTTTTTTTCAATATTCACTCGAAGTATCCGTTGTTTGGTCACCTCTTGATCATCGAATATCGAGAATTCACGAAATCACCGATTCGACAAACTTGAAATCGAGATCCTCGTTTTGTTCTTCGCTTCTTCAATAAAAATTATCGAAGCGATTAAAAAAAAATAACCAAATATATTTGACTTCGTAAACTTCACTTTTCCACACAATCTCACTCGCGTAACAATAAAAATTATTATTTTTTTTCTTCTTTATTGTATTTCCGAGTCTTGTGTCTCGTGTATTATTATCACAAACTCTTTGACTCTTTCGTTGCCGTCGTCTTGTGCACACTGGCCTCAGTTGCTTATCGGACGAGAAAATCAACAAGATCCCTTCCCTGCGTTTTATCTCCCCTGTAAAAAATAATATGGAGTCTTTGATAAGGACGTGCTATCTCGAACAGTGACTCGGGAATCGAGAGATCGATATAATATGCTCACAAACTCGAAATTTGTCATTTGTACGATTATTGAATACAATAATATTCGGTTTTTATTTCTTATTTTAATAAACTTTTAACGTAATTAAATTCTTATTTTTTTCGGCGATTTGAAAAAATTGATCCGATTAAATTAAATTTTAATTTACCTTTAATTAAAATTTTATTTAATCGAAAAAATATAAACGCTCGAAAAAAGGATTACTTTTACCATAAAATTAGTTGCAACAACTCGTTCTTATTGCTAATAGATTAAAAATAATAATAAATCTGGAGACGTATTGAAAAAGAAAATCCATTGTATATGCGATTATTTTGTTATAAGAAAAACCTGAAATTAGTCATTATCATTCGTAGTCGTCCCGCAATAGTCAAAGACCGAGAGAGAGAAAAAGTCTCGAGAGCGACCGTCAAGCAAGTACGAAGACCATTAGATACACTCGTACGTAAATGAGTTCCAAGACTCGTTCACCATCTTTATCGTTTACTATCCCATAGCGTTAACATTTCTCCCTCTCTTCATTCCTCTATATCTCTATCTCTTTCGCGAGTAACTGCTTTACAACGAGTCAATTAAAAGTTTAAGTTTAATTAGAAACTCGGCGTCTACGCATGGATGCACAAACTAGAGTAGACGTGGGAGAGTGGACGAGGATATGAAGACGAGAAAGAGCGAGAAAGATGAAAACCACGACCAAATGTACAGAGAGAGCGAGAGAGGGAGAAAGGCGAAGGGTTGGAAGGTTAGACGAAGATAAGAGAGTTCAAGCAGTCCCGAAGGAAGAAAACTAAGAAGGGTTGGAAACGGACGCGGTGAGGGACGGGGGCGATTGAAGAAGGCAACAAGAAGAGGAACACGAGCGGCTGCAAATGCTGCTCTCGTTTGGCTCGTTCGACTCTCGTTGCTGGTACCCGAAGAGTTTCCGGTACAAGGTTGTACCGTCCTTTGTTCTGTGCGAGCTCCTCGAAAAGGCTTTTGGCGTAGAGAGCAAGAGAGAGAGAGAGAGAGAGGGAGAGCAGGAGGGAGAAAATTCAAGTCACACAAGGTCTCAAGCTCGTTGAAGGAGGTTAAGAACGAGAGAAAGGATCGCATGCGAGTTTTGATGCTGTAAGTAGAGAAAGAAAGAGAATAGGGTATAAGAAGAAAATGCTAAAGAGTAAGCGTGAGGTGAGCTCAGGACACCAGTAAGCGTTCTATAACATAAAAAAACGCCGTCGGAATAAAGGATAGGGCTTTTCTAATTTGCCGAAAATTCGTTAAAATCGTCAACGTCAAGGATGCGAGTGAAAAAAGATTAACATGATTTGATAATTCTTCGAAAATCATTGTAGAAATGATTGCAAAATAAGTGAAATATTTCATATTTTTTGTACGACAATAAAGTTGAATTTTTATTGTATTATTACGAGGAGATTTAAAATAGGTTAAAGCGAGGCTCAAAGTTGTACTAAATGTTAGGATTGATGAAAAACAAAAAGAATGGAAGAAAAGAGAATATAAAAATCAATTGAAATTCAATTCAACAATATCCAATAAAAATTTGTAACAAAATTTTCATAATATTTTAATCTTTTGTTGGCAATATAAAAACAAATTTTCCATTGTATTATTAGCAAGGGCGTTAAAATGGGCTAACGTGATTTTTAACAAAGGAAATGTAAGATTAATGAATGAAAGAGACGGGCGAAAAGCAAAAGTGTCGAGGGCTTAATGCGCTTTTGGATTCATCATGAATACTTATTAGGCCATTATAAGATCAACTACCAAGCAGCGGGTAGAACTTCTCGTAGGATGGTGCATAGACCAGAAGAGAAGTACGTGTAGGTCGGGCGAAAAAAATGGGCTTGTTTCGTTTCTATATCTCTCGCTCTTTTTTTTTCCTCTCTTTTTCAACCAAGTGTCAAAAGAACCAGCAAATAATTTAAGTTTCCCTGTGGAGGGGTTGGGATAGGGGTTGGCCAAGAAACTCGGCGAGACCAGAAAACTCGACTCTCGGGACTTGCGAGAGTTTCACGTGCTCGAGCCTTTTGTCCTTTGTATGCTCCTCTTTCGCACCCTGCCCCCCCCCCTCTCTCTCACTCCTTCGCCCTTTGGCACTTTATGCACTCTGACTTTTGTCTTCTCGCTCGCTCACGGCCAGTTTTCCTCCATACCCGAGGCTCTCACTCGTGCTTCGCTCCCAGAGACTCTTGTTATATATTCTCGTCACCTTTCTTTCTATCTCTGTCTTTTGGTCTTTGTCGTACTTGCCACTTGACGCGCTAAAGCGTCAAATTAAGAACTCGAGCCGAGGTTAAACGGCGATTAGGGACTCTCTCTCTCTCTTTCTCTCTCTCTCTCTCTCTCTCTCTCTCTCTCTCTCTCTCTCTCTCTCTCTCTCTGTCCATGTCAAACGTTGATGCTTCGTTATCGTGTACCAGTCTAGTTTTCATCTAACTATGGTCCTCTCTGTCTGTCTCTCTTTCTCCCCTTCTAACTCACTTGTACATCTCGCCCTTGCTGCTGATTTATTTTACCTCTCCTTAATTCTATCTTGAGACTCTCCTCCTACTCACACCTTTCTCTTTTCAGATATTCACTGAACTTTCCGGTCCTTGAGGTTCACTACACTATATTCTTCGTTTTCGCTCTTTTCCTGTTTTATTTATTTCGCACCAGCTCGTCAGGTAAAAAACCTCATTCAAATCTGATCGAGGTGATATAGAGCGATTTCTCTCCAGCTCGCAGCATTTGACACTGTTTTGCCTAAGTCTATCTCACTTCCTTTGCTGATGATCCTGTGCTCTTTTGTTTATGTTTTTTAACGTTTCTGCACGATTATACAAAGAATCTTGAGCGGGGAAAATGGTAAAAAGGAATTCAAGAAAATTTCTCGCGCTCACAATTAACGAATAAAAAATTACACGATGCGTTTGGGAACGATTTAAATTACAGGGACTTCACGATGAGAACACCTGAGAGAATCGACAGACAATGAGAAACCGAGAACCCGACGAGAGCGAGAGAGCGAGAGAGAGAGAGAGATAGCCATTGGTGGGTTCGGATAACCGTTATCAGTCCCAATTCCCACCCCTCGAATGCATACGTGGCACACACTCTCGCATATCTCTGATATGGATAATCGTAACTCACTCTTAACTTTCGTAGGTTCTGTCAATTTCAACTTTTTTTTATCTCGTCCCCGTGACACACTCTAACTCTCTCTTTCCGTATACTTTGTAGCAAAACTCGATTTAAGAAAGATTTTATATTTTTCTAGCGTCATTATTATTACTATAATTATTATTATTATTATTATTATTATTATTATTATTATTATTATTATTATTATTATTATTATTATTATTATATTGGCTTCTAAATACCTCAAACTGTACAGAACGCTAATTCGCGGCTAATAGATGGCGCCGCGCTCGAGACCGCAGTGTGGTAAATTTCGAGCCCTTTCGAGGGGCGGCGAGCCACGGCGTTATTTCCGGGGCTCAACCATCGTTCCCCCGGGGTTGAGGGGTGGAGCCGCCTCGTGGGTTATCTGAAAATCAAACAGGGGTATTTATCTTTCAATTGCATTGCGGGCTGATGTTTTTCTATATATTTCCACATGGATATAGATACGACAAGATCGTAAACATTTTATGTTGAAAGTAATTCTACCATCAATCGTTGATTTAATTTTGATAGCAGCATCTGAAAGACTTTTCGAGGTTATAAAACTGTTATTTTCCTTGTAGATTGATCGATTTTTTATCAACTACAGGTTATCAAAATCGTAGAATATAATATTTTGAAAGTTTATGTAGAATTCCAAATTAATTGAATTAAGTGACATAACCCTAGATGGAAATTTAACACTCTCACGGTGTATTCGAGCGAGATTTCCCAATTTCATATTAAAAAAATTCACGGCAAATATAACCTGGCACATCCTGATATAATGCCACAGAAAATCTGCCAGAAAAAGCATGAAATCTAAAACATTTTTCGTGATGCTATATATCCAACAATTCCAACGATTGCCTCGTAGAGTTTTATAAAAGTTTCGACAATCCTTCACTCTATGCAGTACGTTCCCAAACCTCTGGACTCAAGACTCGAGCACCGGAGCTATCTCTCGTGCAATTTTCCTTCGAGAGGATTTTGTGTTGATGGTTTGGAGAAATAAGCAGAACGCAAAGCATTATACGTATATAGATCTGGCAACTCGAGAGTCTTGAAAGATCATTACGGGGTACAACGAAAATTCTCGCCCTCGATGTGTATATCATTAGTGGACTGCTAAGCTCACTTGTTTGCAGCAGCAAGTGCATGTATAGCTTATCTCTGTATATAAATATACATATATCTATATATGTATATGTTCGTTTTAACGAAAATTTGAGCAAGAGGAGGGAGAGTTTGCGCCCTCATACACACAACTCGACAAAGAGGCATTGTTCAGTTGGAATTCATCCTGAAGCCTTGCCTGGCTAGCTAACACTACTATTTGCTTGGCCTAACTCAACATTATACGGCAAACTCAGCCGGTTAGGCGAGCCAAACCCGTAAAGCCGAGACGTGTACCTACGAATATACGTCGAAATACAGAGAGAAAGAGAAAGACAGAGAGAGAGAGAGAGAGAGAGCCAGAGAGCGTATTCTCAAAATCCAAACGTCAGTTTATGTGTGTATATATTATATTGCACGAAGCATTCTTCGTTGTTAAAATACGAACGAGAATGCCGAAATTGCACTTCAGGAATTTACCGAAAGAGAACAATAACACGAGCTGGAAATAATTAATATACCTGTCATTAAGTTATACAGTTTGAAAACTTAGATGTTTAGTTTTCAATATTTTATATTCCTAATAGGAATTGTAAAAAATTTGTTATCGATCCGATCATGATAAACTCGATCAATCAGCGTTATCATTAGAGTTTGGAGATACCCAATCATTTCATTTAAATTGGTTACAAATGGGAAAAATTCGATTTAATCGATCAGAAAATCATCAGTAGATTTAACCACAAAAGTTGGTTCTATTTGTTATTGGAATTGTTGGTGAAGTTTGAGTAAATCGTTTATAATATTAAAAGTTCAATTTGAACAGATAAATTTATCGAATTTTGATCAACCAAAAATTAATGCAACCAAACTAGGGAATGCCAGTAATAGGTACGCAGTTGGCGCGCTGCCCTGCCGGTCACTGCGGTTGCGGTGTGGTCAATACTTGGATCGGTGACCGCTCAACGCATTAGCTGACCCATCGAGTTACTCAGCGGAACGTTATTCTTTTCGGGCGTCTGATAATTTCCGGTAAGAAAGTCAGACTCTGTCAAAAGACAGTCGACTGTGTCAGTAAAGATTAACCGCACTTTCTCTGTGCCCTCGTGAAATGTGATATGGAAGGGGAGGGGGCAAAAATCAGAGGCGGCCGCTATATTTTAGAGGAATTTTGAGAAACAAGTAAATAGTGATGAGTCGACGAAGTGATTGATAAAAGGGGGAAGGATCGTAAACGGCCCCAAACGGTATACGTTTGATATAATAAATAAAATATAATCAAATTGGAAATAAAAAATAAGCTTGTGGTTATAATTTTTGATAAAAGAACTACAACTTTTGCCCATAGCAAGATTATTAAATTTTAGCTTGACTATCGGAAACAGGCCGCGCCCGTGCAAGCTCGTTTGAACTTCTAATGTTAATAATTCTTGATACCTATAATAGAGCCCCGGGCTAATGTTACTGATTAGAATTTCTCTCGACGTTCCGGCACACAGCGCGATGTGTTGAACCCATGAGGCCGTACAATGTGTGTTACATCAGTGGCGGAGAATATACATAGTTGTACAGGGATGTTTTGCAGTTATAAAGTCCATTGGCCCAGATACTCTAGTACCAAACAACGCGATTGGTTTACCGTTATAGCGAGCACACAATAGTTCGCACGCCAATTTAGCGATTCATCGTTGCTATTCGTTTCATCTCCCCCCCCCCCCCCCACCCTCTCCTCTCCTCTCCTCTCTGTATCCTAAAAGCACAATTCATATTCCATTATGCAACGGTCACTCGAGACAGAAAACGGAGAGAGTGAAAACGGCAGTAGAGGGATGGGAGTGGATTCAAGTCGGTATATGGAAAACTGGAAAAATAGCAACGTCAAAGGGCAAAAGTGTTTGTATGCAAGGATAAATAATATCGTTTACATTGGAAATTCGACAACAAACTATAGAGGATAACGTATGCAATGAACTCTCCGATTGTTTTTACCCCCCCCCCCCCCCCAACTCAATTGCACATCCGAAGAAAAATGTAGGATCGAATAAAATCAAGTCTCTCCCCATATATATTGGTAAGGAAAAGCTCAACGCCCTCTCACTCCTCTCTCGCGTATTAAAATTTCTCGTTTGCGGTTACAAAGATACTTTTTTTCTCTCTGACAATTTTTCCATCGTTCGAAAAGTATGCCTTGTATGACGGGCATCAATCATAATGTATCGGGGGGAGAGGAAAAGGGGAGGGGTTTGGTAAAAATGATAATAAAATGAAATATCGATTATTTGTCACAGATAGGCGAAAAGCTCATCACAGTATATATGGTCACCAGCTGCTGATGCTCGTCTCCCGCAAAGTACGACAAAGTTTGTCCATGCAAAATTGTAATTACGTTGGCAATTTTGATCACAATAGCGGGATCGTAGAGGATGAAACACGATTACGACGGAAGGTGCATTATAGGGTTATATATTATCATTATTATTATTGTTATTGCTGTTATTACGACACGGTCGAAAGTTCGAAGAGCACCAGATGCATCAGAGGAGCTACTCGCTCGGTTTTCGCTATTAGTAAAATTGAGCAACCGAGCTAATTGTACTAATTAGCGATTGGCCAGTAAGAGAGAAGCTATAGGCTGCGTCAGTTGATGCGCGAATTCAAACACGTATATTAATGGATTGCTGCTTTCGCTTCACTTTGAACCTTAGCCTCTTCCCCCATTAGGCCATTCATCGCCCATTTCCTCTCGCATCGCGACCACCAACGCAGGTATTAGTGGTCGCATTACTATTTCCGGAAGCCACATTATAGTCGTATTATGTATTGGTGTGCATTCCACTGGAGTGCATTCAGAAATTGTACCCAGGCAACTGACATCTCCATTCGACACGGAATTCAACGTCACACTCGCACTTTTTCAATTTTATAACCGGGGATAATTTCTGAAAGGGGTTTAATCGCGCCTCGTTCGAAATGTTTCGAGAGGGTGAAACTCAAAGCTGACTGTCGATTGTGGATCGTCGAGTATACATCAGGCTTGCCATGTGTGTTCACTGCATATGCGCGTGCTCTAAATATGGGTCTTTGAGGGTTTTTGACTCTTTGTATATGAGTCTACTTGACTCTCTGTATGAGCTTTAAAGTGTTTAATCAATCGATAGAGTTCACATCATACGCTCAGCTGATTATTGTTCAATCTAAATTTGGCATTTGGCTATTTGAGGCTTTGGCAAAAAGAATTTCAAATATTTTATCACGAGATGATGTGGCAGCGCGAGTTTCGACTGTTAGAAATTTCATGCGGACGTTTAAAGTTAGAATTTTTCGATAGTTTTCGTAGGGAAAAGAACAATTTAGTCGAAATCCAGTCAATTTTTTATACTAATAGTAAAGGGATAACGTATTTATATAGTTATATAAAAAAAGAGTTGAATTTCTCACTACAATAATCGTATATTCGCGGTCAATAATTTTTAATTTATTGAAAAATTCCACTTAAGAGTTTCTAACCTAATATCCGATCTCTTTTGTACAAAATTATCGCATAATTCTGTTATAAAGAGAAGAATTTTGCATATCATGAATATTTCACATTGAGGAATTCAAAGTAATTTTCCAGTTCCTCCTCAGCAGGAACAAATTTCATCAAATCGTGTTATTAAAGATTTTTCGCTTCGTGAAAAATATCGTAATTAAGATTTTAACTTGATTTGCAGTTCCTATGAGGAAATCGTATCAACTCAATATCATTTCTAAGCGGAAGTGATGAAGTCGACTTTCGTGTAGCGTAATATATATATATATATATATATATATAGATATAGTTGGTTGAGTTAACTCTATTCTCTTTCTACGGAGCCGAGTATCAGGGAGGCAAGTTTTGTCCAGGGGGCAAGACTGGTGCTCGACTTAAATGAAATTCCGGAAAACGCAAGAAATATTGCCGATATGTAATACGGAAAAGAAGAAGGATGAAATATCCCTTGGTAGCCACAGCTCTGCTCATGTCCAAAGTCTATATATATATGTATTACCATCTCTCTCTCTCTCTCTCTCTCTCTCTCTCTCTAGTTTTTGTTCGATCTCTCTATCATGCTCGGGAATCTTTCTTATTACGGAATTCCATTCTGTACAATGTCGGTTATCCTGCTCGGCTACCGTAGCTCTCTTCGCTTTTCGTTAGTAATCTGTCTTCTCCTCTTTCACTCTTATACAGCGAAAGAGAGAGAGCCCCTCCTCCACCATTTCCTCATCCACTCTCTCGCTCTCGAGATGTACGGCAAAACTTCTAATAACCTCTCCGCTTTCAACTCCTCCCTACTAATTCGTTCCTTCTTATTCTCTCACTAATAACTTCTATAACAATCCAAGATATTAAAGTTACGACGAGTCTTCGTACCATACAGTCGGCTAAGTACCAGCCCCATTCCTAAAAACTTATCCCTTTTTCTTCGTTGTTGGAGCACACTGAGAAATACTCAGCGATTAAAATAATTGATCATTTCCTCCAGGAATCAGAGTTTAATTTATTTTTTCTTCGTTTCAATCAAACAAAGTGCGAAATAAAATATGGTCGATGAATTTACAGATTGGGTCACGAAAAAGTTATATAGAGGATCTAAGATAAGATTTTTATACAACAGAAGAAAAGTGGTCAATCACTACTGATATGATTGAGGAATGTAACAAATCTATCGCCATAATTTCAATCGAACGAATTAATGGAATATGAAAAATGTCAATAAATTCCATAATGTGTAAAACAGACAATATTTCCACATCGCCGAAACTTAATAATTTTCATCCCAAGATTCATTATTCAATTGCTGGAAAGAAAAAAAAATGTTATTGAGACTAATTCAACCGGTCATTCGTCTGGGTAACGCACGTGGCAAGAACGAAAGTTTTGAAATCAGGAAAAAGCTCAAGACGAGGCCAAGCATATCGCAAGAAAGAGAAGGGTCACCCTCATGCTTGTATAGAGTGAGTGCGGCATCGCGCAAGCTTGTCGCTTTTTCTGCCGTCGAGAATTCCCGAAGGATCTTTACTCGTTGGATGGACGGTAAATAGACGCGAAATGTTGCGATCATGCACGCACACACATAAAAACAGTCAGGGTGTGGGAGAGAGAGAGATGTCGAGAAAGCATACGAGCATGTCATGAGAGCAACAGACGTCTCGAATGAGTAGAAAATGGCAGAGTGGGCAGGGGCGAGAGAGAGAGAGAGAGAGGGAGGGTCAAGCGACAGAAAGAGGAAAAAAGGGAAAAAGGTAAAGGATTTCCAATCGCGAGATTGCTCGATTGTACCTTCGACAAGGCGCTTTTCTTTCCTTTTTCTACTCCCGTTTTTCGACCTCTGCGCTAGAGACCCTCGAGACTATGACCCTTCACTTTTCTTTATTCGCTCAGGGAGTCCCTCGGGTCAGCTAACCGGAAGAAGGAAACGAAAAAAAAAACAATAATAAATTACTTCAATGATCAGATACCTATATATATATATATATATGTGTGTGTGTGTCGTACGATGATGTGCCGCACGTGCAAACAATTCTCATCGTTTGTCATAGAAGTACGAGAGTTGAGCACAGAGCGAAAGATAGAAAGAGGAAAAAAGCGAGAGAGAGAGAGGGTGGGAATAGAAGCAGACGAGAAGTTTAAGCTGCGTGCGTTTAATCTTCCCCTGCTCCGGGGCAACTGCCTTGAGAGAAGGCTAGAAAGTTTTGCGTTCTCTTGCTATGGAGACAGAAACTATAGTGCAGTGTATAATACCTATATAGTTATTAGGTACGACGACCACGCAGTGCTTGACAAACCGACTACTTTTCTTTCTATATATATATATATATATATATATATATATATATATATATATATATATATATATATATATATATATATAAACGTATAATTGTATATATGTATATATGAATGTGTAAAATACACATATAGTTATCACTGCGAGACTCTTCCGCTGTCGAGCTTCCTCCACCCCTGTGCATGTACCTTTCCTCTCCTTTTCCTATCTGCCCTTTCCCTATTTGCTCCCACGGCGTTTTCTCTCTAAAACTCGGTTTCACTTCCCCCCCTCTCCACCTCATCCCCCGGAAAGACCCAGGAAGCATAATGCATCCTTTGGTACTCGTGGTACAGTCAAGTATACCCGGAGACACGGCAAAAGTCACTTAGTCCGGGTTGCCCGGTCACACGGTGTTGGGCTTAAGGGTCTCGTAAGTCCACGATCCACTATCTCCTACCCCTCTCGGTATATGTTCGCGTGGAGATCTCTGAAGTCTCAGCAAGGTCGCCTATACGTACAACAAAAAGTTGCATGTATAACAATTTTCTCTTCGTTCTCAAGCCGTCTCTGTATCCATAGCAGTGCCGTAACATACCAGATCGTAAATATTCTGACTGGGTACTTTTGAGATGATCGCCATATCTACAGATATACGAAGAACAATTTCAGGGTGGATTTACACAAATCTTAGATGTTTTTGTGATAGAGAAAATAGGGATGAGATTTTAGAGACAATTCGGGACAATTTATAAAAAAATAAGAATGATTAAATGTGATAGACTGATAATTCATTTTGATATAATGAAGAAGTTAGAAACCAAAAAGCTCGTATCTCGATGTCCCTTTTAGTTTCTTCGTTTTTCATCGTTTCTTCTTTTAGCCAATCTAGATTCTCCGATGGGAAATAATGAGAAAATAAATTTAAAAAAAAACAAAATAAAAAACCACTGAACTTGTTTAAATCTCTTTATCAACTTCAACGTGAATGCACGCTGTCCCAGATCGCATTTATTGTTTTCTCAGCGAGGTTTTCCACTCTGGTGCAAAAGTCACGAGGGAATTTTTCGCGTACAGTAAGATTTTCCGGTACGTTTTCAACGTTGTCGCTACACACAGAGAGAAAATCTCTCTCGTTGTGGTGTCCGCACAACCGGACAGACAACGAGAGTCTCGCTGACACACGGTTGGGCTTTTCCGGCGGCGAGCAAGAATCTTTCTTGTTAGAAAAGCTTCGCGCACGAATTTGAAAAGTTCTCAAACAAATCCAATAACACGCGTATATTCGTAAGAGCGCAGAAAAAGAGTAAGGAAATAAAAAAAGAGAGAAGGAAAGAGAGAAAAGTTTGGAATCTTCCGCTACGACTTTTCTACTATTGGCATTGCCTCAGAGACAAACTTACGAATGGCAAGAATGTATAGAGATTCGAAAAAGAACTACATTTTGGTAATTCCTGTGTGTATGACATCAGTAAAAAAAAAACAAAACAAAAATCACCAATGAATACTCGGCTAAATTTAAATAAATTGATTCCTCAGTATTTTATTTTTTTTTCAATTCCTTTATCCGTTTACGAGGGTTACGAGGGTTTTTTTTTTAATATTTCCAATTTCAATGTCCAATCTCCCCTTTATTATGTGTACGTAATTTTACTGACATTTTCCTCTTTCCAAAGTAAGTTGCTAGCGTCAGGGAGTCTCGAAATATCCGAAGGGTATGCCGGTGTGCGGTTGACGGGCGTTATATAGGTAAAATATTCGTTATACGATTGCGAGGCAGTGCGAAAATCCTTGAGTATCTATATATATGTACATGAGTATAAATGAAAATTCGTAATGGTCCTCATGTGCGTGTGGATTTTAGGGAAAATTTTACGTATGGAATGGGCATATATATAGGGTGGCAAGTTAGTACAAACACACACACACACACACATGCGCACAGAGTTGGGCAACGGTAATGACAAAAAGTACGTGAGCTTCGTGGATGCTGTATACATCTCGTGACTGGGAGAGCAGAGTTCTCTATACCGGTGGAAAATTCGTCGTTGCAAACGTGCCATGTTTCCTCTACCTGTTTTCCAATATTTAAACTTGCCACCCCCCCCCCCCCCTTTTCTCCAACTGCATCTTCCCAAACCCCTCTCTCTGGTCCTTTACCTTCGCGCAAAGCGCGCAAAAGGCAGTGCGAAAATCCTTGAGTATATATATATATGTATATATATATATATATACTCAAGGATTTTCGCATATATATATATGAGTATAAATGAAAATTCGTAATGGTCCTCATGTGCGTGTGGATTTTAGAGAAAATTTTACGTATGGAATGTGCAACAGGGTACGTATGGAATGTGTATACAGGGTGGCAAGTTAGTACAAACACATACACATACGCACAGAGTTGGGCAACGGTAATACAGTAAGTACGTGAGCTTTGTGGATGCTGTATACATCTCGTGACTGGGAGAGCAGAGTTCTCTATACCGGTGGAAAATTCGTCGTTGCAAACGTGCCATGTTTCCTCTACCTGTTTTCCAATATTTAAACTTGCCACCGCCCCCCCCCCCCCCTTTTCTCCAACTGCATCTTCCCAATCCCCTCTCTCTGGTCCTTTACCTTCGCGCAAAGCGCACAAAACCCTCACATCTGGCCCACGTAGACGCTCTGGAACCCTCTGTACCGTTGCTCGCCCTCTTTGAGCTTCTCGTGGCTGCATACACACATATACATGTATTTATATATAGGGGACATTCTAGGCAAAATGGACAGGGCCGTGACCCTTGCAATTTTTTTTTTTTTTTTCCGTTTTAGTAAGAAAGATTAGTGTCAATTGAAACAAAAATCTTGAATGATTTTTCCCACGGCGAATGGCCGATTGAATGGTATCGATATTAGGCTTTTTCTCTTAGGCTTCCTCATAGATTCCTTCTTATTCCTCATTTTCTTATTCCCCAATTTTTTTCTACCCCAAAAAACGAAGAATTCATTCAGGAGCTTCGTTAAAACAATGACTGAAATTTGTCATCATTCAGACTGTCGTAATGTTAATTGTAAGACGCGTTTAAATCAAAATTATCATGTCGTCCAGCTGATGGGACTCAATCAATATTTATGTATTGACGCGTATGCCAGTTTTGATGCATTTTATTACAATGGAAATAAATGAACAGAAAAATTCGATTATTTTTCAATCATTTAATTTTTTTTGTCCATCAAAAATTTGGAAAGAAAAATGTAGAGCCATGACTATTATTGTAAGGGGCGCAAAAGTTTTTTTTGTTTTTTTGTTTTAATCAAGAATGTACTGTAATGATTTTAGAGTAACCAGACGCCAATAAAAGAAATGAAGATTGTTGTGGAATATTTTTTTGTGTATCACCTTTTCATAGTATGTCGCGCATTACTGCATGAAAAACTTTTATATTATTTTGTAGGTCTCAGCCCAGTGAATTCTGCCTTGAATGCTCTCTATGCATACCGGAGTATACAGAGAGTACTTTGGAGCCAAGGAGTTTGGCGTTACAGTATTCAACCGCTGACCGTAAAATTTAACGCGAACGGCTAACTCCATGCATTTTTCACCGTATACGAGCCGTTGCCACGAAAGCCTGTATTAGCTCTGCTGTCTCGTCGTCGAATGGTGCAATATATACAGTACATACGATACACAACGTTCAGAACTAGAAATTATGCAGACATACCATCAGCAAAAGCTACACGCACAGATATATGAGGAGAATGGTAAATCGTTGACGACCAAATTTTCACAATTGCTAAGCTTTTCTCATAAAAAAAGAGGCTTTATTTTGAGCCCTATGTATATTCCAAAAAAAGTGGAAAATATCGTATCGACTTTTGGAGCAATGCAAATGTTTCAAACTTCGAAAATTCGTTTTTATGTCATTAAAATGATTAAATAAGAATTGTTTCTACATGACTTTTGCATTTTTCAATAATACCGAGTCACTCATATTATACTTGACGATTCCCATTTTCCCGAAGGAGAGCAAATATATACGTTGGAATTTCCAACAACTCGTCGCAAACGTCATAAAATTTTGAACGCTTTCACGACTGCAAGGTTCACTGGATAAAAAAGTGAGCTTGGAAAATATTACCGACGATGGGTCTATGGTTCACCCAGTGGCCCAGTTTGCGGAGGACGCCATGCGGTGAAAAAGTGCATATCGTTGTAAAAAATTGAGAGTAAAAAAATTCTGTGGGACGTTCGATTCGTACAAGTTTCTTTTTTTTATCTATATGTGTATATATGTAACACTCGTTTTCTTTCCTACCCATTTTGGATTCTGGACGAGTGCGGTCTGGTGGGTCGCAGGATCGATAATTTTGACATTCTGATTGTCGCTTGAGAGGTCACGACTTGGTATGCAGGATTTGCAGTGAATATGTCACTGAAAAACGCTGCATGCAAAAGTGCACACATATATAAATTTACCTTCAAATATATATGCACACATATATTAAATTTACCTTCAAATTAATACCATGACGATTCTTCAATTGACGAATAATTGAATTCTCAATGTCAACTACATGTAGTTGACATGGAGAATGCATTTATTACAATATCGACATTTATAAAATTAAATATAGAATAATTTAAGTTTCCATTACGATGCGTGCACGGAAATTTCCTTTCGTATATCCAATTTTTAAATTCCATACAATTGTGAATATTAAATTTACGAACATTTTTATCAGAATATATTATATATTAAGATATATATATACAGGATATATAGGACACATATAGTTGCACCCCTCTCAGCATTCGTTCGTTTTGGTTCATGCATTCGGGGGTGAAGGGGAGTCGGATGAGAACCGTATCCGAGTGCACGCGTCGTGGGTTCCGCACAATGGCGAGATTACAGGGGCGGTCGAGAGCGTGAGAGAGTGGAGAGAGGGCTGAGAGGAGAGGGGTAGTTGCGCGAAGCGGTTCGCTACGTCGAGCACAAAGATGACCGCGTTTGCGGGGGTGACTTTTCCCCCTCCCTTCGTTCGTGACTGTTGCCGATGCTGGCCACTGCGTTCGCAATGAGAGATTTTTCTAGAGAGTCTCGCTCATGCTGCAGCGCAGGGCTTTCCCAAAAAAAAAAGTATGTACACGCGGCTCAGGATTTGCATTTTTATTGCCAGCGACCACGGCGTTTTTTTCCCGTGAGAATTACCCTGGCAGAGAGTGAGCAAGAGATATCCCACCCTATATATATATATATATATGTATATAGATCATCTAT